>CM045748.1:10505359-10565359 GCA_024760905.1 Plotosus lineatus
AGGGGCATAATGCCCCTGGTAGGGTCACCCAAGGCAAACTGGTCCTGGGTGAAGGTCCAGACGAAGTGCGATTCAGAAGACCCTTATGACATCTAAGAGACACCTAAGGAAGCAGTCTCCCTTGCCCAGACGCAGATCACCGGGGTTCCCTCCTGAAGCCCGGGGGAGGGGCTCGAAGGTGAGCGCCTGGTGGTCGGGCTTCTGCTCATGGAGCCTGGCCGGCCCTAGCCCGAAAAGGAGACATGGGTCCACCCTCCCATGGACTCACCACCAGTGGGAGGAGTTTTAGGGGCCGGGTGCAGTGTGAGTTGGGTGGCAGCCGAAGGCATGGGTTCTGTCAGACCGATCCTCGGCTACTTACTCTGACCCTCGGGACATGGAATGTCACCTCTCTAGCGGGGAAGGAGCCTGATCTGGCGCGTGAGGTGGAGAGATACCGACTAGATATAGTCGGGCTCACCTCAATGCATAGCCTGGGCTCTGGAACCATCCATCTCGAGAGAGGCTGGACCTTCTTCTATTCTGGAGTTGCTCATGGGGAGAGGCGGCGAGCCGGTGTGGGTATTCTTGTCCCCCGTCTCGGTGCCCAAATGTTGGGATTCTCCCCGGTTCAAGAAAGGGTAGCTTCCCTCCATCTTCAGGTGGGGGGACAGGTCCTGACTGTTATTTGTGCTCATGCACATCGGTGCTTGTAGCGGTAACCCCTGAACCCGGTGGTGGACACCTGCGGTGAAGGGGGCCATCCAGCAGAAGAAGGAGGCCTATCGGGTTTTATTAGCCTGTGGGACTCCCGAGGCAGCAAACAGGTACCAGCAGGCCAAACGTGCTGCAGCCGAGGCTGTCACAGATGCAAAATCTTGGGCGTGGGAGGAGTTCGGTGAGAGCCTGGAGAGTGATTATCGGTTGGCCTCAAAAAGGTTCTGGACTGCCATCCGATGCCTCAGGAGGGGGAAGCAGTTCTCCACAAACTCTGTTTACAATGGAGGTGGGGAGCTGCTTACCTCGACTGGGGATGTCGTCGAGAGGTGGAGGGAATACTTTGAGGACCTCCTCAATCCCACCAACACGCCCTCTGTGGAAGAGGAAGACCCTGAGGGTTTGGGTGGGGGTCTGCCCATCACTGGAGTGGAGGTCACTGAGGTTGTCAAAAAAACTTCTCAGTGGTCGAGCTCCGGGGTTGGACGAGATCCGCCCGGAATATCTCAGGGCTCTGGATGCTGTAGGACTGTCTTGGTTGACACGTCTCTGCATCATCGCATGGTCATAGGGGGCTATACCTCTGGATTGGCAAACTGGCTTGGTGGTCCCGATTTTTGAGAAGGAGGACCGGAGGGTGTGTTCCAATTATCGGGGAATCACACTCCTCAGCCTACCTGGGAAAGTCTATGCAGGGGTATTAGAGAGGAGGATCCGACGAATAGTCGAACCTCAGATTCAGGAGGAACAATGTGGTTTCGTCCTGGCCGCAGCACTCTTGACCAACTCTATACGCTTCACAGGATTCTGGAGGGGGCATGAGAGTTTGCCCGATCTGTCCACATGTGCTTTGTGGATTTGAAGAAGGCTTTCGACCGTGTCCGTCGAACAATCTTGTGGGGCGTGCTCCGAGAGTATGGCGTTCCGGACCCATTGCTATGGGCCATTCCGTCACTGTATCATCGGAGCCGGAGTTTGGTCCGTATTGGCAATAACAGGGCGAATTCTTTTCCAGTGGGAGTTGGAGTCCGCCAAGGCTGTCCTTTGTCACCGATTCTGTTCATAATTTTTATGGACAGAATTTCTAGGCGCAGTCAAGGCGATGAGGGGTTCTGGTTTGGTGACCATCGGATCTCGTGACTGCTTTTTGCGGATGATGTTGTCCTTTTGGCTTCATCAAGTCGGGACCTCCAGCTCTCATTGGATCGATTCGCAGCCGAGTGCGAAGCAGCCGGGATGAGGATCAGTACCTCCAAGTCTGAGGCCATGGTTCTCAGTCGGACAAGGGTGGAATGCACCCTCTGGGTCAAGAATGAGGTCCTGCCCCAACTGGAGGAGTTTAAGTATCTTGAGGTCTTGTTCACGAGTGAGGGAAGGATGGAGCGGGAGATCGACAGACAGATCGCTGCAGCCTCTGCTGTTAAGCAGAGCCTGTACCTGTCCGTCGTGTTGAAGAAGGAGCTGAGTCGCAAGGCAAAGCTCTCAATTTACCAGTTGATCTACGTTCCAACCCTCACCTATGGTCACGAGCTTTGGGTAGTGACTGAAAGAACAACATCGCGGATACAAGCGGCTGAAATGAGCGTCCTTCGCCGGGTGGCTGGGATCTCCCTTAGGTAAGAAGCTCTACCATCTGTGGGGAGCTCAGAATAGGTCCGCTGCTCCTCCGCATTGAGAGGGGCCAATTGAGGTGGCCCGAGCATCTGGTCAGAATGCCCCCTGGACGCCTCCCTGGTGTGGTGCTTCAAGCATGTCCAACCGGGAAGAGACCCCGGGGTCAACCTAGAACACGCTGGATGGACTATGTCTCTCGGCTTGTCTGGGACTGCCTCGGTGTCACCCTGGAAGAGTTGGAGGAAGTGGCTGGGGAGAGGGATGTCTGGACCTGTTTGCTTAGATGATGAGAGATCTTTTCACCAACATCCAGTCTTTGCATGAAGGTAAAATGGAGGTGACTGATATGTATTTTTTTCAAAGTCAGTGGAATTATAAGAGACCCATTCACACCCTGAACACCTTGTTTTCTCCCATCTCCCCTACAGGATACTCAAAACAAAAAATAACAGACTGAAGAACAGCTTACAAATAAATGTTAAATATGCCACCTCTCCCACCACCACCACTACAAAACACATTGATTGAATATTATCATTCAGCCCATCCTCCCAGACAGTGCAAAATTACACCATCCTTTTAGTGCAATATTCATGTTTCAAACAGGTATCTAACATTATACAACATTATATCATCATATATAACCTTATGGTTATGGGTTATGGTTACTATCTCATATCGTGCACTTTTTATGTATGTATGTATGTATGTGTGTTGATGGGGATGAATGTATATGTGTGAACATGTGGATATATGTAGGATATATAAATATATACGTCAGTATATGTGTCTATATGTGTACATATATGCATGTGTATGTACTGCATGTGTAGGTATGCATATGTACATCTATAGCTTTGTGTATATGCCATAGTTGTGTTTTGCGCACTTCGACGTTTGGTGCTAAACTGATTTTTTTTTTATTGTTCCTGCAAAAGTAAGCAGTAAAGGCCTCTGATATTTATTTAAAGAACACTTTTAACACAGTAGGCATTTACACAAAGCAGCTTCCCCGAAATTCGGATGATTATTTATGGGAGGATCCCTGCCAGGTGTGGGGGGGTGGATGAGTTGACTTAAGAATAAATCTCAAGAGAAACCAGACTCAAAAGGAAACTTATCCTTTCCTGGATGTAATCAGATTATAAATCATTACATTGTACAGAACTAAAAAAAAATCAAAATACTTTTTTATCTTAGTGTGATTGTAGGATGTTCTTTAACAGTGTGAGGCAAATAAAAGTGCTTGGATGGGTGCAGAACAGCTTTAATGATTACAGCAGCAGTCTTTATTTCTCAGATACAAATCCACAATATCCAGGTGAGATTATCCACCAAGAAAAAGGTACATCCTGGGCTTTGTGTGTGTGTGCGTGTGTGTGTGCGTGTGCGTGTGTGTGTGTGTTGACCAGCTGATAGGATTGGCATCATCTGAAATCGGCTCCACCCTTCCCATGACCCTAAAAGGTGGTTCAACAAAAAAGAAAATGTATTTAAATTATTAAACTTTTGTAGTAACAATATTGGATTAACCCAACACTAATTAAGATTAAGCTATTCAGAAAATGAATGAATGAATGAATGAATACTGGTTTAAATTGAAATATAGTCAGAAATGTTGAAATGAGGCACTGATTGACGTCTATAAATTTCTATAATGCCTGAAATAAATGCAGATGAACAACCACAAGATGTGGTGCCGTCCATCCCCTTAATAAACATCCAAACTGTGTTTTCCCTATTGATCCATAGTCCCATTCATTTTTTTTGTACCTTTATTTTTTTTTTTTGTACATCGGCTAGTCTTTAAGAAGAACATGCCCCGCTATCAATGGTTGTCACTGCTGTCCCCCAGTGTAGCTAACTGGGTTATCAAAGGCCGGCCATGTCTCACACAGTCTGTTGTGGTAGGCTGTGAAAAAAACACTGCTGACTTTCGTCAAGTGGAGCAGTATAGCCGTCAGCGTGTTTCTGCCCTTCGATGGCCTGGTGAGCTGTTCAGGGTTTACTCTACTTTCGCCCAGAATCAGCTGAGATGAGCACCAGCCTCCCCGCGATTGAAGTGGTCCAAGTTAAAGCTGAATAATCAATGTTCAAAATAGATACCCTCAATATTATCATGGTACCGACAGTTCGGTACCTTCACTTCAGAAAGTCCATGTGACATGTAAGGGGCTGGGGTATAGTGGTGTGGGTGATAGGTTCATGTGTCAACTGTGTTGAGACCCCTGGGAAAAGACAAGGACCCCTCACCTCTGCATTGATAACAACAGGTTGAATTCATTTCTGGTGAGGGTTGGAGTCTGAAAGACTCTCGTTTTTGCCCTGATTCTGTTTATAATTTTTATGGACAGAATTTCTAGGCGCAGTTGAAGGAGTCTGGTTTAGTGGCCATGGTTCTCAGCTGGAAAAAGGTGGAATAAACTCTCCAGGCTGCAATGAGGTCCTGCCCCAAATGGAGTTTGAGTATCTCATGGTCTTTTTCATGAGTGAGGGAAGGATGGAGCGAGAGATCAACAGGCAAATCGCTACAGCCTCTGCTGTAAAGCGGAACTTGTACCAGTCCATCGTGTTGAACACAGATCTCGGAGTAGAGTCGCTGCTCCTCTGTGTTGAGATTAGCCAGTTGAGGTAGCGCCGGCATCCGATTAGAATGCCTCCCAAATACCTCCCTGGTGTGGTGTTTCTGGCATGTGCAACCAAGAAGAAGCCCCGAGGTCAACCTAGAACTTGGTAGAGGAAGCATCTCTCTCAGCTGGCCTTGGAATCTCTCCGGAAGAGCTGGAGGAAGTGGTTGGGGAGAGGGACATCTGGACCTTACTGCTTAAGCTGCTACTCCCGCGAGCCAACCCCACATTAAGCGCAGGAAGATGAGATGCGATGAGATGAATTTCTTACCCACTGTAATTTCATATTTAACTCTGATAAACCTTTATCAGCTAATTATCATTCTATAATCCTTTTTTTTTTTTAATAGAATGTGCGAGAAACTCCTTCTGTGTTAATTACCTGCTATAAAACATCACTAAACCTCAACAGAACATGCCTCCTTATTAGGTTGCCTAGTAACAAGCAGACTTCCACAATACTCTCTCTCTCTCTCTCTCTCTCTCTCTCTCTCTCTCTCTCTCTCTCTCAGTACTATAAGTACATTATATGGAGGCATACACACAATGGCAGCTACACCCTATATGCCGTGTTCTGTGTGTCCATGTGGGATTTATTTGAGATACAATCAAAAGAAATGTAAACCAATTAATAGAGAAGGCTCTGTATTCTGCTTTTGATAAAAATAGATATAGAATTTCTCAGTTCAGAGAATACTGCAAATAGGTTTGTAAACACATTAAAATAAGGGATTTCATGCTATGCAGTTAACATTTCTGCCAGCAAGGGGTACTGGTACCGCTAAAACGAATAACAGAATTGGGGCGTAATACAGAATTAACTAACATCATTGAGTTTGTGTGCACTAGCATTCACTCACTGATTTTCTGAACTACTTAATACCCTTAGAGTAATGGGGAGACTGGCAAAGCCAATTAGCTTAATGTTTCTGGATTTTGGATTGAAACCAGTGTACTGTACACAGAGGAAACCTATGCAGGCATGTGGAAAACATGCTAACCCCACATAGAAACGCCTGAGACCAGGACCTGAACACAGGACCTTCTTGTTGTGAGGGGGATGTGCAAACCACTACATTGCCATGAAGCCTGATGATCTGTGCTTCCTTTCATGGGAAAAATTGTGGAATCAAAAATATTTAAATGAATGGCTACTATATGTTCTCTCGGTGTCCAGGGGTGGTTCCATCTGGGTTCTCTGGTTTCATTCTAATTTAAGAAACCATGCTAATGGGCATCTAAGATGGAAGTGTTTACATGATTACATGCATGGTTCCTGCAAAGGCATATTACCTCATTCTGGATGTATCTCTTGCCCGCATCCACTACGCAGTAGATACGGTCTGGACTCCGATTCTCTAATAAGCATGATTAAATGAGACATCAAATGAACTATAGTGTTTGTTCATACTAACAAAATTAAACAGGCAGTGCATATCCACCAATAATAGAAATGTCAATATGTCATGTACAAAAAAATAATAATAATTAAATAAATAAATAAAAAATAAGATGCTTGTTGTAGTGTTCCATAATGGTCCAAATAAAATAAAAGAAGCAACCCTGATGAGAGGAATAAAAATGTCTTTCTGTTCACTGATACAGTGAGTGACAGATGAATTTGATGCTGGTGTATAATGAGAATGTAGAAGACGGGAAATAGAGACAGCAAGTTTCGTTTTGGTTTTTTGGTTTTTTTTTTTTTGTTTGTTTGTTTTATTTTAATAAATTATATTGTTTAGTGTACCTTAAATACAGATACAAATAAAGTTAAAAAAAAAAAGAAATTTGTCACTTTCCAGCTCAGGACAAAGCAGGTATGTTTAACACAAGCAGCAATTGACAAATAAAAAGAATTTAAATAGATTGCTGCTAACCTCATACAGTTTATCGGTAAGCAAGATGTCCTAGGATCTCTGGTCTTAATGAGATATCACTTCCAAGTATGCGCCAAGCATGTTTAGTTATCACATCCATATTAAAGACATTTTAAAGAGGCACATTCACGTAGCACAGATAATGCAGCCATGAGGCGGGGGGGGGGGGCACTAACCAGTGTCTCTCCCCCTTATGCCGGTCCCAAGCCCGGATAAATGCAGAGGGTTGCGACAGGAAGGGCATCCGGCATAAAACTTCTGCCACATTAAAAATGCAAATGGTCAAAACAAAATTCATACCGGATCGGTCAAGGCCCAGGTTAACAACGACTGCCATCAGTGCTGTCAACCAACAGGGTGCTGATGGAAATTGGACTACTGTTGGTCGAAGACGTCGAAGAAGGAGAGGCGGGAGGCGTGTCCGTAGGCAGAGAGAGAAGAGGAAATGCTTGAGCCTAGGACTGAGAGTAGGGACTTTGAATGTTGGAACTATGCAAGGAAAAGAAAGAGAGCTGGCTGACACGATGCAGAGGAGGAAGGTGGACATACTGTGTGTTCAGGAGACCAGGTGGAAAGGTAGCAAGGCTAGAAGCTTAGGAGCAGGGTTTAAGCCAGAGCAATGGAGCGTGTGGAAAAGAGGTGAAGAAGCGCGTGCAGGCAGGTTGGAATGGATGGAGAAAAGTGTCCGGTGTGATGTGTGATAGGAGAGTATCGGCAAGAATGAAGGGAAAAGTGTACAAGACGGTGTTCAGGCCAGCGATGTTGTATGGTTTAGAGACAGTGGCCCTGGGGAAAAGGCAGGAGGCAGAGCTGGAGGTAGCAGAGATGAAAATGTTAAGGTTCTCTTTGGGAGTAACAAGGATGGATAGGATCAGAAATGAGTACATCAGAGGGACAGCACATGTTAGATGTTTTGGAGACAAAGTCAGAGAGGCTAGATTGAGATGGTTTGGACATGTACAGAGGAGGGATAGTGAGTATATTGGTAGTAGGATGCTGAGGTTGGAACTACCAGGCAAAAGGCCCAGAGGAAGACCAAAGAGAAGATTTATGGATGTGGTGAAGGCGGACATGAAGGTCGTTAGAGTAAGAGTAGAAGATGCAGAGGATAGGGAGAGATGGAGGCAGATCATTTGCTGTGGCGACCCCTGAAGGGACCAGCCGAAAGGAAAAGAAGAAAGAAGAAGATTCACGTAGCATAGATATGAAATAAATATAACATATTGTTATGTCACTTGGAAACAACAGAATCAGCCACAAAGCCTTTCTGAAATGATTTGCTTACTCCTATACATAAGTGTTAATGAACCCTGCAACGGGCGCCATCATGTTATAAATTTCTTTTGGACTCGTATATCGCATTCCTTTCCTGAACCACTTAATCCTAATTAGGGTCATGGGTAGGCTGGTGCCCATCTCAGCCAACTCTGGGAAAGGGCAGAGCACACCATTGGACAGCTCGCCAGGCCATCGCAGGGCAGAAACACGCTGACGGCTATGCAGCTACTCTTGTCAAAAGTCAGCAATGGTTCTTTTAAATGAACCTCACACCATGGACGTGAGAGAAATAGCCGGCCTATGATAATCCAGTTAGCTGCATTGGGGGACAGTAATGACAACCGTTGACAATGGGGCTTCAACCCCCAACCTTAGGATTGGCAAACCAGCATCACCAGGCCACCACTGCCCTTGTATATCTCCTGTTTTTTTTAACACTTGACCTCCGACTTTTCCCATGTTCTACAACTCAGTGTTGCACCACCATGTTATCATGTACTGTATGCAAAAAATCATTCCTCCAGTCACACGGTCCTTATTCTTATCGTAAACATTCTCCCAGCCAAAACAGGATGTAAAACAGGTAAATCTCTGGAGTTTTCACCAGGTGACTTTAATCATTAGCCATAATGAACTGATAGTAGAAGAAGAAACACATGCTATTCACTATGGGTATATGGGTAGCTTTCATTTTAGAATAACTTGTGATGGATCAGGTTAGGAATAAAACCCAATGCAACAACTGCACAAATATGCCGTGATGTACGAGAAACAAAACACATTGGGGGTGTTCTCATTTAGGGAGTGGGGCGGGTGGCGTAGTGGTTAGGGTGCTGCGCTCATGATCAGGAGGTTGTGAGTTCGAATCCCACTGAGACCCTCACTGTGCTAAGACCCCTGGGCAAGGTCTCAACCGCAAGTGTGCCTCTGTTCACCCAGCAGTATAAATGGGTACCAGTAAAAATATACTGGGAAGGTAACCTGCAATGGACTAGCATCCCATCCAGGGGGAGTTCAACTCCTGATCGCTTCACGCTACGGAAACCGGGGATAAGCACCGGCCTGATGAGCCATGAGGCTCGGGTGTAAAAACCCAACAGACTTACCTCTTTTTTTTTTTTTTTTTTTTACCTCAGTTATGGAGCTAAGTCCACTCTGGAGAGGTGTGATGCTGTTACCACCTTTTTTGGACACCTTAAAACATATTGTGATACTTTAAAGGTGCTCATATAATGGTTCGCTTTTACTTCGTGTTTATCATATGAGACAATTTGGCATTTTATTGCCCATATCCTAATAGGGTAATCAATTTCTTTTACACTGGAGAGAGAATGTAGTCATTTTCTATGTAAGGACTGTGGATGAGTGGGAGCCAGTGCCACTGAGGGCCAGCATACAGTTTTCTAGTTGATTGTGGTGCTAATAGAGAGAGAGACAGAGAGACAGAGAGAGAGAGAGAAAGAGGGAGAGAGAGAGAGACAGAGACAGAGAGAATGAGAGAGAGGATGAGAGAGAGAGAGACAGAGAGAAAGAGAGAGAGAGAAAGAGAGAGAGAGAGAGAGAGAGAGAGAGATAACACCTATATTGATATCAATTTAAACCAGAAAGTCCACCTGCTTTAGGAATGTACTGTACGAGGAAACCATAATTCTTAAATGTAACCCAGGCAGGCAATTGCCACACAGAACCTTGAGTTGAGGCGATAATGTTAACCACCCCATCACTACATCTAGAGTATTTAAAAAAGTGATTACTACATTGATACTACAAGAAAATAAATAAACTATACCGTGTATTATTCTTTAATGAGTGAAACTATTGAAGAAAGTGAAATGTGTGTGTGTGTGTGTGTGTGTGTGTGTGTGTGTGTGTGTGTGTGTGTGTGTGTGTGTGTGTGTGTGAGTGTGTGTGTGTATTTTTATTTTTCCCCAGTTCATACAAGTAAAAAAAAAAAAATGTAAAAAGTCACGTGATGACAAAGTGCTTAACATGTCCACTTCACGATAAGAAGGTCCTGGGTTCATGTTCGGCAAGGATGTTTCTGGGTGGTGTTGGCATGTTCTGCTCGTGACCAGATAAGTTTCCTCAGAGTAATCCAGTTTCCTCTCATAATTCAGTGACCTGCACATTAGGCCAATTGGCTATTTGAAATTGTGATTTGAGGGCAGTGGTGGTCTAGTGGTATAGAGCGCTGGATCGCTGATCCAAAGGTTGGGTGTTCGAGTCCCACTCTCCACAAGGTTGTCACTGTCCTCCCCAGTGCAGCTAACTGGGTTATCAAAGGCCGGCCATGTCTCTCACTGTCTATGGTGTGAGGCATGTAAAAGAACTATTGCTGACTTTCGACAATATAGGCTGCAAAGCCGTCTGCCTGTTTCTGCCCTGTGATGGCCTGGCGAGCTGTCCAGGGTGTACTCTGCCCTCGCCCAGAGTTGGCTGGGATGGGTGCCAGCCTCCCTGTAACCCTAATTAGGATTAAGCGGTTACAGAAATGAAATTGTGATTCTCTTGTGTGTCTGTGAATGGTTCTGTGCATGTTAGCCCATGATGTACTGTCAAGCTGTTCAGATTGTACTTACCATGTTCTGAAGTGCGAAGAGTTTCCTTCTGTAGTCCAAAGACATCCATTCATTCATTCATTTTTTGAATCATTTAATCCTAATTAGGGTCGCGGGAAGGCTAGCGTCCATCTGAGCCGACTTGTGGGGCAAGAGCAAAGTACACCCTGAACAGCTCTGCAGGCCACCACTGGGCACGTTGAGCCCAACCTACTCTTTATGAAGGACATCAACGGTTCTTTTACGTGTCTCTCACCACAGGCAGTGAGAGACATGATAACCCAGCCTTTGATAACCCAGTTAGCTACACTAACCCCAACCGTCGGATTAGCTAGCTAGCACCCTATTACCGGGCCACCAGTGCCCAAAGACAGACATATTACACCAACTAGCAGTTCCAAATAGTAATTGTAATATTTTAATCAATAAATAATTGTCCTTCACATCATTTGGAGCCCATAAGGGCGCAAAGAAAAAAAATAGATATGTATTGGTTTCTTGTGCTCAATAAAGACATTGGAACTTTGCTTGTACAGCATCACTGTTATGGTGTCAGGTGATCATGTGACCAAGGCTGGTGTATCAACTGCACCGAACAGATTACAATACTTCAAAACTCGCTTTAAGTGTCATTCGGAGATAACATAACGGTCACGCCGGACAAGCAAAGCTGCAGTGTTTTCATAGGCAAGTCCAAGGTTAAAATACAGCTCAATTAAATCATGTATTTCCATTTATTACATAATTATTTATGACTTTTTTTGTTGTTGTTTGTTCTTCTGTGTACCTTTATGGGCTTCGCAGCACCAAACAACATGTTTAATTTTAGTCTAATTTTCTCATCAATTTTCTAATAGTGTCTAAACAAGTGTGTTTAAAACAACACCAACTTTATCAGGTGCATTCATTTTACAAAAAAATAAAATATACTCATAAACATGCCCATCTGCTTAAAAGTAACCTTATTTAAAGTGGTTTAGCTAATTTCATTTTCTCTTTCGAGGCCCTGTAATCGGAATGAGCGTATCCTAAACCCATGGGTGAGGACCCATTGGAGGGCAAGTCTGGTGCCAGCAGCCGTGGTAATTTCAGCTCCAATAGCGTATATTAAACTTGCTGCAGTTACAAAGCTCGTAGTTGGTTCTCGGGAGTCTGGGGCAGTGGTGGCCTAGTGGTATAGGGCGCTGGATTGCTGATCCAAAGGTTGGGGGATCGAGTAGGTTGTCACACACACACACACCCCCCCCCCCCCCCCATTCCCAGTGCAGCTAACTGGGTTATCAGAGGCGGGCCATGTCTCTCACTGTCTATGGTGAGAGGCATGTAAAAGAACCATTGCTGACTTTCGTAAAGAGTAACTGCAAAGCCGTCTGCGTGTTTCTGTCCCTTGCTAAAAGGGTTGTGACAGGAAGGGCATCCGATGTAAAAACCTCTGCCAAATCAAACGTGTGAATCAGATGATTCACTGTGGCGACTCCCGAGTAAAAGGGAAAAAGCCGAAAGGAAGACAGACAGACATTTTAAAATAACATATTTATATTATAAAATCATATCTGGAAACTTGACTCAGTAAACTTTTTGTAGTGGTTACCGTGTTTGCCTCACAGCAAGAAGGTCCTAGGTTCAAATCCTGGGCTCAGCGAGGGCATTTTTACATGATATTTGCATGTCCTCCTTATGGTCTCCTCTGTATTTTGTCTAAACACCCAGTGTTCAATGATGTTCCTTTGTAAATACATTCATCACAAATAAATAAATAAAAGTATTTAAAAAAGCTCATTGGATGATTGAAATTTGCCCCTGGGTGTAAGTGTGTGTGAATGGTTGTGTGTGTCTGTGATGGTCACAGTATTGCTTTTGTATTACACTGTATACAAATCAAGATCAAAATCCACTCTTCAGAGTAGGGTTGTTGTGGTTCTTCAAAACAAAAACAAAAGTAATTATGAAGACAGTACACCCGTTTTATAAGTCATTAATTTTCTACGCCACTTATTAGGGACCCATGGAAGCCGGCACCCATCTCAGCAGACTCTTAGTAAGGGCGGGGTACACCCTGAACAGCATTCCATCACAAAGCCAACACACACAGCCATTTCTACTCACATCTAGGGGTGATTTTCATTCTCACTAATTTAATGGTATCCAATTCCCACCCATCAAGTTTTTGCTTTCTCAATCATGACCACCACTAATCAGGGATGAGCAAAAGCATGCTAGCCACCCGCCTCTTTTCAAACTGCTGCACATGTGTATTTTGGAGCGATCTAACACACATGGATGGATAGCACCATCTGCTCCCTAGTACAAATAAGCTCACAGACTCCTGTGATTGGTTGTCGATTGCTGTGAGTGACAGGGAAGTGAACATATGCCATTCCTCCTTCCCTCCTGTGAGAGCTCGGCCAATTAGCTCACATAGACTCCCAGTCGCAACCACTCAGTCTGTGGCATTAACCCAGATTCAAACTTGTGATCTCTGGGTTACTTGTCAAACACCTTGTCGATGCCCCACCCATAAGCCCGAATGAGACAAACTTTTATTTAATTACTCTTATGATGCTTTTGGCCACACTTTACACCTTTTTAAAAACTGACTGCCCATCACAGTGATGTGACATGCAAATTTCACATTAGTCCTTTAACCAGCATATAAGTAGCATGGTTCAGTACAGTCCTACTTGCACCACAGGGACTGTGAGAGTTTGAAGGGGAACAGTCACTTCATTCTTTACTGTAGTCCCCTTGATGGGCCTCTTGGACCTCTACAGGACAGACAAGCTAAATGTTTCTTAATGGTGAAGGGGAAAGATAGACACAGTCACACTCAGGCAAAGAATATAGACTAAACCATTATTACTTTCTGTGTGACTGTAAGATAGAAACTTTAAAATAAATAATTAATAACAACACATGACATCCATATAACGATAACCTGCTTTGATTAGCTTCTTTTATTGACTCTACTGACCAGGGTTCACATTTGACACATTGTCTCTTAGTATAATTTCAGAAAAACACCAAATGGGCAGATCATCCTCATTCATTCATTTTCTCCTCCTTGAATCGCCACCTTATCGTGGTGGAGGGTTTTGCGTGACCTAATGATCCTAGGAGCTATGTTGTCGGGGGCAAATGCCCCTGGTAGGGTCACCCAAGGCAAACAGGTCCGGGGTGAAGGTCCAGACAAAGTGCGATTCAAAACAAACCCCTAAAGACACGAGACAACAAAGGAAGCAGTCTCCCTTGCCCGGACGCGGGTCACCGGGTTCCCTCCTGGAGCCAGGCCCAGGAGGGGCTCGGCGGCGCCTGGTGGTCGGGCTTATGCCCATGGAGCCTGGCCGGGCCCAGCCCGAAAAGGAGACATGGGTCCGCCCTCCCATGGACCCACCACCTGTGGGAGGAGTTTTAGGGTCGGGTGCAGTGTGAGTTGGGTGGCAGCCAAAGGCATGGGTTCTGTCGGACTGATCCTCGGCTGCTTACTCTGACCTTCGGGACATGGAATGTCACCTCTCTGGCGGGAAAGGAGCCTGATTTGGTGCGTGAGGTGGAGAGATACCGACTAGATATAGTCGGGCTCACCTCAACGCATAGCTTGGGCTCTGGAACCATCCATCTCGAAAGAGGCTGGACCTTCTTCTATTCTGGAGTTGCTCATGGGGAAAGGCGAGCCGGTGTGGGTATTCTTGTTGCCCCCGTCTCGGTGCCCAAATGTTGGGGTTCTCCCGGTTGACGAAAGGGTAGCTTCCCTCCGTCTTCGGGTGGGGGCGGGTCCTGACTGTTATTTGTGCTTATGCACCAAATGACAGTTCAGAGTACCCACCCTTTTTGGAGTCTTTGGGGGTGTTGGAGAACGCTCCTCGGGAGACTCGCCGTTGTCTTGGGAGACTTCAACGCCCATGTGGGCAACGATAGTGTGACCTGGAAGGGTGTGATCGGTAGGCACGGCCTCTCCAGTCTGAATCCGAATGATGTGTCGTTGTTGGACTTCTGTGCTCGTCATAGTTTGTCTATCACGAACACCATGTTAACATAAGGGTGTCCATAAGTGCACTTGGCACCAGGACACCCTAGGTCGCAGTTCGATGATTGACTTTGTAGTCGTGTCATCGGACTTGCGACCATATGTTCTGGACACTCGGGTGAAGAGAGGAGCTGAGCTGTCTACCGATCACTACCTGGTGGTGAGTTGGCTTCGGTGGTGTGGGAGGTTGCCTTCCAGACCTGGCAGGCCCAAGCGTGTAATCAGGGTCTGCTGGGAACGTTTGGCGGAGCCCCCTGTCCGAGAGGCCTTTAACTCCCACCTCCGGCAGAGCTACAACCACGTTCCGGAGGAGGCGGGGGACATGGAATCCGAATGGGCCATGTTTCGTGCCTCCATTGCTGAGGCGGCAGCCCATAGCTGTGGCCGTAAGGTCGTCGGTGCTTGTCGTGGCGGTAATCCCCGAACCCGGTGGTGAAGGGGGCCGTCCAGCTGAAGAAGGAGGCCTATCGGGTTTTATTAGCCTGTGGGACTCCTGAGGCAGCAAACGGGTACCGGCAGGCCAAACGTGCTGCAGCCGAGGCTGTCGCAGATGCAAAATCTCGGGCGTGGGAAGAGTTCGGTGAGGGCCTGGAGAGTGATTATCGGTTGGCCTCAAAAAGGTTTTGGGCACCATCCGACGCCTCAGGAGGGGGAAGCAGTTCTTCACAAACACTGTTTACGGTGGAGGTGGGGAGCTGCTTACCTTGACTGGGGATGTTGTTGAGAGGTGGAGGGAATACTTTGAGGACCTTCTCAATCTCACCAACACGCCCTCCGTGGAAGAGGAAGACCCTGGGGGTTCGGGTGAGGGTCCGCCCATCACTGGAGTGGAGGTCACTGAGGTTGTCAAAAAGCTCCTCGGTGGTCGAGCTCCGGGGTTGGACGAGATCCGCCCGGAATATCTTGGTTGACACGTCTCTACAACATCGCGTGGTCATCGGGGGCTGTACCTCTGGATTGGCAAACTGGGGTGGTGGTCCCAATTTTTAAGAAGGGGGACCGGAGGGTGTGTTCCAATTATCGGTGAATTACACTCCTCAGCCTACCTGGGAAAGTCTATGCAGGGGTACTTGAGAGGAGGATCCGACCGATAGTCGAACCTCGGATTCAGGAGGAACAATGTGGTTTTCGATCTGGCCGCAGCACTCTTGACCAACTCTATACGCTCCACAGGATTCTGGAGGGGGCATGGGAGTTTGCCCAATCTGTCCACATGTGCTTTGTGGATTTGGAGAAGGCTTTCGACCGTGTCCCTCGAAAGATCTTGTGGGGCGTGCTCCGAGAATACGGCGTTCCGGATCCGTTGCTACGAGCGATTCGGTCGCTGTATCACCGGAGCCAGAGTTTACGGAACCAGAGTGTACGGAACCAGAGTCCGTATTGGTAACAGCAGGTCGGATTCGTTTCCAGTGGGAGTTGGAGTCCGCCAAGGCTGTCCTTTGTCACCGATTCTGTTCATAATTTTTATGGACAGAATTTCTAGGCGCAGTCGAGGCGATGAGGGGTTCTGGTTTGGTGGCCATCGGATATTGTCTCTGCTTTTTGCGGATGATGTTGTCCTTTTGGCTTCATCAAGTCGGGCCCTCCAGCTCTCATTGGAGCGATTCGCAGCTGAGTGCGAAGCAGCCGGGATGAAGATCAGTACCTCCAAGTCCGAGGCCATGGTTCTCAGTCGGACAATGGTGGAATGCACCCTCTGGGTCGGGGATGAGGTCCTGCCCCAAGTGGAGGAGTTTAAGTATCTTGGGGTCTTGTTTACGAGTGAGGGAAGGATGGAGCGAGAGATCGACAGACGGAACGCTGCAGCCTCTGCTGTTAAGCGGTACCTGTACCGGTCCGTCGTGGTGAAAAAGGAGCTGAGCCGCAAGGCGAAGCTCTCAATTTACCAGTCGATCTACGTTCCAACCCTCACCTATGGTCACGAGCTTTGGGTAATGACCGAAAGAACAAGATCACGGATACAAGCGGCTGAAATGAGCTTTCTTTGCCGGGTGGCGGGGTTCTCCCTTAGAGATAGGGTGAGAAGCTCCGCCATCCGGGGAGAGCTCGGAGTAGATCCGCTGCTCCTCCGCATTGAGAGGGGCCAGTTGAGGTGGCTCGGGCATCTGGTCAGAATGCCCCCCGGACGCCTCCCTGGTGTGGTGTTTCGGGCATGTCCAACCGGGAAGAGACCCCGGGGTCGACCTAGAACACGCTGGAGGGACTATGTCTCTCGGCTTGTCTGGGACCGCCTCGGTGTCCCCCCGGGAGAGTTGGAGGAAGTAGCTCGGGAGAGGGATGTCTGGACCTTTTTGCTAAGGTTGCTGCCCCCGCGACCCGACCCTGGACTAAGCGGAAGAAGATGATGATGATGATGATATTTAGGGTCACAGCGAGGATGGCGCCCTTTTCGGCTGACTCTATGTGAGGGCAGAGCACACCCTGGACAGCTCTCCAGGCTATCGCAGGGCTGGACAGATCAACCTTCTTCTGACTGTGACAGTATGATTAAGCAGTTCAGTAAATGAGTAAATAACCAAATCAGGGAGTTTCATACAATCACAAATGTCTCATTTGTTGTATTTTCTTTGTTCAACTGTGAATACAACAAGTTCATAAGATTTGCAATGCATTGCTTTCTGTTTTTTTATTTACCCCCACACACACACACACACACACACACACACACACACACACACACATCACCCCATGCCTTATATTAGGATAACAACCCCAGGTGAAGGCTGGGTAAACGCTGACTCATTAACAGGTCACTGCAGGGCCAAAACCTAATGGCCATGTCTTTGGCCTGTGGGAAGAAACCACAGCATCCAGAGGAAATCCATGCAAACAAGAACAGAACTTACAAACTACACACAGAAAACACCTGAGCTGGGCACAGGGCTCAAACCCAAGACCTTCGTGCTGTGACGTGGAAGTTCTACCCACTGCGCCACCATGCCACATAATTAGGGTTTTAATTACCGTACTTACTTTCTTGATACAGCTCTGTGTTAATGATGTGCATACATGACTTCATGTGCTTATGATTGTGTGATTTACAGTATATTTATTTCACATATGAATATGGTTTGTGTGTGTGTGTGTGTGTGTGTGTGTGTGTGTGTGTGTGTGTGTGTGTGTGTGTGTGTGTGTGTGTGTATTTTGGACTCTAACAGTGAGGGTTGGTTGGCATGACTGCCCCTTTTTTTGTTTTTTTTGCTTTTAGGTTGCTGGGCAGAGTTGCAGCACAAAGTTAAGCAGTTATGGTCAGGGCCATTGAGAAAACAGACATTCTTTCATTTCTACTTTCAAAAAAGAAAAAGGAACAAAATGGTTTTTATTACTTTAAGTTTGAGTTTAACTTGTAAATGAATTGCAATGATTGAATGATTGAATCATAGAGTTCTTGCTTGCATGGTCACCGTAGATATATTGTGTTCTAATGTCTTGACATGCATTTAGAGCACACAGCAAAGAAGAAAAAACAAAACAAAATGCTAAATGATTTTTTTTCCGCTGTCAGGGGAATTGCCCTGTTGGTACAGGCACCAAGACCGCAGGTGCTGCTAGTCAACAAATTCTTTCTAAAAGTCTATAGAATCATCACTTTCCTTCACCTCCATACTGACTGTCATATTGAGATGAAGCGAACCTCACATATGATTTAATTTAACCTGACAAGTTTTTGGTGGGAACTCTTAAACTCCGTACACAAATCCTACGTATATCAAGATGAATTAGTTGTCATAATTGCTTACGGAAGGGAATTAAAACAAGGTCACCAAACAGACAACCTTAGTCTCCACATTTAAAGTACAGTAGGCCATTGACTATTCACGGTTTTGCACTCCGCATATTCGCAGACTGCCGAGCAACTGTCACTTAATTCAAATTCAGCCAATGGCTGTTCTCCCTCCTGCTGATTGGTTGAGATGAAGTAATGCCCCTTTTTCCTCATTCACACACACTTTGTGCCTGTGCTTTTTATGTGTGTGTGTGTGTGTGTGTGTTTCAAATTACTGTTAAGCTCCATCATGCCACCCAAACGCTGCGCACCTTCTCAGGCTTCTGGTAAGCTGCAGAAGCGCCAGAAAAAGGTAATGACGTGCATGAAAAAGTAGAACTACTTGATATGATTCAGGAAGGAAAATGTATTGCTGCTGAAATGCTAAGAAGGTGAATGTTGTATGAAACAAAGTTTATCAGAATGGAACCTTACTTAGTATTCCGGATACTTCTAGTTCAGGGGTCGGCAACCTTTGCAATTCAAAGAGCCATTTGGACCTGTTTTGTGATGCCAGAAGCATTTCAGTCAGACCCAAAGATACAGAAGACCAAGCACAAAGACACAATGACTTTTATTGAGCACAGGGGAAGCACTGGAGTACGGGAAATCGTGACCACCATAGTGGTGAGGGGAAAATACAAAACCAAAATCACTAGGAGAATATTAACGCGGGAACTGGTCGAGCACGGAGCTGAGAACCAGGAGCTAGAGAGATTACGGGGGAGACGGAATCACAATCTTCTGATGCTGGAGGGGAGTGCGCTGGTCATCTTTATAGCTCGTTGATGGCTGAGTGGAATCACAGTTTTTCCACATTAAAGAAAACACTGGGAGCCACAAACCCTTTTTTCGACATTTAAAATCAAATAACACTGCATATAATGTTTTTCCCCTTTTTCCTTCATGTTAATATAAAACAACAATGTGTTGCACTGATTTAATTGACTGCAGAGACAATTAAATTACAATTCTGCTTGCAACAAAAACATTTAGATTAAAAAAAAAATCTTCAGCCTCCCCACGACCCTAATTAGGATTAAGTGGTTCAGAAAATGAATAAATGTTTTGAGTCCTTCTTGTATTTTCATAAATAATAAGAATATCTATCCCACAAAGCGTGGGACCAGGTGCAGCCAGATGTGTTAACGGGCTGGGTAGCCTACCTCATCATCACGCCCATCATGGGATTTTCTTTTTCTTTATTCATTATATTAATGTTGTTTTGTCATAGTTTTAATTTACAAAAACAACAGCAACACAGAAAAGTATATGAAGACTTATTTTAAGAAGGAGCCTGCTCAACATTCTTTTAAATAATATTAATGATTAATATTGCACTGCCCCCCCCCCCCATTCTCAGGGAGGAGACTGAACCACACCCAGTCTTTTATTTTGTCACTGGAGTAAAGTTATTTAATTCGGAAATTGCTTTGTATAAACAAATCTCATTCACCACCTCTTACTTCAGCTGTGATTTCAGTTTCTGGATTACAAACCCTGGCGGCGGAAAAAATCTCTCTCTCTCTCTCTCTCTCTCTCTCGCTGCACTGCTGATGGTGAGAACATTCCTTGCCATGAGCACAAGAATTTGGAAATCCACCAACACAGCGGATCAAAAACACTGAGACTCTCAATGTAGCTCATTAATATAACAATAGGCATGTCCACAAGAATATCACAAAATCACCCCGCCAAATTACTAAAACTGCCACACACCAAATAAATATCCACCTACACCTGTGACTGTTAATTTTCATCTACGTAATTTTCAACCCTAAAAGATCATTTTTGAAAGACTACTTATTTTTGAAAACTACAGTGCTGTATGTTTAATATAAAAGGTTATACTCAGTTCGTGCCCTTTTATATATATTATCATCTTCTTTTCCTTTCGGCTGGTCCCTTCAGGGATCGCCACAGCGAATCATCTGCCTCCATCTCACCCGATCCTCTGCATCTTCTTCTCTTACACCAATTGCCTTCATATCTTCCTTCATCACATCCATGAATTGTCTCTTTGGTCTTCCTCTGGGACTTCTGCCTGGTAGTTCCAACCTTAGCATTCTATCACATAATCTTTTGTTCGAATTCCGATTTGTTCGATCTCCGAAGCGTTCAAGAATCGAGGTACCACTGTATATGTGTGTATATATTAGTGGATTATTTATATGAGTACTGTATGTTGAACTATGAATTAGATAAAACTATCACAGAATTAGCAAATTACTAGATATACAGGGGCAGTGGTGCTCTAGTGGTACAGGGCGCTGGATCGCTGATCCAAAGGTTGGGGGTTCGAGTCCCACTCTCCACAAGGTTGTCACTGTCCCCCCCAGTGCAGCTAACTGGATTATCAAAGGCGGGCCATGTCTCTCACTGTCTATGGTGAGAGGCATGTAAAAGGACCATTCCCGACTTTCGTAAAGAGTAACTGCAAAGCCGTCTGTGTGTTTCACAGTCTGTGTGTTTCACCGTCTTGCTAAAAGGGTTGTGACAGGAAGGGCATCCGACGTAAAAACCTCTGCCAAATCAAACGTGCGAATCAGATGATTCACTGTGGCGACTCCAGAGTAAAAAGGGAAAAAGCCGAAAGGAAGACAGACAGACTGTATGTTGAACTATGAATGAGATATAACTATCACAGAATTAGCACTAGATATACACTCAGTTACTAACATATGGATGGCAATTTGAAAACTAATGGTCTATTTTTTAATATAGAAACGGAAATTTAAAAATGTTTGTGCTCTTTCCGATTACTTGAAAAAATAATCGACTGATTCATCAATTATTAAAATAATCATTAGTTGCAGCCCAACATGACTTGACTGAAGCCCCAAATATACCGTATGAAGTTATACAGAAAAACAGAACCTCCTAAGCCACAGCTGGGTTGGTTTTCTGCTGTGTGGCACATTGTTTGATGGAGGTTTTGTTACTAGACTCTTCAAATAAACACACGGATTTCTTCTCTTCCGAGCAGGCAGTGCGGGGTATTGAAAAAAAACACTAAAAGAAGACATTTGTACCATTATTTCTACCACAGTGGCGATGAATGGTTAATTCCAATGAGTCTGAAGGAGTGTATTATTTTCACATTACAGATGATTCTGTGCTGCTGTTTAACAAAATAAAAAGTATAATCATGTTCATGTGATAGTTTCTTTATAAGAAGACTCAGTAATAAGAGCTTTTTTTTAAGACTGATTGTACACTGCAAAACTTTTAAGAGTGAAACAGATTTGAAGGTTTTCTTCCTTATTCGATTTGGTCGTGTCCTTGGTGTTTCTGAGCCCCGGTGGGCTACAAACGTGATCCCAATATTTTCATCCTTCTCTGGCTCTGAATGCTCTCTGTTCTCCTTCTCTGGTTTCAGGGGCATCACCATAGGGTCTACAGATACTCACATATGTTCCAGACTAGGTCATAAATCAGTTTAAAAAATACAGGACTTCTATTTTATGCTCAGTGCCAAGTGGCACCAAGTGAGACCCAAAGGTCTTCCTTGCTTAAGACCAAAGTCTGGGTCTGTTTCCCATCCAGCATTAATTTGGTTTAAATAGCAAATACAGTTGCACTCATCTGACCAGCTATAATAGTGTTAGTCTTAAAATGAAGTGGAGTCAGCATTGTTGTATTGTTGGCACGTCACTATCCTGAGTCAGC
Source organism: Plotosus lineatus (assembly GCA_024760905.1). NCBI lineage: Eukaryota > Metazoa > Chordata > Actinopteri > Siluriformes > Plotosidae > Plotosus > Plotosus lineatus. Next base: position 10,527,469 of record CM045748.1, read on the forward strand.
ATACAGCAACAACCAGATTTAAAGTCAGAAGTGTTGAATTTTACTGGAGAATTACTGCTTTCTTATTATAATCTGCATGCTACACACATAGGGATGAGCAGCTGTGCGAGACCATGCAGACCATTAAAAACAAAGGATCCAGGACCCTCTTGCTGTGAGCTGGACATGCTCTCACATTCAGTGATGTTTTCCTCTAAATTAATGTGAAGAAAGAAGTTTATTTATTTATTATAAGACGGAAGACTAAATGAAACTTTAGAACATCCATTAATAAAATATCTAAGATAGGTAGAGATCATAAATGGAGCAGTGATGGTCTAGTGGCATAGGGCGCTGAATCGCTGAACCCAAGGTTGGGGGTTTGAGGACCACTCTCCACAAGGTTGTCACTGTTCCCGCCAGGGAAGCTAACTTGGTTATCAAAGGCGAGCCATGTCTTTCACCGTCTATGGTGTGAGGTTCATGTAAAAGAACCATTGCTGACTTTCGTAAAGAGTAGCTGCAAAGCCGTCAGCGCGTTTTTGTCCCTTGCTAAAGGGTTGTGTCAGGAAGGACATCCGACATAAAAACCTATGCCAAATCAAACGTGCGAATCATTCACTGTGTCGACCCCTGATAAAGGGAGAATGCTGAAAGGAAATCTCTCTCTCATCTCTCAAGTAGAGATCTTAAACTTCAACCTCTCACCAAGAGTCTCTTTCTTTCTTTGTGGGCTGTTGTTTTGTGATCTTGTGAATTTTTCTTGTAATGTTGTTGCCTGACATATATCTCAATGTGTTTGAACTGACATTGTGAGTATATGTGTGCTTCCTGTAAACAACAAAATAGGCAACATTGAAGCAAACATTGAAGAAAGCACTAAAACGTAAAGGGTGGGTCCTCCAAGACTAAGGCTGGGAAGCTCTAATATAGACAAATATTCACTTGGAAACATCTAATGCAGCTGTGAGGGGGGCCACAAACCAGTGTCTCTCCCTCACTCCGGTCCCAAGCCCGGATAAATGAGGAGGTTTGTGTCAGTAAGGGCATCCGGCGTAAAACAGATGCCAAATAAAATATGCGAATCACAAGAAAGAATGACATACCGGATCGGTCGAGGCCTGGGTTAACAACGACCGCCATCAGTGCTGTCAACCAACAGGGTGCTGATGGAACTTGGACTAATGTTGGTCGAAGACGTCAAAGAAGGAGAGGCGGGAGGCGTGTCCGTAGGTAGAGAGAGAAGAGGAAAGGCATGAGTCTAGGACTGAAAGTAGGGACTTTGAATGTTGGAACTATGGCAGGAAAAGGTAGAGAGCTGGCTGACATGATGCAGAGGAGGAAGGTGGACATACTGTGTGTCCAGGAGACCAGGTGGAAAGGTAGCAAGGCTAGAAGCTTAGGAGCAGGGTTGAAGCTGTTTTTTCATGGTGTGGATGGGAAGAGAAATGGAGTCGGAGTCGTCTTGAAGGAGGAGTTTGTCAGGAATGTTCTAGAAGTGAAAAGAGTGTCAGACAGAGTGATGAGTCTCAAGTTAGAAATTGAAGGTGTGATGTTCAATGTGGTTAGCGCTTATGCCCCACAGACAGGATGTGAGTGAGAAGAGAAGGAGAGATTCTGGAGTGAGTTAGATGAAGTGATGCAGAGTACCCCCAGAGGTGAAAGAGTGGTCATTGGGGCAGACTTCAATGGACATGTTGGTGCATGAAACAGCGGAGACAAGGAAGTGATGGGTAGGTTTGGTATCCAGGACAGGAACGCAGAAGGACAGATGTTGGTAGATTTTGCAAAAAGGATGGAAATGGCTGTGGTGAATACTTTCTTCCAGAAGAGAGAGGAGCATAGGGTGACTTATAAAAGTGGAGGTAGGAGCACACAGGTAGACTACATCTTGTGTAGGCAATGTAATTTAAAGGAAGTCAGTGACTGCAAAGAAGTAGCGGGTGAGAGTGTTGCCAAACAGCATAGGATGGTGGTGTGCAGGATGATGCTGATGGTGAGGAAGGTGAAGAAGGCAAAGGCAGAGCAAAAGACAAAGTGGTGGAAGCTGAAAAAGGAAGAGTGTCGGGTTGTCTTCAAGGTGGAGTTGAAACAGGCTTTGGGTGGTCAGGAAGTGCTTCCAGATGACTGGACAACTACAGCTAATGTGATCAGGGAGACAGGTAGGAGAATACTTGGTGTGTCATCTGGAAGGAAAGTAGATAAGGAAACTTGGTGTTGGAATGAGGAAGTGCAGGAGTGTGTACAAAGGAAGAGGTTAGCTAAGAAGAAGTGGGACATTGAGAAAACCAAAGAGAGCAAACAGGAGTACAGGGAGACACAGCGTAAGGCAAAGGTAGCAGTGTCAAAGGCCAAACAGAGCGTATGATGACTTGTATGCTCGGTTGGAAAGTAAAGAGGGAGAAAATGATTTATACAGGTTGGCACAGCAGAGAAATAGAGATGGGAAGGACGTGCAGCAAGTTAGATTGATAAAGGACAGAGAGGGAAATGTATTGACTGATGACAGAAGTGTGCTGGGAAGATGGAAAGAGTAGTTTGAAGAGCTGATGAATGAGGAAAATGAGAGAGAAAAAAGAGTAGAAGAGGTGACTGTTGAGTACCAGGAAGTAGCAAAGATTAGTATGGGTGTAGTTGTAAGTGAGGTGGGCATTGAAGAGGATGAAGAATGGAAAGGCAATTGGTCCTGATGACATATGGTATGGACGTGTCTAGGAGAGGTAGCAGTAGATTGTCTGACAAGAACATTCAACAAGGTCTTAGAGAGTTAGAGAATGCCGGAGGAATGGAGGAGAAGTGTGTTGGTGCCCGTTTTTACGAACAAGGGAGATGTGCAGAGTTGTAACAACCACAGAGGGATAAAGTTGATGAGCCATACAGAGAGATTATGGGAAAGAACAGTGGAAGCTAGACTAAGGGCAGAGGTCAGCATTTGTGAACAACAGTTTGGTTTCATGCCAAGAAAGAGCACCACAGATGCAGTGTTTGCTTTGAGGATGTTAATAGAGAAGTACAGAGAAGGTCAGACGGAGCTGCATTGTGCCTTTGTGGATCTGGAGAAAGCATATGACAGGGTCCCGAGAGAGGAACTGTGGTATTGCATGAGAAAGTCTGGAGTGGCAGAGAAGTATGTTAGAGTGGTACAGGACATGTATGAGAGATGTAAGACAATGGTGAGGTGTGCTGTCAGTGTGACAGAAGAGTTCAAGGTGGAGGTGGGACTGCATCAAGGGTCAGCTCTGAGCACCATCTTGTTTGCTATGGTGATGGACAGGCTGACAGACGAGGTTAGACAAGATTCCCCATGGACAATGATGTTTGGAGATGACATTGTGATCTGTAGTAAGAGCAGAGAACAAGTGGAGGAAAATCTAGAGAGGTGGAGGTATGCCCTGGAAAGGAGAGGAATGAAGGTTAGCCTCAGTAAGACAGAATACATGTGTGTGAACGAGAAGGACCCAAGAGGAACGGTTATGTTACAGGGAGCAGAGATAAAGACGGTGGAGTATTTTAAGTATTTAGTCTCAACAATCCAGAGCAATGGTAAGTGTGGAAAAGAGGTGAAGAAGCGTGTGCAGGCAGGTTGGAATAGTTGGAGAAAAGTGTCCGGTGTGATGTGTGATAGGAAGGTATCAGCAAGAATGATAGGAAAAATGTACGAGATGGTGATGAGGCCAGCGATGTTGTATGGTTTAGAAATAGTGGTCCTGGGGAAAAGACAGGAGGCAGAGCTGGAGGTAGCAGAAATGAAAATGTTGAGGTTCTCTTTGGGAGTAACAAGAATAGATAGGATCAGGAATTAGTACATCAGAGGGACAGCACATGTACGAGGTTTTGGAGACAAAGTTAGAGAGGCTAGATTGATATGGTTTGGACATGTATGGAGGAGGGATAGTGAGTATATTGGTAGTAGGATGCTGAGGTTGGAACTACCAGGCAGAAGGTCTAGAGGAAGACCAAAGAGACGATTCATGGCGGTGGTGAAGGAGTACATGAAGGTAGTTGGTGCAAGAGAAGAAGATGCAGAGGATAGGGTGAGATGTAGGCAGATGATTCACTGTGGCGATCCCTGAAGGGAAAAGTCGAAAGGAAAAGAAGAAGAAGAAGAAGAAGAAGATCTAATACAAAAGGGAATTACAAAGACTTGTAAATTGACCTATGCGAAAAATAAATAAATAAATAAATAGATAAAAAAAAAAAAAAAAAAAAAGTGACTGTTTTCTGATTAACATTCAGAGACTGTTATAAAACTAGCAGCTGGTCATTAGGGAGAAACAGGTTTATGTGAGAGTGTTTGCTTTTAGAAAGACTCAAATCGTGCTCATTTTCATAATAATGCAAATCACAGACACATCATCTAAAACGCAATACACACACATCAGCTTTTATCACATCTGATCTCAGTGCTGATCAGAAGTACCTCTGATTCATGCTTACAAACAAAACACACACACACACACACACACACACACACACACACACACACACACACACACACACACACAGACACACACACACACACACACACACACACACACACACTCAAACACTGTAATAAATCCCTTCATTAGTCATCGTTAGGCTGAGCAGACAACTACAAATTATCTCTTTACAGACATTCACAAAAATTACCCTTGATTACAGTCACACACATTTACACAATCAAATGATAAAAATTAATTTACGTAAATTAAATATAATCCCACACCTGAAATATGACAGTGGGGGAAAAATCGCAACAATGGTGCTTCCTACAAAGCAATCCTTCGACTTCACATGCTCTGCATCCAGTAATATCACCAGGGCACTAGTAGGCCATGCTACTGCACCTCTCAGGTCACCAGATGACAGATGATCCGGGTAATCTTTTCCAAAAGAACTTATAGAACTTAAAGAAAGACTTATAATAGCCGAATTGCACATGAAAAGAAAAACCCTTGTTAAATATAATTTAAGATACTTTAGATCTGGGGTCCCCAAACTTTTGTGAGGACCTTCCTGTGAGGGCCACATAATTTTTTCCTGGGGGCGCCGAGGCCAGTTTGTAACAGAAAAAGTGTGACAATCGCAGGGCTGCCTAAACGTAAACATTTATTGTGAACCAGTAAGCCACGCATAACCAAATATTAGTAACCCTTTCAGGGACCCTCACAGAAAAAAGTCAGGAAATATAAAAAAAATAAAATAAAATGCTGCTTACAATCAGTTGAGCAACCCGAAAGCTGCCTGAACAGATGACTGGACTGGTTGATCCAAGCCTGGCGTACAAATGTATTCTCTTGAGCTAGCAGTCCACTTTTTAGCTTTGAGGGTTTGTCTACTTGCATTTGGCCTTGCAAGCGATCATACTTGTCTTTGTGACGGGATTCAGAGTGTCGGTGCATGTTGTATTTTTTGAATATCGCCACTGCCTCTTGACAGATGATACAAACAATGTTTTTTTTCACTGAACAAAAAATAACGGTTTGTCCACTGCAGGTTAAATACCCTGCATTCTGAATTAAATTTTCTCTTCCATAACCTTTTCACCATTATTCAGTTCTATTTGTCAGTGGAGAGTCTAGAATTTTTGTTTTGGGGGGTTTCAGATAGGGGCACAGACGGCAGAAGGGTGGAATAGAATGTCATGTTCCAGGTGTGTATTAGTCTTGATGGCGTGGCCAGACTAAAAAAGTAACCATAATACGTCTCGGGTATTGTTCAGGGGGGTGGGCCAAATGTGGAGGTGGACCGTATCCGGCCAGCAGGCTGTAGTTTGGGGACCACTGCTTTAGATGTTTTTTGTAAGTTAAATTGTGATTAGCAACATTTAAAAATTATGTAACAACCTTTACATTAAAATACACAAAAAATATCACACAATCTATTTTAAAACCAATTTATTAAACAATATCAACAGAAATTGTTTACTCTGTGTGGCATTACTAGTTATTTTTTAAACTATATATAGAATAAAAATGTGGCTAACTGAAATAATAAAATGAAAACTCTTCTCATCAGAGTTTTCCCCCATTCTCCACATGGTTGTCACTGTCGTCTGCCCCCCACCCCCCCAGTGCAGCTAACTGGGTTATCAAAGGCCGGCCATGTCTCTCACTGTCTATGGTGTGAGGCATGTAAAAGAACCATTGCTGACTTTCGACAAGAGTAGGCTGCAAAGCCGTCAGCGTGTTTCCGCCCTGCGATGGCCTGGCGAGCTGTCCAGGGTGTACTCTGCCCTCGCCCTGAGTTGGCAGGGATGGGCACCAGCCTCCCCGCGACCCTAATCAGGATGAAGCGGTTACAGAAAATGATGAACTTCTCATCAGAGTATAATATGTTATACAACAAGTATATACTACATGGAAATGGAACAATCTGATTGGTCCATTATCTCTGGAGCAAAAAAAAAAAGAAACACTATCAACATTAAAACATTTGCTGGATAATCATCAGTTCATTTTCTGTAACCGCTTAATTCTAATTCGAGTTGTGGGGAGGCTGGTGCCCACTCACCAGGCCATCACAGGGCAGAAATAGGCTGATGGCTTTGCAGCTTGTTTGAAACAATTCAAAAGACACTCAGTTTGTCAAGATCACAAGCAAGCAATGTCATCAATATGCTTTAAATAAATTAAAAAAAAAAACCTTAAAACCTCTTTTTGTTTTCATGATTCTGTGTTTTATATTATATTGTAAAACCCTTTGATGGAGCTCAGTTTAGTTTTGCTTCAGTGTAATATGTATTAAACTTTGAATAGGCTAAACAGGCGACATTACCTCTACATCGCTTCAGAGTTCACCTGACTTGTATCTGTCATAGTTAAAATATATAAAAAATAAACAATAAAAATTTCATCTTATTTTTCTTTGACACCAAAAAAAAGAAGTGGGCTCCATTATCAATTGAAGTGAAGCAGGAGATAATAAAAAATATGAAAGTGGGATGCGGTTGAGTGAAATCGCAAAGGAGTTTGTCCAAAACCCCGCTACAATCGGGACCATATTGAGGCAGAAGGAGACCGTGAAAGCGGAGATACGGTGATGGAGGCAATTATTTTGGAACGATATTGAAGCAGAAGAAGGCATTAAAAGTGGAGATACAGTGACAGACGTGATTATTTCAGAAAAAGCAACGACCATATTTAACCAGACCTCGGAGGGTGGGGGTGAGGGTTCTTCAGACCAGCAACCCCCGGACTTTAAAGCGTCGCATGGGTGGTTCGAGAGATTTAAGAAAAGGTAAATAATTTTCTTTTATTTTTAACACATATTTCATACAAAATTGGTGCAATTTTAACATTTTTAAGGGGTTTATGGGGTAGTATTGGGAGGCTTGGAACGAATCACACGTTTTACATGTAAAATGCACCTCTACTTACGAAAACTCCAGGTTATGAAAAAGGCACTGGAACAGATTGATTTTGTAAGTAGAGGACCGACTGTATATATATATATATATATATATATATATATATATATATATATATATATATATATATATATATATATATATAGCTCTCAAAATATTAGGTTTTAAAATATGTCTTTTTTTTTGGCTTTCTTGGTCAAAAAGGTTCCTGATCCCTGGATTAATGGCTAGTTGGATAAATATCTGGATGGATGAATGGATGGATCTGGTTATTAATGTGTAAAAGTAGTGACAGATTAAAAAGCTTTCACAAGTATTATAATGAACTGGATAAGAGTGAAACTCTCTGTAAATCTGATCAGATCCACTGTGCTGTGCTTGAGAGGAATCAGGAGTTTAAACACGGGACATACTGATATAATGTGATGATAATGGAGAGATTGAGAGAGAGAGAGAGAGAGAGAGAGAGAGAGAGAGAGAGAGAGAGAGAGAGGTTAAAGTTTTCTAAGTGTTCAATTTCATGTCCCTCGTTAGTATGAACTTTCCAACTGTGAGCCGGTAATGTGCGCGTGCTGCTCTCAGAGGTCAGCACATCTTGCACTGTTCCAGCAACGCGCAGCCTGAAGTGCACGCACAGCCGCCGCGCACCTCCAGATCCTACACAGATAACTTCATTATCTGGTACCAGGGTCCGGTACTGGTGGGTTAAATGGTGTTCCTTGGCGATGCTGAGCAGTTTTGATGTGAAGGATGATGTTTACTGCGGTGTCACGGGAGGAATGGTGTCATTAACAGTGATTTGTGATGGTCATGATTTAACACCATGAAGACTTTTAAAGCTTCAGGTGCATGGGCAGCAGGTTGAGTCGATTCGGATCAACATGGGGCTGAGTGAGACACAAACCATGAATCATATTGGGAAATGATTCACAAATAATCCACCAATCAAACAGAATTACCTAGGAAGCATTACACACACTTTGGATAAATAAATAAATAAATAAATCAGATTATCTTCATGTCGAAGTTCGATTATAGTTCTCCGGTGATCCTTCCAAGGGCGACCGGAAGCTGATCAGTTCAATTGTCCAGTTGTAGTGTCGCCTGTGTGTGTGTGTGTGTGTGTGTGTGAGAGAGAGAGAAAGAGAGGGGGGGAGAGAGAGAGAGAGAGAGAGAGAGAGAGAGAGAGAGAGATTGTATACAGTACAAACTCGTATAGGTTACGTATACAAGGTTTAAACATACGTCCCCCTCCAAAGAATGCCCTGTAACGACTTACGAACAAATTCATCTCATGAACGGCCGTCTGGAAATTAACTTGTTCGTAAACTGGGGAGCGTCTGTAATGAAAGATTTTAAGCCAAGCCTATCATTATTATCATTATTATTATTATTATTATTATTATTATTATTATTATTAGGTATTATGAGGTGATAATTGTAATAAGACTTTGAAAACTATTTAATTTTCTTAAAGTCCCAAATCTGATTGTATTATAAGTCTGTCCTTTTAAAAATGAAAAGATGGATAACCCTGAGAGGTATTACACCTTGAGATGATAATTAAATGTCTTCCCATTAAAAAAATTATCAAGCACAGTAAACAGTATTGAGTACAATAAATAAATAGTTGGTGTGATAACCCTTTACTATTAAAAAAAGTTTAAGCAGTCTCGGTACAGTCTGTGCAGTTTTATAAAATAATCAGTTGTACGTTTCACTGAGAATCTCCAACAAGCACCTACAGTTCTCCTGAAGATTTTTGACTGTCACACTTGCATCTCTATTTGAATGAAAAAACCAGGAGACTTTGTTTTTGTCTTAGACAAAAAAAAAAAAAAAAAAAAAAAAAAAAACTTAGACAATATGACACATACAAAAAATTCAGTAACATTTAATTTAGTGCTGGAAAACTTAGAAATCTAAAATGTTTTTGCACTCACTTGTAGATGTTAATTTCATAAAACAAAAATCTTTACCAAAGTCTATATTACAAAAAGGGTGCATAAGACTTTTGCAGAGTACTGTACCGTATACAGTATTCAAATGAAACAAAAGCATACAATGATGTAAGTCTGTGCTTATTCCACATGGGGATTTTGCTCTGTTATAACAGTGTCATTTTAAAAACCCTTCCTGACACAACACTTTAGCAAGGGACAGAAACATGCTAACAGCTTAGCAGCTACTCTTTACGAAAGTCAGCAATGGTTCTTTTACATGAACTTCACATCATAGACAGTGAGAGACATGGCAGGTCTTTGATAACCCAGTTAGCTGAACTGGGGGATATTTATATCTATCTATCTAGTGCCTGAGTCGTAGGACGACCATTGGCGACCTGCCATGAAGGATAACGCCCTGGTTATCATCTTCATGGAGGTTTTCTTGGCAGGATTAGTGCAGTCAGGATTAGTGCAGTGGGTTGCCATTGCCTTCTGCACGATGCGAACCTACGGGCAATTTAGAACAGCTAATTAACCTACTGTGCATATCTTTGGATTGTGGGAGGAAACCAGAGCACCCGGAGGAAACCCACGCAAGCACGGGAAGAACATGCAAACTCCACACAGAAACGCCCAGGCTGGAAATCGAACCCAGGCCTTCTTGCTGTGAGGTGGACGTGCTAACCACTACACCACCGTGCCGCCGATATTTATATAACATATAAATAAATAAATAAACAAGCATCTACATAACTGCCAGTCAGATCCAAATCAAGCACCGACACGGGACAACCAGCAAAGTCATCTCCCATGCCTGTGGGACTCCACTCAGGAGCTCAAGTTTTCATGTTAAGAAATACCACTAAGTCCTCCTTGGTCAGGATTCTGGTCATTATCTGATTCTTATTTTTACACAAAACAGTGCATAAACTTCTCCTTCCATGTAGAAACAATTACACACAAATTGATTCCTTATGTGGACCATTTGTGAATGATATGTAAATTGTTTGCAGGAGTCCAACTAATGCAGCCATGAGGTGGGGGGGGGGGCACTAACCAGTGTCTCTCCCCCTCATGCCAGTCCCAAGCCTGGAGAAATGCAGAGGGTTGTGTCAGGAAGGGCATCCGACGTAAAACCAATGCCAAACTTTTATGATGCAAATCAGAAGTATTACCCCCATACCGGATCGGTCGAGGCCCGCCGCCATCAGTGCTGTCAATCAACAGGGTGCTGATGGAAATTGGACTACTGTTGGTCGAAGACGGCGAAGAAGGAGAGGTGGGAGGCGTGTCCGTAGGCAGAGAGAGAGGAGGAAAGGCATGAGTCTAGGACTGAGAGTAGGGACTTTGAATGTTGGAACTATGCAAAGAAAAGGTAGAGAGCTGGCTGACATGATGCAGAGGAGGAAGGTGGACATACTGTGTGTTCAGGAGACCAGGTGGAAAGGTAGCAAAGCTAAAAGCTTAGGAGCAGGGTTTAAGCTATTTTATCATTGTGTGGATGGGAAGAGAAATGGAGTAGGAGTCCTCTTGAAGGAGGGGTTTGTCAGGAATGTTCTAGAAGTGAAAAGAGTGTCAGACAGAGTGATGAGTCTCAAGTTAGAAATTGAAGGTGTAATGCTCAATGTTGTTAGTGCTTATGCCCCACAGGCAGGATGTGAGCGAGAAGAGAAGGAAAGATTCTGGAATGACTTAGATGAAGTGATGCAGAGTACCCCCAGAGGTGAAATAGTGGTCATTGGTGCAGACTTCAATGGACATGTTGGTGCAGGCAACAGAGGGGACGAGGAAGTGATGGGTAGGTTTGGTATCCAGGACAGGAACGCAGAAGGACAGATGTTTATAGATTTTGCAAAAAGGATGGAAATGGCTGTGGTGAATACTTTCTTCCAGAAGAAACAAGAGCATAGGGTGACTTATAAAAGCGGAGGGAGGAGCACACAGGTAGACTACATCTTGTGTAGGTGATGTAATTTGAAGGAAGTCAGTGACTGCAAAGTAGTAGTGGGTGAGAGTGTTGCCAAACATCATAGGATGGTGGTATGCAGGATGACGCTGATGGTGAGAAAGGTGAAGAAGGCAAAGGCAGAGCAGAAGACAAAGTGGTGGAAGTTGAAAAAGGAAGAGTGTCGTGTTGTCTTCAAAGAGGGGTTGAAACAGGCTTTGGGTGGCCAGGAAGTGTTTCCAAATGACTGGACAACCACAGCAAATGTGATCAGGGACACAGGTAGGAGAGTACTTGGTGTGTCGTCTGGAAGGAAAGTAGATAAGGAGACTTGGTGGTGGAATGAGGAAGTGCAGGAGTGTGTACAAAGGAAGAGGTTAGCTAAGAAAAAGTGGGACATAGAGAGGACCGAAGAGAGTAAACAGGAGTACAGGGAGACACAGCGTAAGGCGAAAGTAGCAGTGGCTAAGGCCAAACAGAGGGCGTATGATGACTTGTATGATAGGTTGGACAGTAAAGAGGGAGAAAATGATTTATACAGGTTGGCACAGCAGAGAAATAGAGATGGGAAGGAGTGCAGCAAATTAGATTGATAAAGGACAGAGAGGGAAATGTATTGACTCATGACAGAAGTGTGCTGGGAAGATGGAAAGAGTACTTTGAAGAGCTGATGAATGAGGAAAATGAGAGAGAAAAAAGAGTAGAAGAGGTGACCATTGAGGAGCAGGATGTAGCAAAGATCAGTAAGGGTGAAGTGAGAAGGGCATTGAAGAGGATGAAGAATGGAAAGGCAGTTGGTCCTGATGACATACCGGTGGAGGTATGGAAGTGTCTAGGAGAGGTAGCAGTAGATTTTCTGACAAGAACATTCAACAAGGTCCTAGAGAGTGAGCAGATGCCGGAGGAATGGAGGAGAAGTGTGCTGGTGCCCATTTTTAAGAACAAGGGAGACGTGCACAGTTGCGGCAACTACAGAGGGATAAAGTTGATGAGCCATATGATGAAGTTATGGGAAAGAATAGTGGAAGCTAGACTAAGGGCAGAGGTCAGCATTTGTGAACAACAGTTTAGATTCATACCAAGAAAGAGCACCACAGATGCAATGTTTGCTTTGAGGATGTTAATAGAGAAGTACAGAGAAGGTCAGAGTGAGCTACATTGTGCCTTTGTGGATCTGGAAAAAGCATATGACAGGGTGCCAAGAGAAGAACTGTGGTATTGCATGAGGAAGTCTGGAGTGGCAGAGAAGTATGTTAGAGTGGTGCAGGACATGTATGAGAGATGTAAGACAGTGGTGAGGTGTGCTGTCGGTGTGACAGAAGAGTTCAAGGTGGAGGTGGGACTGCATCAAGGGTCAGCTCTGAGCCCCTTCTTGTGTGCTATGGTGATGGACAGGCTGACAGACGAGGTGAGACAAGAATCTCCATGGACTATCATGTTTGCAGATGTGACTATCATGATTACACTTGTGACTTAAGGTAGTCTCAAACAAAAGGGGGATGGAGAGAAAAAAAAATCATCACACCCCCACATAACAGGATCACTTTGATCCGTAAACATTTCCTCCAGCATATCAAGCGATAGGTGCAACTGATTGCGTCAGTTACCGAACATTGTGAATACTGTTGATTGTGTCAGCTCTTCTTTGTTCCACTCAATGACAAGACTGTTGAACTCCCTCTGCTGGGGATTTTCTTTATACAGTACATTGACTAATGAATGAGATGGACTATGATGTTTGCAGATGACATCGTGATCTGTAGTGAGAGCAGAGAACAAGTGCAGGAAAATCTAGAGAGGTGGAGGTATGCCCTGGAAAGGAGAGGAATGAAGGTTAGCCTCAGAAAATCAAAATACATGTGTGTGAATGAGAAGGACCCAGGAGGAACGGTGATGTTACAGGGAGCAGAGATAACGAAGGTGGAGGATTTTAAGTACTTAGGCTCAACATTCCAGAGCAATGGAGAGTGTGGAAAAGAGGTGAAGAAGCATGTGCAGGCAGGCTGGAATGGTTGGAGAAAAGTGTCCGGTGTGATGTGCGATAGGAGAGTGTCAGCAAGAATGAAGGGAAAAGTGTACAAGACGGTGATGAGGCCAGCGATGTTGTATGGATTAGAAACAGTGGCGCTGAGGAAAAGGCAGGAGGCAGAGCTGGAGGTAGCGGAGATGAAAATGTTGAGGTTCTCTCTGGGAGTAACGAGGATGGATAGGATCAGAAATGAGTACATCAGAGGGACAGCACATGTTAGAGGTTTTGGAGACAAAGTCAGAGAGGCTAGATTGAGATGGTTTGGACATGTACAGAGGAGGGATAGTGAGTATATTGGCAGTAGGATGCTGAGGTTGGAACTACCAGGCAGAAGGCCTCGAGGAAGACCAAAGAAGAAATTTATGGATGTGGTGAAGGAAGACATGAAGGTCGTTGGAGTCAGAAAACAAGATGCAGAGGACAGGGTGAGATGGAGGCGGATGATTTGCTGTGGCAACCCCTGAAGGGAGCAGCCAAAAGTAAAAGAAGAAGAAGAAGAAGAAGTTTGCAGGAGTCCAACTGACAACTTACTTCCAGTAGTTGTATTCTAATTTAAAATGTCCTAAAGTACCCAGCCAGAAATGAAACGGTTGTTAAATGTTCACTGAAAGTTTGTATGCGACTGTTTGCAAACAGTGGAATGGCTGCTGGAGCTGGAGGTGCTGCTGTGCAGGATGTAGGTTTCAGTGCCAGTCTTGCGCTGTCCAAGTCAGCAGACGCACTGGTCTTTCCCCCACACGGACAAGCATGGCCAACTGTTCACTTTCTTTTTATTTTTTAATCTTCATGTTTTCTTTGGCCTCAGATTTTAGTTCAGTGGTAATGCTGTACAAAACCTCAGGTATTTCATCATTGTCCTTTGTTTGTTTTATTGATATCCATAAAGCCTATGACTGCATCAATCAACAAATGTTATGGGAGAAACTAAGAAAGATTGGTATGCATGAAATGTTTTTTAATGCAATTTTATCGTTATATACAAATGTTCAATGTTGTGTGCGGGTGAATGGACGATACACACCCTGGTTCAACGTTAAATGTGGACTGAAGCAGAGATGCTTGTTATCTCCCCTTATATTTAACTTCTATATCAATGACTTAATCCCTACTGTGAACGAACTATCTCTGGGGGTAGACATCAAGATTTAAGATAAGATTTAAGATTTAAGATACAGCTTTATTAATCTCACAATGGAGAAATTCACTGTTACAGGCTCTTGAGGTACTATCAGTAGGGGGTGCAAAAATAGATACAAGTACGAACATACACACATACATATATAAGTAAATAAATAAATAGATACATAAATAGTATAAATTACTAAACAATAAAAGAAAAGAATGGAGAAAAGAATGGAGCAACTTTATAGATTGGCCTATATTAAAGTGTAATGTATCTGAGTGCAGAGTAGATGGGTTGATATGGTTGACAGTCAGTGGGGTAGATGTGGTTGATTAAAGTGCACGGGGTTTTTATTGCACATAACCGGTATTTTCACAGACAGTTACAAAGTGGCGTTGTACAGTCTGATAGCGGTGGGAATGAACGACCTGCGGTAGCGCTCCTTCCTGCACTGAGGATGCCTCAGTCGTCCACTGAAGGAGCTGCTTAGCTCCTCGACAGTCTGGTGCAGTGGGTGAGAGCTGTTGAACAGGATGGATGTGAGCTTTGCTACCATCCTCCTCTCACTCACCTCCTCCACAGAGTCCAGTGGGCAGCCGAGGACAGAGCTGGCCCTCCTGACCAGCTTGTTCAGTCTCTTTCTGTCCCGCTCTGTGCTGCCCGGGGCCCAGCAGATGGCAGCGTAGAGGATTGCAGAGGCTACCACAGAGTCATAAAATGTCCTGAGCAGTGATATCAACGTTGGAATTTTAGCTTATGCAGACGATATTGTTTTAATCACAGAGAGTGAGGATAATATGAATATCTTGCTTGATGTTCTCAACTCATGGTGTACTAAAAATAAGATGGACATTCACGAAGAAATAACGAAATTAATCCATTTCAGGATAAAGTCGACGAAGAAAACATCAGCAACGTTTTGTGTGGGAATGAAAATCATTGAAATGGCATCTTTTTATAACTATCTTGGACTTTTACTAACAGAGCACCTGGATTATCAACGGATGGGTCAGGCAGTTGCAAGTTCGGCTAACAGAGCTCTTGGTTTACTGATATCGAAGTACAAGTCCCGAGGAGGAATGCAGTACGATACCTACACGAAACTGTACGAGTCAAAGGTGTGGTCTACTATACAGTATGGTTCTGCTATATGGGGAGTTTTTGACCTGTCAAGCATCAACGCCATTCAGAACAGAGCAATGAGGTTTTTCTTATGGGACTCAGAAAATTCACCCATAATAACACTGTTGCCAGTGACATGGACTGGAATCCACCTACAGTTCGCCAGTGGGAGACCGTCTCTAAGTACTATAAACGTCTTTCGCCTTACAGAACCACAGACTCACAAGAAAGGTTTTTATTTGGTCTAATAATCATGCCCTTAAAAACAATAGAAACTGGAATTATAGGATCCAAAAAATATATAAAGCCCTAGAACTGAATGATTTTATTTTAATAGAAAATGTGTTAAGCCTGGAGTGTCTGCGTAGGACCCAGAGATGCAGGAGACCAAAAGAAGGTTCAACGATTTATTAAACACTAGGTACTGTCAATCACTGGAATATTAAGTCGAGAGAACTGGTCAAGCATGAAGCAAGAACCAGGGGTCAGAGAGAAAGCCGAGGAGCAGAGTCACGGTGAAACCAATCTTCTGACATTGGAGGGAAGCGCCCCGCACCCATTTATAGCTGGCTGCTTTGCTGATTGCAGATTGGGACCAGGTGCACTCAGCTCGGACTCGCCTACCGGCAACTGCCACGCCCCTCGCCAGCCCCGGCAATGATTAAGGAAGAGTTAGTTCCGCCAGCCAGCACAGACCATAACAAAATGATTATCACTCTAAATGTATTGCTTCGGATGTGAAGGAAAACCTTTTTAACGAGTAAGGAAAACTGGAAGAAAGATATAAATGCAGATCACAGTATGAGAGGAAAGGGAGGCAACAAGCTACATTTGTACAAGTAGTTCAAGCTGGACTACAACGTGGAACATTACAACCAAATCGCCATGGACAGACAGAATAGGAGATCACTAGGAGTATTCAGATGTGGGGTGGCACCAATTCGACTTGAAACAGGCCGATATACTAACCTCCCTGTACATGAAAGAGTGTGTTTTAATTGTAATGACAGTGTGGAAGATGAGATGCATGTTTTACTTGGTCCAGATTATAATGATATACGTAAAGATCTTTTAGCTAAATGTAATGAGGTATGGTCTGAATTTTATCTCCAAAGTGACGCTGATAAGCTGTGTTTAATTCTGGCCAGTCCTAGTATTGTACATGAAAGTGCCAAAACCTGCAAATCTATTTTAAAACTACGCAATACTATTTTATACAAATCTCATCTCATCTCATCTCATCTTCTTCCGCTTAGTCCAGGGTCGGGTCGCGGGGGCAGCAACCTTAGCAAAGAGGTCCAGACATCCCTCTCCCGAGCCACTTCCTCCAACTCTCCCGGGGGGACACCGAGGCGGTCCCAGACAAGCCGAGAGACATAGTCCCTCCAGCGTGTTCTAGGTCGACCCCGGGGTCTCTTCCCGGTTGGACATACCCGAAACACCACACCAGGGAGGCGTCCGGGGGGCATTCTAACCAGATGCCCGAGCCACCTCAACTGGCCCCTCTCAATGCGGAGGAGCAGCGGATCTACTCCGAGCTCTCCCCGGATGGCAGAGCTTCTCACCCTATCTCTAAGGGAGAACCCCGCCACCCGGCGAAGAAAGCTCATTTCAGCCGCTTGTATCCGTGATCTTGTTCTTTCGGTCATTACCCAAAGCTCGTGACCATAGGTGAGGGTTGGAACGTAGATCGACTGGTAAATTGAGAGCTTCGCCTTGCGGCTCAGCTCCTTTTTCACCACGACGGACCGGTACAGGCACCGCTTAACAGCAGAGGCTGCAGCGTTCCGTCTGTCGATCTCTCGCTCCATCCTTCCCTCACTCGTAAACAAGACCCCAAGATACTTAAACTCCTCCACTTGGGGCAGGACCTCATCCCCGACCCAGAGGGTGCATTCCACCATTGTCCGACTGAGAACCATGGCCTCGGACTTGGAGGTACTGATCTTCATCCCGGCTGCTTCGCACTCAGCTGCGAATCGCTCCAATGAGAGCTGGAGGGCCCGACTTGATGAAGCCAAAAGGACAACATCATCCGCAAAAAGCAGAGACAATATCCGATGGCCACCAAACCAGAACCCCTCATCGCCTCGACTGCGCCTAGAAATTCTGTCCATAAAAATTATGAACAGAATCGGTGACAAAGGACAGCCTTGGCGGACTCCAACTCCCACCGGAAACGAATCCGAGCTGCTGTTACCAATACGGACCAAACTCGCCCCACAAGATCTTTCGAGGGACACGGTCGAAAGCCTTCTCCAAATCCACAAAGCACATGTGGACAGATTGGGCAAACTCCCATGCCCCCTCCAGAATCCTGTGGAGCGTATAGAGTTGGTCAAGAGTGCTGCGGCCAGGACGAAAACCACATTGTTCCTCCTGAATCCGAGGTTCGACTATCGGTCGGATCCTCCTCTCTAGTACCCCTGCATAGACTTTCCCAGGTAGGCTGAGGAGTGTAATTCCCGATAATTGGAACACACCCTCCGGTCCCCTTCTTAAAAATTGGGACCACCACCCCAGTTTGCCAATCCAGAGGTACAGCCCCGATGACCACGCGATGTTGCAGAGACGTGTCAACCAAGCCAGTCCTACACCATCCAGAGTCCTGAGATGTTCCGGGCGGATCTCGTCCAACCCCGGAGCTCGACCACCGAGGAGCTTTTTGACAACCTCAGTGACCTCCACTCCAGTGATGGGCGGACCCTCACCCGAACCCCCAGGGTCTTCCTCTTCCACGGAGGGCGTGTTGGTGGGATTGAGAAGGTCCTCAAAGTATTCCCTCCACCTCTCAACAACATCCCCAGTCAAGGTAAGCAGCTCCCCACCTCCACCGTAAACAGTGTTTGTGAAGAACTGCTTCCCCCTCCTGAGGCGTCGAATGGTGGCCCAGAACCTTTTTGAAGCCAACCGATAATCACTCTCCAGGCCCTCACCGAACTCCTCCCACGCCCGAGATTTTGCATCTGTGACAGCCTCGGCTGCAGCACGTTTGGCCTGCCGGTACCCGTTTGCTGCCTCAGGAGTCCCACAGGCTAATAAAACCTGATAGGCCTCCTTATTCAGCTGGACGGCCCCCTTCACCGCAGGTGTCCACCGGGTTCGGGGATTACCGCCACGACAAGCACCGACGACCTTACGGCCACAGCTATGGGCTGCCGCCTCAGCAATGGAGGCACGAAACATGGCCCATTCAGATTCCATGTCCCCCGCCTCCTCCGGAACGTGGTTGTAGCTCTGCCGGAGGTGGGAGTTAAAGGCCTCTCGGACAGGGGGCTCCGCCAAACGTTCCCAGCAGACCCTGATTACACGCTTGGGCCTGCCAGGTCTGGAAGGCAACCTCCCACACCACCGAAGCCAACTCACCACCAGGTAGTGATCGGTAGACAGCTCAGCTCCTCTCTTCACCCGAGTGTCCAGAACATATGGTCGCAAGTCCGATGACACGACTACATTATTTTATACAAATAATACCTATTTATCTGTTGCGCTACCTACTTGTTTTTATATTTTATATATATTCTATGTCTATACCAGTGATTCCTAACCTGGGTTCGATCGAACCCTAGGGGTTCGGTGAGTCAGTCTCGGGTTCGGCGGAGGTCAAGACACACACCTGACTCATATTCACGACGACACGCCCCGCTTGGCCATCACTGGCTGCAGGTGATCACGCTACATTGCTTGGCCAATCTGTGCTGTAGGAAATTTGGTGTGTACAGTAGTCGAATTGTGACTGTTGTGATGGTACGTTGTGTGATTTCTTTCTTAATGTTTTAATCCATGCTATGTTGAGTAAAAAAGAAACTGGTCGGACGAATATGTACAACATGGATTCACATATATAACGGAACGTGATGTTAGTCGGCGTCCTATCTGCATGATTTGCAAAGTAGGATCAACCTTGTGCTGACTGACGTATACGTACATGTATATGTACATATAATATCAATAAATACACGTTCAGTACTATAAATGCTTATAATAACAATTAAACATTCAAAAATAATGCATAAGATGTAGATAAAACAAATACACACACATACAGACGCACACGCGCGCTCGCACTCAGATGCGCACCTCACATAAAAAGGTAAGTAGTTGTGATGGGGGAGTTCATGCATTGTATTGGTTTTGTTCTTGGTGATCAGTGATGTTAATGCACAGTTCATTTTGGTGCCACAGTAAAAACATATGTCTTGAATTTGAAAAAAAAATCATATTTTAATTTTCACTAAAGAAGAGTTTGGTGAATAAGCATATGAAACTGGTGGGGTTCAGTACCGCCAACAAGGTTAAGAACCACTGGTCTATACATATATGTAGCTCATTTCCTTTGTCTATTTTTATTATATTTTGTCTCTCAAAACTTCAAATGGAGTGGCTCTTGAATAATAAGAGGTGAGACTTAAATAAACAATCTTTCTGTCTGTCTGTCTGTCTGTTACCAGTAGCAGGGCAAAACCTAACCTGACAAAAATACATACATTACATCAAGTTAATCATTGCCCAAGTTGATAACTTATATTTATTTTGTCTGCATTGTACGAGTTTTCCTGATGGATTTTCTGGATGGCTGTCCCTTAGTCTTTCCATTATCAATGGATTTCCTCTTGTTTTTCTTCTGTCTGGCAGCACTGATATTGCTGTCAGAGCTGACAGACATTCTAAAATATATATAGGATACCAATTACCAACAGTGTAAAATAATTAAAACAAAAAGTAGGTTTAGATGATAAATCTAATTAACTATATTTGAATTATAAATATTTTAATGAAATCATTTAATATGACACTGAAACTTACAGTTGGAAATCATGGTTGCTCACTCTATGAACTTACCACACATTGCCCCGCCTGAAGAGTTGAACATCCTTATCCCAGAGGTAAAACTAAGCGCCAACTACATAACATACGTTATAAATGTACAATCTACAAGCTTCATATAATAAATTAGAATTTAGCGCTCCACTTAAAAGTTTGTCCGTTACGCTGCTGAAGCTCCAGTCATAAACAATACTGTTATTTATGTTTATTCCGATCTGTCTTTACACACACCAGTTTCGACCAAACACAAAGAATATTAATTCCCAGGCAGACACACCTGCTTAATCTGCTTATTTTTGCAGCAGTAATCAAATTCATGCAATGTCAATACTTGATTAGTCTACTGTATATCTTCTCCAACAAAATTCAAATGACACAACTCACTCTGCAGAATGGCACCTTGTCACTGTGCACACGTGCTGGCAGCAAAATACAACCACATGGTTTATCTGGGCGTATAGCCTATATAACTATATTCTCCAACTAAGTCCAAGATTTTTCATTTTCCATTCATGACATTTGAATAAAAATGGTCATGTGTAGTTTTACATTTCTGTGCATTTTCCTAGGCCTATATGCAAACAAACTAACTATTTAAATAAATATATTTGCTATGCATGATCTAAAATATCTATTAGCAGCCTAAATAATAAGATGAACAATCTTTTTGCAACTTCTCTTCTAACGTTTGTTGCAAACATACAATAAATGGAAGTTTTTTACAGAAACAAACAGTATTGACACAGCCTAACATTATATAACCATTTGCAAAATGAACAAAACTCCAAACAAACTTCCTATGAATGGTTTAGATGGCATTTGTGAATGCTCGTTTCTGGCTAGGTAGATATATTTTCCAGCGTGAACCGAGTCCGATCTCTCAGGGACACTCTGTATGGATAGCATAACAGATATGAACATGATATGGAGATCTACAGGTTGTCTCCTTCACAACTTCTAAATGAATGCATAAATACATGGACAGAGTGAGTGTGTATGGTGGTAGTAAACGAAAAAAAAGGATGAAGACGTAATGTGCTGAGAGGTGCAGGTGGATAATGGGAGAATCTAATGCTAGTAATTATTCATGTTTTTCATGGCTTGAGGGCTCAGAAGACAATACACACACAAACCTGCCTCTATTAGGGACTCATCAATCAGCTCTGTATTACATTTCAATGTATCTCAGTCATCAGAACACACACACACACACACACACACACACAAAACAATCAATGTGTACATTTAAAGCAAAAGTCAGGCCACAGAGAATAAAGCATACAAACAACCTCTATCCATCACCCTGAGCCCCAACTGCATTTTCAGGAACATACAGTACTCAGGTTTGTAGATTGCACCTACTCTGGAGGACAAAGGCCTGTAAAGCTCAGTATCTGCTTCTTCCAATCAGATAAGAGTTATCTTCTTCTTCTTTTCCTTTCAGCTTTTCCCTTCAGGGGTCGCCCCAGCGAATCATCTGCCTCCATCTCACCCTATCCTTTGCATCTTCTTCTCTTACACCAACGACCTTCATGTCCTCCTTCACCACATCCATGAATCGTCTCTTTGGTCTTCCTCTAGGCCTTTTGCCTGGTAGTTCCAGCCTCAGCTCTCTCTGGCAACGGACACGCCTCCCGCCTCTCCTAATTCGACGTCTTCGACCAACAGTAGTCCAATTTCCATCAGCACCCTGTTGGTTGACGGCACTGATGGCGGTCGTTGTTAACCCGGGCCTCGACCGATCCGGTATGTCATTCTTTCTTGTGATTCGCATAGTTTATTTGGCATTTGTTTTACGCCGGATGCCCTTCCTGACGCAACACTCTGCATTTATCCGGGCTTGGGACCGGCGTGAGGGAGAGACACTGGTTTGTGCACCCCCCCCCCCCCCCCCCCTCCCTCACGGCTGCATTAATTCACCAAACTCTTCTTTAGTGAAAATTAAAATATGATTTTTTTTATTTATTGATTTTTTTTTTTTTTTTTTTCGAATTCAAGACATATGTTTTTACTTATATCGTTTACATTATACCGTTGTAAAAAAGCTAGATTATTATTAAACACTCCATTAAGTAAACCATGTCCCTTTATCCTCACACAAGGGCATGGCACACAGGCGAGATGTCATATGTCACATCCTTTTAATAAAAATAGTTTTTCGCTTTACTTTTGAAAAGATGTGAATATTATGAACATGTCCTCGTAAATGGATGTAGCCAAGGCAACCGAGTACCATAATTTTCTAAAACTTGATGTGCATGATCATCTCCATAGCCTTTAGCACAGTTTATCAGTTTAGGTAAATTGGTGATGTAAGCTAACACATTAATTCCTGTAACCATCAGAACAATCCATTTGTCTTACAACTACTAATATGGTGGTCTGATGTCGGTTGGTGATGTATTAAATGTTGGAGGGGAGGGCACTTCGAAGACACTACTTATACAAAGCATCCTAAAATGCAGCACTAAAAAACAGAAAAACCTTTCTTTCATTTCTTGAACATTTCTTTAAGCTTTCAGGTCTTACATTTGCTGGTAATGGGATAACTGTTTGAATTCTGTTGCCCGGTGCAGGTATAAAGTCCCATGACACAGCAAGCATGGTAAATATTTACCTTGGTTTTGGTTTGTAATAACTGCCGTAATGAGCTTTGCTCCTAGTGGTGCTTTAAATACTTTATTTTCTATAGCAACAACATGGTAGAAATAAAAAATAAATAAAATAAATTAAAAAAAAATTAAAAACAGAACATGTAAGAACAAGGACAGTACACAGGGGAAAGTGGCTGAAAACTTCACACAGTATTCAAGGTGTTACTTCATGGGGTGAACAGTTGTAATTATTAACTTTAAGGATAAGACCACGTACACATGAAGGGAGTCACTGCAGTGAGCAAGTTTGTCCCATAATAGGAAATTTTCTTTTTATATATTTTCCCCTCTTCCATGTGTCGCTGATGTGAATAGGAGCTCAGGGTACCCCATAACGTACCCAACAGAGGCAGCATGGCTAGGTAGGGGTTGAAACTCCGATCCACCAATTAGTAACTCACAAGCAATGAGACCAAAGGCCCAAATATGCTCCTTTAAATCCATACAATTTAAAAATATATATATTTCAAACGTTTCAAACAACATCATCTACATAATTCCACATGCCATTTAAATCAATATTAAGTAATACAGGGATCCCTCACTTTCCGCAGTTAATTGGGGCCGAGATCCCCCGCGATCGCCAAATTCCGCGAAGTAGGATCAACCCCCTGACCGATGTATACGTACATGTATATGTGTATATAATATCAATAAATACATGTTCAACGCTATAAATTCTTATAATAACAATTAAACATTTAAAAATAAAGCATAAGGTTTAAATAAAATATAACTACACACGCATACAGATGTGTGCGCGCACACAGATGTGCACCTCACATAAGAATGTAAGTAGTTTTGATCGGGGTTTTGGGTTGTTTTTTGTTTTTGTTTGTTTAGGGTTTGTTTTTTTTTTGCATAATTGGCCTTGTTTTGTGGCATTTTCCTTAACTTTTCCCCATATTCTTCCTTAATGTCCTTATTTTTTAATTCGATGAATATTTAAAAAAAAAAAAAAAAAAAAAAAAAAAAAAACACAATGCACTCAAACTACATGAATTGAAACACGAAGTAGCGAGAGATCCCTGTACAGCCAATCAACAGGCAGTTCAGAGATGGCATGGTAAGAGTGGATGAGATGGTAATAATGTACTTTATAAAGAATGTGGAGGTCGAGTGGTAAACTGCGGTGGTCATGGACACAAACGAATCAGTCTCACATGGACTTCCCTTTTTTTCTTTATTACTGTCTCATTACTGTTCAGTCGCCTCCCGATGTTCTTTATCAAATGTTTGTTCCTTGTGGATGGGTGAAGTAACACCATGTAGATGTTTAGGACGTCTTAAAACCTATAATTTCTCATTACTCAGGTTACTCATGCTTAGTCAACATCCTTTTTTAATCAAATGAAATTACTATAATTGAAGTATGTAATATATGTAATATAATTGTAATAATATATTTAATTAAATAAAATATAATATTATAATATATGTATAATATGGGGCAGTGGTGGTCTAGTGGTATAGGGCGCTGGATCGCTGATCCAAAGGTTGGGGGTTCGAGTCCCACTCTCCACAAGGTTGTCACTGTTGTCCCCCCAGTGCAGCTAACTGGGTTATCAAAGGCGGGCCATGTCTCTCACTGTCTATGGTGAGAGGCATGTAAAAGAACCATTGCTGACTTTCGTAAAGAGTAGCTGCAAAGCCGTCAGCGTGTTTCTGTCCCTTGATAAAAAGGGTTGTGACAGGAAGGGCATCCGACGTAAAAAAACCTCTGCCAAATCAAAACGTGCGAATCAGATGATTCGCTGTGATGACTCCTGAGTGAAAGGGAAAAAGCCAAAAGGAAGACAATTATAATATATGTATAATATATGTAATATAATATAATTATGTAATATAAATTACAGTGGAGTCTACGTCCCAGCAAGCAGCTTGAGTTTGAGCCTGAGTTCAAGTCTCAAGCATGTGTAATTTGTATGTTCCTGCATGGGTTTCCTCCAAATACTCCAGTTTTTTCCCATAGTTCAAAAACAAATTAGGCTAGTTATCTGATGCAAATTGCATTACTGCTGCACACTAGGTGTGAGTGGCAGTGTGAACGATTGTACATACTGGCAATGTGATGGACTGGTAAACTGTTCAGTGTGTATCTCACCTTCACCCAGACTGAGATGAGATTGGCACCAGTATCCACATGACCTTAATAGGTAGCTAGTAAACAGCATTTTGTCTGTCTGTGTTGGTGCAAAGGTATTACAGTTAGACTTTAGAAATGTAGAGGAAAAACAGAATTAGTAATGTGATGTACTGCATTAAAGATAATCATTACTTTACAATTTTACATCCCTGTTTAAATCGCCACCTTATCATGTAGGATGTCATTTGGGGGGGGGGGGGGGGGGGGGTCTAGAAGGCAGCTAGAAGGTCAGCACCCATAGGTCGAGCTTCTGCCCATGAAACCCGGCCTGTCCCAGCCTAAAAAGGAGGCAAAGGCCCGCCCAGCCATGGTGTCCCACCCCCACGCCCAGCGTGGCAGTGTGAGCTGGGAGGCGGCTGAGGGCGAGGGTTCTGCTGGACCTCGGCTACAGACTCTGGCTTTTGGGACATGAATTGTCACCTCTCTGCCCGGGAAAGAGCTCGAGCTGGAAGCCCGGGCTGTCACTGATACAAAATCTCAGGTGTGGGAGGAGTTTGGTGAGGCCCTGGAAAAAGACTACTGGTTGGCCTCAAAACATTTCTGGACCAACCATCCGAAGCCTCAGAAGGGGGAAACAGTACTCCGCAAGCACTGTTTACAGTGGAAGTAGGGAGCTGCTCACCGTGACTGGGGATACTGTTGCGAGGTGAAACACGCCCTCTGTGGAGAAGGAAGAGCCTGGGCGTTAGGTAAGGGGTCTGCCCATCACTAAGGTGGAGGTTGCTGAGGTAGTTTAAATTCAAGCCAGGACCTCCAGCTCTCAGTGCAGTGATTCACAGCTGAGTGTGGAGTGGCCGAGATAAGAATCAGCATCTCCAAGTTCAAGGCCATGGTTCTCAGCCAGAAAATGGATGGAATGCACCCTCATGGTCTGGAATGGGTATTTCCCCAAGTGGAGGAGTTTTAGTATCTCAGGGTCATGTTTATGAGTGAGGGAAGGATTGGATGTGAGATTGTGAAATGCAGAGCTTGTACTTGTCTGTCATGGTAAAGAAGTAGTGGGTCAGAAGACAAAGCTCCATTTACTCCAAAATTTACCAGTGGATAAATGGAAGAAGATGAAGATGAAAAAGACAATTTTATATTCATATTTATGTTTCATTAGATGCTCTTATCCAGTGCAACTTACATTTTCATATAATTTATATAGCTGAGCAATTGAGGATTAGGGCTCACTGTTCAAGGGCCCAACAGTGGCAGCTTGGTGGTACACATACATCCTTTTACTCGGGAGTCGCCACAGTGGCTCATCTGTGGCTCATCAGTGGAATCATCTGATTCGCACGTTTGATTTGGCAGAGGTTTTTACATCAGATGCCCTTCCTGTCACAGCCCTTTTTAGCAAGGGACAGAAACACGCTGACGACTTTGCAGCTACTCTTTACGAAAGTCAGCAATGGTTCTTTTACATACCTCTCACCATAGACAGTGAGAGACATGGCCCGCCTTTGATAACCCAGTTAGCTGCACTGGGGGGGACAGTGACAACCTTGTGGAGAGTGGGACTTGAACCCCCAACCTTTGGATCAGCGATCCAGCGCCCTATACCACTAGACCACCACTGCCCCCTTTTTCTGCTAAACTCTCATGTGTTATTAATAAATGTGAAGTACAAAGCAGTGGTCTCCAACCTTTTTTCACCTCGGACCAGTTTTATGTATGAAAATGTTTCTGTGGACCGGCTACCGGACTCTACTCCATAGTCTCGTTTTGGTGTCTGTCACCGCTGAAAACCCCGCCTCACAAAGATATGTGGTTGGAAACAGAAGAAGGGCTTTCAGTGCTTCTGTGGCAAGAGTTGTTTTCAAAATAAGATCCGAACGCTCCAATAAAAAAACTAGAATTTGTACCATGATAGATTTTGTTTGCGGGCCGGTATCAAATGATCCATGGACCAGTTGGGGATCCCTGGTTTAAAGTATAAGTACAGTATTTTATTGGCATGTTTTTCTATTGGGATTTCGTGGTGAACTATAAGAAACAAACCAACTCACTTCCCCATTTTCCAATCATGATTTCATTCCCTAATAGAGTCGTCAAAGGTGGAAAAACACAATATTTGGGTTGTAAACCGACTCTAAGCCCAATTTTTATATTCCTGCATTACTTTTCCATGTTTAGATGTAGTAATTCTGCTTAGGTTTGAAACCACTGTGCCCAGAGTAACTAATCCACGACAAACATGATCAAAACCCAAAACATTTTCTACCTCTGGTCTGTTCTTTAGTTTGACTTATTTTGGTAAGAATCATACACCCGCTGTTGAGTTGTAGATTTTTAATTGCTTGGAGTTTTTCCTATGAGGCTCCTTTACTGTTAAAAGTAAGCATAACAGTGAAAATAATGGCTATTTTGGAGATGACAGAGCATGATGACAGAGTATTTTTAACAGTGATGACAAAGGATCAACTTTCTTTCTTTCTTTCGGCTTTTTCCCTTTTCTTGGGAGTGGCCACAGTGAATCATCTGATTCGCACATTTGATTTGGCATAGGTTTTTACAGTACGTTGGATACCCGTCCTGTCACAACCCTTTTAGCAAAAGACAGAAATACGCTGATGGCTTTGCAGCCTACTCTTTACAAAAGTCAGCAGTGGTTCTTTTACATGCCTCTCAGCATAGGATCAACCTGTAACAGTTTAAAATGTTTAACATGAACATATGGAACCTGGCGAGTAGGGCTGCGCAATAAATCCGGTTTATCGGTTTAAACTGGTTCTAACAAAAAAAAAAAGGCGACTACAGAGGTCTCGGCATGTAATCCTGACACAATCATGTTTCCGTCCTCTTATCTACAGTCATTCAGTGTGTGGAGAGCCTGATATAATAAGAGCCATGCCGTGATTGGGCAGTGTGGATTGTCACGAAGGTCTTCAGTCAATAGAATTTGGTTTTATACAGGATATGGAAATTCCCGCTAAAAACAAAATCACGGTTCATGTTGCTAATTACTCAGAAATTTACTGACCTACTGCAGCTAGATTTTTGCTTAAACATTTATTTTAAAATGAGCAAAAGAGGGAAGTGGTCCCATGAGCCTGATCTTCAACAAGGCACATTAACCCATGCATGGTTTTTTTGTTTTGTTTTGTTTTGTGTTGTTTTTTTGCTTAAAGTGGCAATAATATCTCTGTTGACTTTGAAAAAAATGACGTCACACAATTTACAGACTCGGCCTCAGGCTCAACATGCTCCAAATGGGTCCAGATTCCGGTAAATTACATTCCACTTCTCCCCAGCATAATGATCATATTAATGTGATTTATGTGATAAACGATATTGTATGTTGTTATTATAAAGTTCTAAAGTTTGACACTCTAAGTGGTATATGTGCGGCATGTGCCCAGCAGGCCTATGGGCATTGCTATGATGGCATTAATATACAGTAGGCCCTTGACTATTCGTGGTTTTGCAGTCACGGTTTGAGCATTCGTGGACTGCCAAGCAACTGACACGTCACTCAAATTCAGCCAATGGCTGTTCTCCTTCCTGCTGATTGGTTGAGATGATGTCACCAGTTACCTGTTCGTCTTCTCTGGCTAAGCGATAGAAAACGCTGGATGTCTCATCTGAAGAAATAAGACTTTCTCCTAAAGAAACGACAGTTTCCTCTAAACTTTTGTATTAAAGTCTTTTTCAATTATTATTCCAGTACAGTACCTAAGTTAACGTTTACAATGTTTGTGTGTGAGATTTTATGTTCTGTAGCATGTTTGACAAACGATACCAAAAGGACTGGCCAATCTGCCCAGTGGTTCAGAAAGTTGGTGGGACTGGAAAAGTTCCATCACTTTCAGATTGAGATAAGTGGTGATGAAAAGCCTCTTCTGTGCTGTAAGGAATCAGGCGATGGTCCGGTACAAGTTTTTGAACCATTAACAGAGCCTACAACCTTGTCTGATGACCTCCCACCCATCATTAACCCAACTGGTATCAGTGGGCCAAGGTTGGAATGGCTGTACAATAAGATCAGGGAGTTTGTGCACCTAAAGCAAAGAGATCTGGTCTGTCCTCAGCCTGTCGGTCAGTCTCAGGTCAGAATAAAAGCCAGCGGTCTCCTTATTTCAGACCCTATCTCCTGCCCTCTGGTCATCAACAGCCTCCACCAGTAAGACAGCACCATCACCCTCCAGGGCAACAGGTAGACCAAAAAAGAACAAAAGAGGACTTGGTGCAAAGAAGAAAGCAGAGTGCATGTAATTTCAGTGCTTAAGAACAAACCAGGCAAGAAAGAGACAGAAATTGTATACACCCTGGACACCTCGCCAGGCCATCGCAAGGCAGAAATACGCTGACGGCTACGCAGCCTTCACTTTGATGAATGTGAGCAATGGTTCTTTTACATACCTCTCACTACATGGCTGGTCTTTGATAACACAGTTAGCTGTACTGGGGGACAGCAATGACAACCCGTTGATAGTGGTGCTTGAACCCCTAAACGTGGGATCAGAAATCCTGTGCCCTTGCACTGGGCTATCACAGTGTCTCTCCCCCTCATGCCGGTCCCAAGCCCGGAGAAATGCAGAGGGTTGTGTCAGGAAGGGCATCCGATGTAAAACCAATGCCAAATATCTATGATGCAAATCAGAAGTATTACCCCCATACCGGATCGGTCGAGGCCCGGGTTAACAACGACTGCCATCAGTGCTGTCAATCAACAGGGTGCTGATGGAAATTGGACTACTGTTGGTCGAAGACGTCGAAGAAGGAGAGGTGGGAGGCGTGTCCGTAGGCAGAGAGAGAAGAGGAAAGGCATGAGTCTAGGACTGAGAGTGGGGACTTT
Organism: Plotosus lineatus; assembly: GCA_024760905.1. Taxonomy (NCBI): domain Eukaryota; kingdom Metazoa; phylum Chordata; class Actinopteri; order Siluriformes; family Plotosidae; genus Plotosus; species Plotosus lineatus. Next base: position 10,557,374 of record CM045748.1, read on the forward strand.
GAATGTTAGAACTATGCAAAGATAAGGTAGAGAGCTGGCTGACATGATGCAGAGGAGGAAGGTGGACATACTGTGTGTTCAGGAGACCAGGTGGAAAGGTAGCAAAGCTAAAAGCTTAGGAGCAGGGTTTAAGCTATTTTATCACGGTGTGGATGGGAAGAGAAATGGAGTAGGAGTCATCTTGAAGGAGGAGTTTGTCAGGAATGTTCTAGAAGTGAAAAGAGTGTCAGACAGAGTGATGAGTCTCAAGTTAGAAATCGAAGGTGTAATGCTCAATGTTGTTAGTGCTTATGCCCCACAGGCAGGATGTGAGCTAAAAGAGAAGGAGAGATTCTGGAGTGACTTAGATGAAGTGATGCCGAGTACCCCCAGAGGTGAAAGAGTGGTCATTGGTGCAGACTTCAATGGACATGTTGGTACAGGCAACAGAGGGGACGAGGAAGTGATGGGCAGGTTTGGTATCCAGGACAGGAACGCAGAAGGACAGATGTTGATAGATTTTGCAAAAAGGATGGAAATGGCTGTGGTGAATACTTTCTTCCAGAAGAGCCAGGAGCATAGGGTGACTTATAAAAGCAGAGGTAGGAGCACACAGGTAGACTACATCTTGTGTAGGCGATGTAATTTGAAGGAAGTCAGTGACTGCAAAGTCATAGTGGGTGAGAGTGTTGCCAAACAGCATAGGATGGTGGTGTGCAGGATGACTCTGATGGTGAGAAAGGTGAAAAAGGCAAAGGCAGAGCAGAAGACAAAGTGGTGGAAGCTGAAAAAGGAAGAGTGTCGTGTTGTCTTCAAGGAGGAGTTGAAACAGGCTTTGGGTGGCCAGGAAGTGCTTCCAAATGACTGGACAACCACAGCAAATGTGATCAGGGACACAGGTAGGAGAGTACTTGGTGTGTCCTCTGGAAGGAAAGTAGATAAGGAGACTTGGTGGTGGAATGAGGAAGTGCAGGAGTGTGTACAAAGGAAGAGGTTAGCTAAGAAGAAGTGGGACATTGAGAGGACTGAAGAGAGTAAACAGGAGTACAGGGAGACACAGCGTAAGGCGAAAGTAGCAGTGGCTAAGGCCAAACAGAGGGCGTATGATGACTTGTATGATAGGTTGGATAGTAAAGAGGGAGAAAATGATCTCGAATGATCTATACAGGTTGGCACAGCAGAGAAATAGAGATGGGAAGGACGTGCAGCAAGTTAGATTGATAAAGGACAGAGAGGGAAATGTATTGACTGATGACAGAAGTGTGCTGGGAAGATGGAAAGAGTATTTTGAAGAGCTGATGAATGAGGAAAATGAGAGAGAGAAAAGAGTAGAAGAGGTGACCATTGAGGAGCAGGATGTAGCAAAGATCAGCAAGGGTGAAGTGAGAAGGGCATTGAAGAGGATGAAGAATGGAAAGGCAGTTGGTCCTGATGATATACCTGTGGAGGTATGGAAGTGTCTAGGAGAGGTAGCAGTAGATTTTCTGACAAGAACATTCAACAAGGTACTAGAGAGTGAGCAGATGCCGGAGGAGTGGAGGAGAAGTGTGCTGGTGCCCATTTTTAAGAACAAGGGAGACGTGCAGAGTTGCAGCAACTACAGAGGGATAAAGTTGATGAGCCATACGATGAAGTTATGAGAAAGAATAGTGGAAGCTAGACTAAGGGCAGAGGTCAGCATTTGTGAACAACAGTTTGGTTTCATGCCAAGAAAGAGCACTACAGATGCAATGTTTGCTTTGAGGATGTTAATAGAGAAATACAGAGAAGGTCAGAGGGAGCTACATTGTGCCTTTGTGGATCTGGAAAAAGCATATGACAGGGTGCCAAGAGAAGAACTGTGGTATTGCATGAGGAAGTCTGGAGTGGCAGAGAAGTATGTTAGAGTGGTGCAGGACATGTATGAGAGATGTAAGACAGCGGTGAGGTGTGCTGTCGGTGTGACCGATTTAATTCAAGGTGGAGGTGGGACTGCATCAAGGGTCAGCTCTGAGCCCCTTCTTGTTTGCTATGGTGATGGACAGGCTGACAGATGAGGTGAGACAAGAATCTCCATGGACTATGATGTTTGCAGATGACATTGTGATCTGTAGTGAGAGCAGAGAACAAGTGCAGTAAAATATAGAGAGGTGGAGGTATGCCCTGGAAAGGAGAGGAATGAAGGTTAGCCTCAGAAAATCAGAATACATGTGTGTGAATGAGAAGGACTGAGGAAAAGGCAGGAGGCAGAGCTGGAGGTAGCGGAGATGAAAATGTTGAGGTTCTCTCTGGGAGTAACGAGGATGGATAGGATCAGAAATGAGTATATCAGAGGGACAGCCCACGTAAGATGTTTTGGAGACAAAGTCAGAGAGGCTAGATTGAGATGGTTTGGACATGTACAGAGGAGGGATAGTGAGTATATTGGCAGTAGGATGCTGAGGTTGGAACTACCAGGCAGAAGGCCTCGAGGAAGACCAAAGAAGAGACTTTTGGATGTGGTGAAGGAAGACATGAAGGTCGTTGGAGTCAGAAAAGAAGATGCGGAGGACAGGGTGAGGTGGAGGCGGATGATTTGCTGTGGCGACCCCTGAAGGGAGCAGCCGAAAGTAAAAGAAGATCTGAGATCCAGTACTGCAAGTTTTTCAAAAATTTAATTTTGGATTTAGAATCATTTATCAGCCTAAAATATCCAGAATTCCTCTGGCCAAAAATTGACAGTGATGAAGGGTTTGTGCACAACTACTAACACTAATTTATGCAGGGAAAAACCCCTAATTGTTTATCTGTTTATTTTTCCTGATTCCACTACCTCTCACAAAAACAAACACTACTTTAAAAAAAATGGATTGATCAGTCACTCAAATATATTGTGCAATTCTAGAATTACAGAATGAATGAACAGAGTTATCAAATATCAACCTGCAAGACGTCCATTTCTGCCGTCAGACACATAATTGTACCGCAAGGAAACAATATGTAGGTTTTTAGGGCATCTCTGTTCTCATTCAGTATGTCAAGGATGCAAATAAGCACCCCAGAGAGACATTATACCCCTAAGAGTAGTTAAGTGCTCAATTTTCACTGGATGCAAACCATTTGCACATTATCCACAACGTGCAGCAGCGAACAGCCATAAATATACATGACACGGCAACAACATGATCTGATTGATTTACTCGGGATGATAGATATTATCCTGAGTGGATAATACATGAATTAAAACAGCTGACAAACACTTACAGCAGGTGGTGCTATTGTTGCTTAAAAAATGGAAACGTAAACCATACAAATATTATTTTAGTTTGCTTTAATATTATTTTTAGTTTAGTATGTAATATATGGTACAACTGTGAATGGTTGTAAAATTGAAAAAAAAACTAACCTGCCTCTGTCATGGTTAAAATGTTTAAAAATAGAAAAACTACAAAACCTTGATTTAGTTTGCTAATGTTCCTATTAATAATTATTTGGATTCGGTTCAGTGATTGTCAATAAATTGAATTAGCATTAAATCTCAGGGACTCTTCAGAGACACCCAACTCATCATCAGTTCATTTTCTGTAACCGCTTAATCCTAATTAGGGTCGCGGGGAGGCTGGCGCCCATCCCAGCCAACTTCGGGCTAGGGCAGAGTACACCCTGGACAGCTCGCCAGGCCATCGCAGGACAGAAACACGCTGATGGCTTTGCAGCTACTCTTGTTGAACGTCAGCAATGGTTCTTTTACATGAACCTCACACCATAGACAGTGAGAGACATGGCCGGCCTTTGATAACCCAGTTAGCTGCACTGGGGAGGACAGTGACAACCTTGTGGAGAGTGGGACTCGAACCCCCAACCTTTGGAGCAGCGATCCACTGCCCTATACCACTAGATCACCACTGCCCCTGACACCCAACTCACTTTTAGTAAATTACTCTTAATTAACAAATTTGACATGATTGCCTGATTTATACTAAAAACATTAAAGTTTTATTTTACAGCAGATTTTACAAAATCACAAGAATGGACTGAAGCCAGCAAATATCACTGACTCGCTCACTCTCTCTCTTGCCCAAACGCTTAATCCTACTAGGGTTGTGGGGACGCTCATGCCTATTTCAGCCAGCAATGGGTGAAGGCAGGGGATACACCCTGAATAGCTCACCTGACCATCACGGGGCCAACCCACCCACACACAACCATTCACACTTAAACCTGGGGCAATTCGGAACAGGCAATGAGCCTAATGTGGATGTCCTTTTGACATTATGAGATAACTGGCATACTCGAAGGAATACAGGCAAGGACGGGAGAACATAGAAACTCCACAAAGAAATTTCACCAAGCTCGGGACTTTGCTTTTTCTGTGAGGTGGCAGTTCTCACCACTATGCCACCATGCTGTAAAGTTAGCACAGATCAATGGTTAAACATGTATAGAAAATTGCCAGAACATAAGCAATAATAATAGATGTGGAATAACACACTGTAATTATATAAAATTATATAGCTTATATAATGTATTACTGTTTTCATACATCATACAGTGTGGAGAATTAGAAACACCAAGCTGATTCATTACTGATATATCAGGCTATGAGGTGTATTTATGTTATTCTCTATAAATGTGTATAAATACATGTACTTTATATACAGTAGGAGCAGCAGGTGGATTGAACTGTTAAACTCTCATTCTCACCCGAGTTAAAAAGAAAACCAAGTGTCTGCAGATTTTGCGCTCACGGTTTGCGTAAAATTAATTCCCTAAAATGATCACACGAACTTCCAGACACCTGAAAGGGTCAAGAACCGAGTAACCTTTTGTGTAGCAAATACAACACACTTACTTGTGTTGTCATTCTCTTATTTTTAATATACATTGAATATTTATTTATCCACATATAAAAGCTGTTCTGTTACGTCTGGAGCATATGCGTCGGACCAAAAGATGCAGGAGACCATGTAAGAAGATTCAACGATTTTATTTTTTACACTGGGAAAATCTAAATCACTGGAAATAATTATTCATGGGAAACTGATCGAGCACGAAGCAGGATACCAGGAGTCAGAGAGATCGCAGAGAAACGGAATCACAAGGAAGGACAATTTTCTGACGCCGGAGGGAATAGCTCGCTGATTGCTGAATGGAAACAGGTGCGCTCTCTGGACCTCGCCTGCAGGTAACATCCACACCCCTTGCCAGCGCCTGCAATCAATGGAGAGTGAGTTAACACCCGCCAGCCAGCACAGACCATAAAGCCCTGTATTTTTGTTTTTCTAAAGAACTCAGAGAGACACACACAAGAGCAGTGGAAGGGGCCAAATTTTTACTAGACTACAGGAAGCTACCATTGTAAACTTAATTTTGGAAAAATAATTAAATCCAATTACAAGAAATTTAAAGTCACATCATCCAAGACAACATCATATTCAACAGCATTCAGTTGTCAGTCTGTCCACATTTGCTCGCATTCTTAGGTGAAACCAAACCAGAATAAAACAGCTTTATAAGGTGGCTTTTCAGAGAAACTCTCAAAGATCTCAGATGAACATACAGTATTTGAATCGAAGTACAATACTGACTGCAGCGCACCAAATGCAACATTATTTCCCAGTGTACTGAACACTGTAACACCAATTTGTTCTGTATTCAGAGAGTACTAATGGATGGTCATACAATCACATGAGTTCATCTTTATAGATAAGGCTGGGTTCAACTTAGCAAAGACCAGAAGATAGGTAAGAAGCATCATTGGCTAGAAGAATAATTATAGGTCTCACTGGCCAATGTGGTGAGGAACCTTACAATGTGCACTACCATTTCCAATATGCATGCAAACCTTGGACCTTATAAACAGCCCATATTCTCACATTTCTGAAAAGACTCCACAACATTCTCACACCACCTGAGCCTATGATGCAACTCATCAAGGAAACCGGTACATTGGAGAATGGGACAATGGGAGCCTTCATTGTGCAACCTCAATCTAAAACTGGTCTGCTGACCACCATTCCTCGTTCAATACCTCCCACCATACTCACCATTTCTGAGCCCCATAAAAGAGTTCCTTTCAGCATGGAGGTGGAAGGTATATGGCTGACATCCCTTTGTGCGCATGCCTCTTGTGTCTGCTACGGAAGAGATGTGATGAAATTGATGTGGGTGTAATTCAGGGATGGATAAGGCACCCAAGCGCTTCATTTCTCAATATGGCCAGACCCACCTGTCCAGCAAGGTGCTGTATAATTATTGAGTGAGATTGAGTTTCATTATGCCCAGTACTGTGTTGTTGGGTAGACAAAAATGTGCTAATGAATGGCGTGTGTGCCATTTGGTGCCCAGATTGATAATGCTATATGTACGAGTCTTAAGCCAGCCTGACACTAGTACGCATTCATGGTACGCCACGGCACGCCAAAGTGAGCACCTTCGCGGGAATTGTGAGCGCCATCACGGGAACAATGCGGAAACTATGAGCGAGATGAGTGCCATTGAGGGGCATTGCCGACCCAAAAAATGAAACATGTTCATTAATTTTGTCACGCACTCTTTTGCGTACCTTTCCGCGAACTACAAGGAATCTGTGTGGAAACAGTGAGGGCACGTGTAAATGCCCACCACGTCACGCACGTTATATGGTAATCAATGCCGTGCAATGTTACACCTGTATCCTCAATGGTGCTCTTGTGTCCTCCATGGTGTTCATTGACTGCTATACATTGTCCAACATTAACTCTTGGCAGACCAGGGAGTGAGTTGTGGACAGAACTGTGTTTCTCACTGTTTCCTCAAAGATAATCATAGTCTACTCACCTTTAAGTTCAGGTGAGCACTCAAACCACTGTATTCCGCAACAACACGCACAAACGGTTAACCAATCAGCAATGTCCACATTGACTTGCCCTGTATCTTAAAGGGAAGCACAAACAATTCGCAAAAATACCGCAATAGTGAGGAATCGAGTGGAACGTCGCGGAACATCCTTAATGGTACGAATGAGCACGCTATGAGCAAAGCTTATTCCTCTCTGGCACCAACTGTTTGACTGACAAGTGAAAGAAACACACAATCATTCCGTCATGGTACGCATGAATGAGTGCCATTGAGGATTTAAAATGCGTACTAGTGTCAGGCTGGCTTTAGTTGCGGTGTTTCATTTTTCAGGATATGAGGTATTTTTGCAGTTTGGGGTTTGGCGAATTAAGTATTTTGATAGAACCAGCTTAGTTTGCAAAATGGTGTTTTAACAATTGGGGGAAAACATAGAAGCCAAACTGAAGCATATTGGAAGGAGTCTTTCAATTTGACTAGCCTTATCATTCAAGTGTAATTACTCATTCATTTATTGGAACTGAAATGTAGACCCATTTATGTACTGCACTGCTGCCACACAATTGCTTGGATAGTTGAATGAATCAGAAAGTAAACAAGTGTTCCTAATAAAGAAGTTGGTTTAATATATTTCACATTCAGAAAGGTCACCTTTTGTTGGGGGTGAAATGGTAAGCATATCCACCACATCGCAACAAGGTCCGAGATTGGCGAGGGTGTTCCTGGGTGGAGTTTGCATGTTCCATCATTGCTTGCATGGGTTACCTCCAGGAACTAGGTTTTCCTCCCACAGCCCAAAGACATGCACACACATCAGGTCAACTGGCTGTTCCAAATTGTCCCTAGGCATGAGTGCAAATCATTGAGTCCATATTGGCACAGTGATGAACTGGCAAGCTGTTAAAAAGGTGCTTAGCTTCACCCAGACTAGGCTGAGCTAGGCTCCAGGTGACTCTAGTAGAACTAAACAGTTTGGCAAATATATGAGCCATCTGTTAACATGTATTATATTTTGCCATGTTGTTAATTTGATCTGAAAAGCATTAAAACCTTAGCACTCAATTTTAGATGTCCACCAGAAAATCAAAAATGAAACTTATCAAAAGATATGTAAAGATACTTTATTTTCTGCATTTAAAGTCACTTTTTCCAAGTCATACATATAGCCACACAAACAACATTTAAAAACCCTTGCATCTGCAGTAAGGCATT
>CM045748.1:10570359-10595359 GCA_024760905.1 Plotosus lineatus
GTTAGTAAGGTAGTCAATAATCCAGGCAGCAAGATGCCCGTCCACTCCCACGTCCTCCAGCTTCCCCCGCAGGCGCGCTGGCCTGATGGTGTTGAAGGCGCTGGAGAAGTCAAAGAACATGACCCTCACAGCACTGCCGGCGATCTCCAGGTGGGTGAGTGCCCGCTGCAGAAGGTAGATGACGGCGTCTTCTACTCCGATGTTGGGCCTGTAGGCAAACTTGATCTTAATGAGGTGGGAGGTCAGGGCGACAGGTCTGTAGAGGGCTGGTTCCTTCGCTTGTGCTGTTTTGGGAACCGGAACCACACAGGAGGTCTTCCAGAGGACTGGAACCTTCTCCAGGCTGAGGCTCAGGTTGTACAGGTAGCATAGTACCACACAGAGCTGGTCTGCGCAGGTCCTCAGCAGCCTGGGACTGATGCCATCAGGTCCTTCAGATTTCCTCTGATTTAGTCGCCTCAGCTGTCTCCTCACCTGGTCTGATGTGAGGGAGAGGGGGGGCTGGGGTGGGCTGCAGAGGGAGGGGATGTGTCTGTCGGGCTGTAGCAGTCAAGTGAAGTTGGCCTGGGGAGGGGAGGTGTCAGCTGGTCTGGAGACGTGTGAAGAGGGGAGGAGAACGGGAGGGGTGCAGAGGGGAGGGGAGAATCAAACCTGTTGAAGTAGCAGTTTAGTTCATCCGCCCAGCGCTGGTCACCATCAGCTGTCCCTCTGACACTCTGCCCAAATCCAGACATGGTCTTTAGTCCTCTCCAGACGTCCCCGCACGTTGTTCTGAGCCAGCTTCTCCTCCATCTTCTTCCCATAGTCCTTCTTTGCCCTCCTGATCCTCCACTGGAGCTCACGCTGGACCTTCTTCTGCTCCTCTCTGTCCCCGAGATGAAAGCCCTCTTTTCTGGTTCAGGAGGACTTTGAGCTCAGGGGTGACCCATGGGTGGTTGTTGGAGAAGCACCGTACTCTCCGTGTTGGCACGGTGCTGTCCACGCAGAAGTTCATGTAGTCGGTGATACAGTGTGTGAGGCCGTCGATGTCATCACCAAAGGAGTTACAGAGCATGCTCCAGTCTGTGGTCTGGAAACAGTCCCTAAGCCTCTCGTTGGTCTCCTCGGTCCACACTTTCACAGACCTCTTCTGTGCAGGTTCCTTTCGCACCCTGGGTGTGTATTGGGGGAGCAGGTAGACCAGGTTGTGGTCTGATCGTCCCAGTGGGGGGAGGAGCTGTAAGCGTCCTTCACATTTGCATACAGTAAGTCCAGTGTTTTATTGTCTCTTGTGGCGCACTTCACGTATTGCGTGAACGTCGGAAGAGAGGCGGAGAGAGGCGTGGTTAAAATCCCGCTGATCAGAATCATGGCGCGGGGTGACGAGTCTGTGTCTGATTAACGGCGCTGTGTAGACGCTCACACGCTGTCGCCGCATCAGCCGAGGCGGAATGTACACGCAAAACACAATCACGTGTGAAAACTCCCTCGGTAGATAATATGGCCGCGCGCTTACCGCGAGCAGCTCTAGGTCCCGCGTGCACAGCTGCTCCTTCACGTGCACGTTTGCCGGGTGGCACCATCGTTCATTCACATAGACCGCCACACCCCCTCCTTTCTTCTTACTGCTCTCCGTTACACTCCGATCTGCACGCGCGAGTGTAAATCCGTTAAGAGAAACCACAGAGTCCGGTGTGAGTTCATTCAGCCACGTCTCTGAGAAACACATGAGGCTGCAGTCCCGGTACTGCCTCTGCTGCCGGGTCAGCGCCGCCAGCTCCTCCGTCTTGTTGGCGATCGCGCGGACATTTCCCATGATGACAGAGGGAACACATGTCCTCCGCGTCTTTCGTCCCCCTCTGCAGCCTCTCCTTTTCCTCTGTATTTCCAAAGGAACAACGGGCTTTTCCGCGTGAAGGAGGGCGGGGGCGCGCAGGCCGAGGAGGGTCTCACGTGTGTAAGACCTGCGTTGCTCAGAGCCGTCGGTGAATGAGTTTCCTGACGCCGATCCAAAAAGTGAAAATAAAAGTGCACAGAAGAACAAAAGCATCATGAAAGTATGTTTTCCAGATGCAGGATTGAAGAAAGAAAAAGAAAATTTGAAAAAAGATAAAGAAACACGCCTATATACAATAGAAAAGAGAAAAAAAAGAAAAATAAACTGAAGAGCTCCTGTAACTGGCTGCAGGTCACCCGGCGCCATCTTGAAAAAAGATCTTTAATATAAATATAAAATAATATATAAATATAAAATAAATATAAAATAATCTTTAAATACGAATATAGACGCGTGTGTCCTCTGACAATCAAAACACATGCAGTTGTTAGTTACTGAGAGAAGTGCATGGGCCAAGACGTACCCAGGCCCGTTTCGTCCTTCAAGGCTCCAAGTTAAATTAATAAACTAAAAGTTGAGCTGAATGCATGATCAAAAATGTAACAGATGGTTCTGGTGATTATTTCTCACCTCTGTAATGAGCTTGCCACGAGTCTTGGTACGCTCCCGGAGGGCTGCACGCTTGCGTTTGTGTGTGAGGACCCTCTCTCTCGTCGTGCGGTACTCCAAAGAAAACTCACTAATGATCCTACAGAAGTGAGTAATCTTAATGCCCCGCACCAAGTGGGAAGGCTGACCCAAGTACAGGAGGAAGGAGTGAAACCTAGATGAAAGACACAGAGTGAGTGAATAAGATGAATGGAAGACTTCAATGAGTTAAACTGGGGAGGTTTGAATCTGAACTCGACACCAGTAGGATGACAACCATCACTGAGGGCCCTGAACTGGCTGAAGTAACCAAACATTAACAATTTCTTAACTAGAATTTCAAGACACTAAAAGAACTAGATACTGTACTGTCTTTTTACCTATCTAGTCATTTGCTTTAAGGTCAAGATAGGGGTTAAGGTGAAAAGTGAAATTTATCGTTGTCAGGTTGTATCCTTGAATTTACCAGAAGGGAATTTGACATATGACTGTTAGCTTTAACCTTGAAGCGAGTTATCTGGTCATACATGACTTTGTATACAGACGCTCCCCGACTTGCGTTCATCCGTTTTTAATTTTTTTGGGGGGCAGTGGTGGTCTAGTGGTATAGGGCAGTGGATCGCTGATCCAAAGGTTGGGGGTTCGAGTCCCACTCTCCACAAGGTTGTCACTGCGCCCCCCCGGTGCAGCTAACTGGGTTATCAAAGGTGGGCCATGTCTCTCACTGTCTATGGTGAGAGGCATGTAAAAGAACCATTGCTGGCTTTCGAAAAGAGTAGCTGCAAAGCCGTCAGCGTGTTTCTGTCCCTTGCTAAAAAGGGTTGTGACAGGAAGGGCATCCGACGTAAAAACCTCTGGCAGATCAAATGTGCGAATCAGACGATTCACTGTGGTGACTCCTGAGTGAAAGGGAAAAAGTCGAAAGGAAGACAGACAAAAAAAAAAAAAAAACCCGCTGACGCAATGACACTGCATTCATCGTTTACAAACTACAGACTGATGGTATATATATCTCAGTTATATAGCGTGTTACTCTTGTGTTAAGACGTCGTCTCTGTGATCTTGGTGTTTACACTGTTTTGCGGACTTTTGTAACCCGAAGCAAATATGGTTTGTCAGAAGTGTAAGCCTACTAGCATGGGTGCAAGTATCATACAGAGAGATGAATTGACCATCTGCTCAGATCGGCACAATCTTTATATTTATTATCTTTTAGCAGAATCCTAAGAGTGTATACTTATTTTTATATTAATATTCATTAGGATTTGTACTTGCATGTACTTTGTATGCATCTCTTGAATAAAGTTTACTTACTTACTTACACAAAATAAAGAACTTTCCACTTTGCTGGGAGACTACAACAGTACAGCCTGTGTTCGAAACGAGTTCAACAGCACCCTTGTGCACTTGAAAGACCGGAAGTCTGTATAACCCACAGCAAGTACACTACTTTCGCAAGTATATTACTTTCGGTATTGAGCGCTTCACATCTTGTAAGCATTGATTGACTGTTTTAAGCTTCATGTAAAGTAACTCGGTATAAATAAGTGACTTATTTGAAATTAATGTTGATATTATTTTATATATTTGATATTATTTTACAATGTTATGTTTATAATAATTGATTTAGGGGTGTTTTATGAGATACGGTAATCGTATTTATGGATGTATAGTACAGTATGAGCGTCATACGTCACACGTCATACAACTTACATTCACTTTCAACTTATGTTCGGCCGTCCGAAACCAATTAAAAACGTAAGTCGGGGAGCATCTGTATATACGCCATACAGTAGGCCCTTGACTATTCGCCGTTTTGCACTCATGGTTTGGATATTTGCGGACTTCCAGGCAAATGTCACGTCATTCAAATTCAGCCAATGGCGATCCTCCTTTCTGCTGATTGGTTGAGATGATGTAACACCTTTTTCCTCATTAGCGCACAAACTGTCAATGAGCCTTTTTCAAGTCTGTTTTAATTACCAGTTAAGCTCTATGATGCCACTGAAACGTCGGCTTAGCGGCAGAAAAAGGTAATGACGTTGGATGTCTCTTCTGAAGGAATAAGACTTTTTCCGGAAGATATGATAGTTTCCTCTGAAGTGCCTGAAGAGGAATAATCATCTAAACTGTTGTAAAAGCACTCCACTATAAAGTCTTTTTCAATTATTACTCCAGTACAGTACTTAAGTTAATGTTTAGAATGTTTGTCTGTGATTTTATTTACTGTGGTGTAGCATGTTTCTCATTTTGTTTTGTTTATCCAATTTGTTACATTTCTTGTTGTTTTATGTCCTTTTTGCTATGGTCTGTGTTTTGGGGGGACTTTGATTTTGGCAGCTGTGCCTCTAACTAACTGTTTTCTCTCCGATTCGGCCGAGGGCTGAATGCAGTTCATCCCTGAATTCAGTCGTCATGCCTCACAAATAATGCAATACCTTCCTCTAGTGGGCATTTTTGAAAACTACAGTGCTATTATGTTTCAAGGAAAATGCATTTAAAGGTGTTCTTATATATATATTAGAAAATATTAAGTTTTTCTTAATCATTATTACATTTTACTACATTAATACTGTATTAATGAGTAAGACTGTCTATTGAATGTGTTTAAGAAGCATATTTTAGCGCATGTAATAGATTTAATAGTATTTTACTTCCGGTTGATCATTCGTGCATGTAATATGCTACATGGGGTTTTACTTCCGGGTACAGAACTCGCGGATTATCTTAATTCGCGGGAGGGACCGGAACCAAACCCCCGCGAATAAGGTGGGCCTACTGTATATACCAACAAACTGCTATATGTTTCACCATATAGAGCATATGTCCTGGAGCAGCTTTGTTGTTTAAAGTGAGGTCAAAGGTCAAGGTTACAGTGGCTTAACTTTGGTTCATAACCCCATCCCAAAGATGTACAAAGTGTGCCCAGTGTTGTATTTACAAGGTGAGGCATATAAGAAAAAAATGACCTGGACAAATGTTTATTTTTAAATGGGGTCAAAAACCAAAACAATGGTGACCTCACGGCACACAACACAGCGTCTCGCCACCCTACATATACCCTCCAATGTGGAGGCAGGTGCGGCAGATGCATCAAAAGCTATAGCCCAGACAATGATGGGTATATACCAGAGGTTCTCAAATAGTGGAGCGCTATGGGGGCGTGCGTGATCCCAGGTAACATGCTTTTTTTTGCCGTATTAGGATAAAATGTAATTCTACATCCACTACAGCAGGTGGCAGTGGCTTGCTCACCGTCAGTGTGTGCCCAGAGGTAAAATAAGAAGGGAAGTTAATAAACCCACCATGGAAATTTTTAACAGGTACAAAAAGAGAGGTGAGAGAAACGAAAGTCTTCAGAAAGCTAAGTTGAGGAGGTGTGATGAAGCGGATGCAGCACTCGGCTTTACTGTGCTGCGGTGAGAAACGAGGAAAGACCGCTGTGTTTACTGTGTCTGCAGACAGCATGAATCCAAATAAATTCAGGCGTCACTTAGACATCACACCCCGATCACGTGATGAGCCGCATGAGTTTTTTCAGCGAAAACGTGCCGAATATTGCCAACAACCATCCCACTTTGTATATGCTTCTCCAGCAAACCAGCGAGCTCTGTTAGCATCAGATAAGGTGGAGTATCAAACTGCTCAGTGTAGAAAACCCCACAGCAGAGCAGAGGAACTGATCATACATGCAGCACACAAGGTCTCAGTCATGCTGGATGACGTCACTGCTGCGAAAATAAGTGCAGGTCCCAGTTCAGCATTGAGTAGGAGCTGAGAGTTCAGTATCGTGCTTTAAACCCAGCTTCGAAAAGCTGTGCACTGCGAAACATGCTCATTTTACCATTAATCTGGACTTGACCTTTTTCACAATAATCATAATAATAATAATAATACAAATTGTTTTAATGGTGTGAGGCATGTAAAAGAACCATTGCTGACTTTCGTAAAGAGTAGGCTGCAAAGCCGTTGGCGTGTTTCCGCCCTGAGAAGGCCTGGCGAGCTGTCCAGGGTGTACTCTGCCCTCGCCCGAATTGGCTGGGATGGGCACCAGCCTCTCCGCGACCCAAATTAGGATTAAGCGGTTTCAGAAAATGAACTGAACAAATAGTTTTATTAATTTTTGTTTTGTAGGTTAAAGTGTTTTATACATTGTGCGCCTGAGTTAATTTTACTGATTGATTTGAATTTATTATTATTTATTGATTTCATTTAATTTTATTTTCAGTATCAAATGGTTTAAATTGTTGGTCAAAAATGTTGTTTATTTCAGGCAAATTGATGTACTTTAAATCTTTTTGTTTAAAAACTAAAAAATTGGGGGTGGAAAATAATTGAGAAGCACTGGTATATACAGACACATGCATGGATAGATTTATTACCGAGTGCTCATCCATGTTATGTGAGGCCCGAGTAGTAACCACATAAATAAACGTAAAACGTTGACTCGCAAGGAGGTTAAACCAGTTGATCACCTGTTGATGATGCGTCTGTGCACCACTTTAAGAATAATAATCTTTTCTGTGCAGTCTTTGAGGAACTCAGTCATTTTGTTTTTCAGCTGAGGTTTGGTCTCATGCTTGGCCACTACCTTCAGGTTGTCCCAGGACATTTTACACTTTCTCTCCAGCTGAACCAGGTTGTCAGATAACTGCTCGAAATCCACCTAGAGGAAAAGAGAAAATGTGAAACATGAAAAATAAATAAATACAAAAAAAAAAATGTATAAAACCACCTCAGAGATTTTTTTTTTTTTCCCGACGGTTTACAAGTGTAGAATATTGTGTGACCCGCTCCTGCATAACACAGATTAAGTTGCAAGGTTGTGTTTAGAGTAAGATGAAAATGGTGCACCAGGATGAAAATGCGTGATCTTCAACATGACCAAGTTCAAATAGCCATAAACACAATCTATCCATGATAAAATACCTGATTAAAAAGGGCTCCCTGTCCAAGTTGATGTAAAACAATAGAAATATCCACTAATTTTGCAGATTCTCAATCAGTTTTTGTGGTTTCTCAGAGCATTTCCTTATTATCCTTATTCACTGCCAGAACACTCACCTATTTACGGAACCCAAAGATTCCTCCAATCATGTCACCAATTAGAAGTCTCAAAACAGATATGACTCATGACTGTTGCTCAGAAGACACGAGTACAATGGCACTGATTGGTTGAGAGCCAGATATTAGTTTAGATGCAGCCATTCAGAAAATGGTTCTATAACTGTAATTACCATTTTGTCAAAAGTAACGCAACATACGAAGTGATGTAACAGTTAATTTTGATATTATAATAACGTATTATACTTCATTTTAAAGCAAATTAAATTCTCTTTCCAAATATATTAATATTTCAGGATGTCATATTTCCTACTAAATCGGAATTATGCTCGATCGGGTCACATATTTGCTTTACAACACACAACAGCTTATTAGAGAGAAAAAAAATGCACTGACTAGATCAGATATTGAAGATTGAATACCATATACAAGTTTCTTGCTGAAAAATACTAAGACCTACTTTAGCAGATCGGGTGATGGAGGATATTTCTGAATAGACGTCTGTTGTGTCTGGGAAGTTCTCAACAACAAAGTTACAGCAGTGATGCAGAAGAGACTGTCGGTGTACAGTATCCTTCACCTCCGTCACCTTCTCGAGATAACTCAGCTCAAATCCTTTCACCTGGAGACCAAAAAATAAAAAAATTAATGGGTATGATTTGGTGACCTATCACTATTGATAAATCCTAAAATTGTAATATACACCGTAGACAACTTCACTTATTGGTGCCAATGTTAGACACTGCCTCGTAAGAATAAACTGTTTGCAAGGCTCCATCCATGCAGTTTATCTGCCAGGCTTGAGTGCAGTCAATTTATATGACATAGTTAAAACAGTCAAGGTGCTTCACAAAAATCTGAAATCACAAAAAATCTGCCAGGAATCCAACATTTTCAACTTAAAAGTCAGAAATGTGAGATATGATGGCACATGAGGTGGAGTACACCCCGAACAAGTTGCCAGCTTATTGCACTACTAATCGAAGGGTTGTACAATGTAATTTAAAAGATGTCAGCAGGTGTCCATTGCCGCCACGCGAGACAAAAACCTGAGGAACTGTACAATAGCCACCATGACGGCTATTCCAACATTCAGTGAAACTTTGAAAGATGAGCCCCTCTATATACGATATATAATTTCAGTCAGACCTCACTAACCTGATCAATCAGTGTTTTTAGTGGAAAGGAAATTTCTACATGGCAAATAATTTACTACCAGGTGTAGTAGAGTAATAGAACCCAAAAGAACCAACAGTCATGAACTGCTGCTGCTCGATTGTGTGTAATTGAATCACTAATTGAAAGGGGTGTGTCCAAAATACAGCAGTGAGGAGTTCAATTTACGATGACATTTATTCCTCGAAAAACAGGAGCCAATTATTGTCCTTATTTAAGGAAGGAAGGAAATGTTGTACCTGCTAGTCATAGAATATTTCTCTCTGAAATTCTGAGGAAAATGTGTCGTCCCACACATTGTTCAGAAGAACAGCGTACCTTGATCAAAAAGTTGATTGGAGAGAGGAAAACCTCAAGAAGTGCAGAAAATGAGAGTCTGCTCAGCTAAAATGATCCCAACTGATTTAAAATGGCAACAAAACCTGAAAGACGCGGAAGGAAGAAAAAAAAAATACCATTCGAATGGATGAAGAGCCAAAATGGCGAGGACTCAACCACAAATCAGCTCCAGGAAGATCTAAGAAGATCTAAAGTTACCTGTGAGTCCTGTTACAATTAGAAAACACCTGTGAAGCCGAGCTATCGGGAAGAAACCCCGCAAAGTCCCATTGCTGAAAAAAGGCGTGCCGAAGAGATTACAATTTACCAAAGAGCACATTGACCGGCCTACAGAGAAACAGAGCAACATTCTGTGGACTGATGTGCACGATTATTCCTTTGGGTCGAGTGGCTGGAGACAGTTTGTCAGTCGGCCTACAAACACTAAATTCAAGCCACAATGCACTGTGAAGACAGTGAAACATCCTGATATGGGGATGTTTCTCATACTACAGTGTCGAGCCTATTTATCACATCCCAGGGATCCTGGATCAATTTGAACACAGTACATCAGTATACTTGAAGAGGTCGTGCTGACTTACGCTGAAGAGGAAATGGGTTCCAACAAGACAACGACCCCAAATACACCCGTAAACGGGCAACATCTCGGTTCCAGACCAACAAAATTGAGGTTTTGGAACGGTTGCCTGATCCAATAGAAAACTTGTGGGGTGACATTAAGAAAATGCAGCGTCTGAGGCAAAACCAAGAAATACAGATTTGTGGAATGTAGTCCAATCATCCTGGGCTGATACACCTGATACACGACCACTTGGTCGACTCCACAATTCAGATGTGCAACAGGTCTCAGAAACAGTGTTTAAACAAATAAATATTAGTTCAGTGATTCAAAGGAAAACAAAATCTTACATTTTTCAGTTTATACACTGAATGTTTGAGTTTATAGAGAAGAAAGCAGACGCTGATTTTTTTTTTTTTTAAGTGTCAAATATTCACTTTTCTTCAATTTCTTTAAATAACACAAATTTGATATATATTTTTCTTCATGTTTTGATTTGGAATAGAATGTGTTGTACAGTAGGCCCTTGACTATTCGTGGTTTTGCACTCACGGTTTGAGTATTCGCAGACTGCCAAGCAACTGACACGTCACTCAAATTCAGCCAATGGCTGTCCTCCTTCCTGCTGATTGGTTGAGATGATGCAACACCCCTTTTCCCTCATTCGCACACAAGTTGTCAATGAGCCTCTTTTTTTGTGCGTTTTAATTACCAGTTAAGCTCTATGATGCCACTCAAACGCTGTGCGTCTTCTCTGGCTAAGCGATAGAATGATAAGATAAGATGTCTCTTCAAAGAAATAAGACTTTCTCCTGAAGAAATGACAGTTTCCTCTGAACTGTTGTATTAAAGTCTTTTTCAATTATTATTTCAGTACAGTATCCAAGTTAATGTTTAGAATGTTTTTGCGTGAGATTTTATGTTCTATAGCATGTTTAACAAACGAAACCAAAAGGATAAACTTTACGCTTCATGTTCTTTTACATTGAACTTGGAGTGACGTCTTGGAGTGACGTCTCCAAGATGGCGCTGCCTAGAGGGCAACGTTGTGGAGTTCTCAGAGTCAAATTGTTTCTTTGCTTGTTTTATTTGTTGTTTTGTTTGTTCATGTTTTCCACTATGCTCGTCTATGACCGGTCGACCCTACTACAGCCATGAGATCGGAGTCTTCTGAAGTTTAGCACCTTCCTATCCTGAGCTAATATGCTATGTTAGCTCAATGCTAGCCGCACCCCGACTAGCAATAAGCCCAGGTGGAGTTCTCAGGGTCTCCGACGTTTGGTTGGATGTGGAAGGTTAGCACTTCCGGTCATACTGCTTGAAAATGTTCAGTCACTGAGAAACAAGATGGACGAGCTTCATGCTCAGATTGCAGCGCAGAGGGATCTACAGGACTGTTCCATGCTGTGTTTCTGTGAAACATGGCTCGAGGAGAGTACACCCAACAAGGCTATTGCACCAGCCGGCTACACGGCCTTCATCCCCTGCGATCCCAAGCGCCGGAGTCGTCGTTTGGCCCCTTCCCGCCTGGGCTTATTGTTAAATTACATGCAAATTGCATAATAAGGACAAAAAAACATATACAAGTCGAACTGGACGATAAGTCGCAGTTTTGGGGGAAATTTATTATTAAATTTGATCTCGTCCATGTAACTAATATGATCCTGTGTCACATTATGTGCAGTTAGTTGCTCTTCAACAAACTCACGGAAACTGTCTACCTTGGCTTGGAAATCTGCTGCCAGTTTACGTGACGTTGTGGTCTTCGCTCTGATAGAGAGGTGGTTGCGTTGCATGAAGCGGTAACACCAAGATGGTCCTCCTCCAAAGTAATTTATATTCATCTCCTTGACAACTACCTGGGCTTGGAGACGCAATTGCACTATTTAAGCCCCTCCCTGCAGCACGTTGCTCAAGCACCCATGTGCGAACTTGTTCCTCTAGCTATAGCCATCTAGCCTTTATCCCACGATTAAGCTTTTTTTGTTTTCTTCACTGCAGTAGTAGTAATCTCTGCTTTTCTCCAGTCCCTCACAAGTTTCTCATTCACTCCAAACTTTATTTCTGCTGCTCGATTACCATTTTCTGCTGCATATTTCACTACTTGCAGCTTGGAATCTGCAGAATAGGATTTTCTTTTTGGGGACATTTTTATTCAGTACAGGTGTCTTTTTAAGTTTCTGTGTATGTTGAAATTTTGAATTTTCAGTGGTCCAGGATTAGCAGGTGCTGGTACACAAGCCTAGAGAGCCTTCTTGTGGTTGTGAGTGTGAAAATAATCAACATGTGACATTATGTTCATTATTATTATGAAAAACAGTATTATATGTAACAATTTCACATATAAGTCGCTCTGAAGTACAAGTCGCACCCTCAGCCAAACTATGAAAAAAAGATTGTGACTTATAGTCCGGAACATATGGTAATCAAATGGAGGGTTAAAACATCACAAAGTCTTTACCCTTGAAAATAACATTTATAAGAACTAGGCAGATTCCCAGCCATTTATATAACTACTAGCATAATGCTGCATACATATAGTATCTCATTAAACTACAACATGCCCGATCAGCTAGACATACAAAGCATGCTTACTATGCTGAGTAAGTTTAGAAAGAGAAGCTGACTACATTAAAGAAGTGTGGAAATTGGTCAGGTGTTGAATGCAGCAGTCTCTGGGGCTCTGGACACTTGGCCTTGACAAATGCATTAGATTTCTCGCATGGCTTGTTAGCAGAATCAAAGTAAATGGGATACTCCACTTACACTGGAGCCGTTGAGGAAATTGCCAATCGCCAACAGTGTTGCTAGGATACGTTTGAAGGTCTGGTTCTTGGCGAGTTGCTCCATACCGTGCTTCAAGTCGAAAAGTGGCTCAGCTATCTCCTAAAGCATTGAACAGACAGAAATAATCACAACAAGGATAAAATAAAATGAAAACTATAGCTTGAAGAACCTTTTGGCTTGATTGTCTGCAGGGGTTATGTACAGTTACTACATTTTAATACATTATTAAAAATAATTGAATTTAAACGAAGAGGGCTGGATTAAAAGAAAAATAACCTTTTCTAAGCTTTCATAGTTGAGTTTAAAAGCCCAGAGCTGCAGACGTGCTGTAAGGCCACTGATGGAGGACAGAGTGAGCAGAAACTGCTCTGCTGTACCCAGAGGGAGGTCAGGATTGGCCAGCTGGGCCTCCTGGATCCTTTGCTTCTCCTCCTCGGTAGGTATCATTGTCAGGATTTTCTAAACAAGCATGTGTGTAGTATAGGATACAATAAATAAAATTACTAAGAACAAGGAAATACTGCTTAAAATGCTAACTAAACATCATGGCAATAATAATCCAAAGGGGGAAAAAAATATATGTATGATTATTGCCCTCTTGTGGTTAGGATTAGAAGTGCCGTACCTCAATACCCTCTTTGTTGATGGCGAATTCATCAAAACTGAGTATTGCAGATTGAATGACACGTACAGCAGGTAAAACGGTCATGCCGATGTTAATGGCATTACTTCTTTTTGAATCCAGAACAAGAATTTCAGATTTTTTTATTTCAGGGCCTTTCTGCAAAACCAAGAAAGTGTTTAAAATGTGAAATAGACCAAGAGGCATAATTATTCCACTTTTGCAGTGTTGTTTTTTTCAACTAAATACATCGGTTATGGGCCCAATTTAACAAAAAGAACAAATCTGCAAGCATGGCTAATTTATGATAGAGCAACAAACAAAAATGTCTGTTTCTTTTTTCCATTAAATTCCTGCCAAGTGATTTTGCAAACATGTCTGATACCTTTGCAACAGGCAACTCCTTTGCTTTTGACTCAAACAAGTATTCCAGCTTGCCAGGATCGATTGCAACTTTATCCAGAGATGCCCAGATGGTTCCTCGACCAAACTTGCACTTCCTTGGGCCCTCTGACTGTTTAAGCTCCCTCCAGAACAGCTTCACCGTTTTCCGTTTCTTGGCAAATGCTGGGTTTTTGTTTGGAGGTGGAGAAAAACATGGCATTCCCAGAGGTGGTGGAGGAGGAGGTCCACTCAGACCTCCAGGCCCTGGAGGAGGAGGAGGAGGTGATCCTAGCATCCCAGGAGGTGGAGGAGGTGGTGGTGGTGGAGGGACAGATCCCAATCCTGGAGGTGGAGGAGGAGGTGGAGGAATACCATTAGTAATGCCCACGTCAAAAGAATCCACATCCAAGACGTCGATATCCTCCTCTTCCAACAGGTCAGAAAAATCCAGGTCTTTAATGCGGAGTTCTTTGGAGCTCGGCTGCAAATCTTCCCATGCATCCTTACTGTTTCTGGTCAGGGGGGTCATCATAGTCTTCTCAAGAGTCCGAGAGTGTGTCTCTGCATCGATGCTGTATTGTGGGCGCAGTCGATTCTTCTGCTCCTCTGCCAGCCTAATGCGGGCAGCATGGGCACTACCCTCAAGCCCCTCCAGCTCTGCCCGCCTAGATCCATCGTCACTGGGCTGGGAAGACTGAGATTGCAGACTGGACAGACGACCAGCCAAGCTGGAGATACCACAATCTTCGAGACTGTTGTCCTCCACACTGGGGCTCTTCAGTAGCTCGGAGCTGCTAGAAGTGGAAGACTTTGAGTATAGCATGTCCAGCATGAATTTTCTGTCCTTTGAAAGGGCACTGGGCTGATGCCCACTGCCTCCTGTTGGCAGTAGTTAAGAAGTGAGCAGTCAGTTCTGCAGGAAATTATCTTCAATACTGATAATATTTCTTAAGCATGACACATGAGACAAGAGAAAATTGAAATGTTATTTAAAATTTCTCAGATCAGATACTGGTAAGACATTTACTCTGGATACCCCATAGATGATGTATGAGTAAATTCAACTGGTTGATCGCATTCAAATCACTCATTTGCTGAACTGCTTAATCCTACTAGGGTCATGGGGAGGCTGATGACCATCTCAACCAGCATTGGCAAAATGCCTGCAATGGTCTAGCAAGCTGTACAAGGTGTATTCTGTACACACAAAACCAGTCACACTCGCACCCAGGCTACCCACTTAGCATGTCTTTGGACTGTGGGAGGAAACCCACACAAGCACGAGGAGAACATGCAAGTTCTGCACAGAAATGTCCAAGTCCGGAACACAAGCCCAGGACTTTCTTGTTGTGAGGCCGACATGCTAAAGTTACCACACCGCCATGCTTTCCCGTTGTTTGTCACAAAGCTTTTTTAAACTTATAAATTCATTTGAAGAAGACTAAACAAGAAACTGGATAAGATTAGATCAGGTAAAAGCTCATGGACTCCAAGCATCTGTAAGTGTTTAATTCGTTCATTCATTTTCTGAACCGCATAATTCTAATTAGGGTCGCGGGGATGCTGGCGCCCGTCCCAGCTGACTCTGGGCAAGGGCAGAGTACACCCTGGACAGCTCATCAGGCCATCGCTGGGCAGAAACACGCTGACAGCCATGCAGCTACTCTTTACAAATGTCAGCAATGGTTCTTTTACATAAACCTCTCACCACAGACAGTGAGAGACATGGCCGGCCTTCGATAACCCAGCTAGCTGCACGGGGGTACAGATCTATCAGATGGTTCAATGAGGTATAAACAAAAAAAAAAAAAAAAGAAAAAAAAAAAAAAAAAAAAAGAGACATGTCAGAAATACTTACAATTTTCCAAAACCCATTACACAACAGAAAAGATATACAAATAAAATAAACAAAAAAGCCACAGGCACAAATCAGCAAACTTGTCGAAACATCAGCGCACATGTGGGGATCTGTTTTGCTGCACACTACCATCTTAACACCCCACAAACAAGTCGAACTTCATTCTCCACATCTGCTGACCCCTTGGCCACCGTAATCAGAACGGAAACCGGAAAACAAGATCCTGATCTGTGTCCCCAACTTCAAAAAGGTTTAAAAAGGTCCCCCAAGTAATTTTTGCACCCTGGAGATTAATGTGTTGGTGGAAGACTTGGACTGGAGACCACCAGACAGAAATAGTGAATCACCCATGAAGATGAAAAGCTGGGGGAGAGGGGGTTCCGGAAGAGGAAGGGGTAGATATGGAGACTAACTATTATATCAGTTTTGATCCAAGAATGCTTATTTCAGAGATCAATAAACAGAGAAAACTTAAACACAAACATCATCATTAACACACTCCGACAGGAAAGCCCTCCCCCTAAAACCAGCGAGAACCAAAAAAACTCTAATATGCCTTATAAATATCATCACTTTGATGCTATATTTGTGTTTTCTGACTTATGATTGCAGCACTGTGCCAACAATTCAATTTTCAAAGTTACACAGAAACTGCACCCACTGACAATAAAATCAGCTCAGAATAAAAAAAAAAAAACAGGAAGTATAAAAGTTAATAGACTCATTCACAATCTATGATCTGCTCATTTAAAGATCAGCAGGTGTTCTGCAAATATTATAAATCATTATTAAAAGTATCAGTTCGTAAACCAACCTATATCCAAACACAAACCCCAGATGCACTTTGAGTACATTTGTGCATACGTGTAAACAGTGAGCGCACGCACACGCACGTACACGAGGTGGGCTGCTACACAACACAGCACCCAGAGAGCAGTTAGGGGTTCGGCACCTTGCTCAGGGGTCATGAATGTGGAGGACAGGAAGGTGCACTTCACCCCCCACCACTACACATTTTTCCTGTGATCACTGTGATTGACAGTGAAGTGAGACTGCCATCCGGCCCTCCTATGAGAGTTTGGCCAATTAGCTGTAACGGATTCTCGGTGACAAATGGTGATGTAATTTATAAAAAGGGTACATAATTTATACACCATTTTTTTTTTTGCTTTATTAGGGATGTGGGAAGGCTGCAGCCTATCCCAGCCAACTCCAAGTGAAGATGATGTACATCCTGAACAGCCTGCCATGCCACCAGAGGGCAAGCATACACACACACACACACACACACACACACATACACACATACACACACATACATACACATACATACACATACATACACATACATACACATACATACACATACATACACATACATACACACACATACACACACACACGCTCAGACCTAGAGGAAATTAATGTGAACCAATTAGTGCAAATTTCCATATGTTCGAGCCCTGGGAGGAAACTGGAGCACCCAGAGGAAACCCAAACTCGGAGCAGAATATTGTGAAACGCTCTTTTTAGCAGTCCTGTGGAAAACCCAGAGAGACTCTCTCCACTTTGGTGCAAGGAATAAATGTCAAGCGGCAGTTGCGCCCATATTGGGGGCAATCTTAAAACACTCTCGTGCCAGCACCATCCCCTTTTATATGCAGAAATACTAAGACAAGGAATTAGATAAATAAGAGGGGAAAGAGAGAAAGAAAGAGAGAGAGAGAGAGATGAAATCAATTGTAATGTAATTAGCACTATGCTCCATGCACATCAGAACACACTCACACTCACACACACACACCACCTACCAACCGAGTTTGACTGATGATGTACTTAATCAGTGTTCTAATAAACCAGTATAAGATTATATTCACTGACTTTTATAAAGAGCGACTTACAGAAGTGCTTTCAAGCATCTGCTAAATGTTATAAAATGTACATGTAACTTGCCGGGATCATTATTATGGGCTGTTTCCGGTTCTCCCAGCTTCTCCAGGTTGCTCAGGGAGATGTTACTGGAGTTTCCTTCTGGAGTCTGGGGCTCTTGAACTTCCTTCTGATCAGTCACTACCACACACACACACACACACACACACACACACACACAAGTTCTTTGGAACATAATGCACAACAATAAGTACACAAAGTACAGCTCACAAAATAGGCCACAAGCAGTGCACAATTTTATTTACTGAGAAATAGATAGCGAGATCACACATTAACAAACATCAACTAGTTTCCCAAGCAGCACAACTCAGTGAAGCAAGACTTCTTACTAGTAGAAATGATTTTTCTTTTTTCACATATTCACAAAATCTTTCTAGTCTTCTCAACCACTCTTACTACAGCCAAGCACCTTTCACACCCCTGAGTGCATGAGGGCGTGTGCGTGTGCATTTGTAATATGTTTGTGCTCCCCCAAATCCTTTATTTTGGTCTTTGGATGGAACTGAAAGCTTGTCTTTAGAAACTGGTGATCATAGTGATGTCAAGCTGAATGTGCATCCCATGGGAAACTGAAGTCCCTTCTAAAGAAAATAAATAAATGAATGGGGCCCATATCAAATGCGCTCCAGAGAGCCTTCTCTTCTATCTGAAATACGCTCAGTCTCCACAACAGTGGCGTTTTAAAGACGGGGCACAGTGTGGTACATCACAGTTTGTTCAGCCAACAAGAGAACAAGAATGACGTACTGCTCTAGTGCTGCTCATGTCTAGCTTTTATTCTAGGTTAAGCAGTTGGTCCTTGTGTCATACAGAAACAAATAGCTTGCTTTACTATGCAAAATAAGCTTAATTATAATTCACAGCTCACTACAGACAATTCAGAATTATCTAACTGTAACCAAATTCTGGCAATACGTACCATCAACTCCGTTACATACCGCCCTGAATATTACAGCAGTATCGATGAGGACTTCTTTTATCCCACAAGCATCAAAACCCTTAGATCTTCAAACTACCTTCTACTCCACCACATTACAATCAAGCAGTACGTTTGCCAGTACGTTCTGTGCTTTAGATATATATAAAATGATGAATGTTTACTGTCGGACACTGATTATATAAACACCAGCGCCTCACAATCTGCTCTCAGCCAATCACTGTGAAGCTCCTGCTGACTTGGCCATCGAGTCAGTGCTATGACTCAGCAATGAATCCTCACCTCACAGAGTCTAGGAAACTTCCTAAAACTTTGTGTTTGTAATGCTTCACAAAAAACGACAGCAAAGCACTTACTAAAGTATATGTCATCAAAGTGACAGCAGTTGTCTGTGTTTATTTATTTATTTATTATATATATATATATATATATATATATATATATATATATATATATATATATATATATATATATATATATAAAAACAAAAATAAAAGGACAGGACAAAGACTTTCTGGGGGCGGTCCCCAGCACTTTGTAATCATTCTTCTATAATCATCTGAAGAGAGAGGATGGTTTCACCACCCCTCGAAACAGATCTGTAGTGATAAATGGAGTTTCAATAGAAAGTCTTTGTCCTGTCCTTTTATTTTTGTTATTTGCTCTACCAAAAAGTATTGAGCACTCTCCTACGGAAGGATCTACTCAGAAAATCATATATATATATATATATATATATATATAATAAAAATAAAAGGACAGGACAAAGACTTTCTATTGAAACTCCATTTATCACTACAGATCTGTTTCGAGGGGTGATGAAACCATCCTCTCTCTTCAGGTGATTTTAGAAGAATATTCTTTTATTTTATCCTTTTATTTTTATTGTTATTTGCTCTACCAAGAAGTATTGAGCACTCTCCTACGGAAGGATCTACTCAGAAAATCATATATATATGTATATACACATACACATACACACACACATACACATACACACACACACACACACATACTACGTATGAGATGTATATTTTTTTTTACATTGCATTTCTCTGGACTGAGAAAGGACTGAAAACTTTGAAAAAAAAAATTAATTTGACATGTTATTTATTTATTTTCTCCTCACCACACTCACATATTCATTTACTGAACTGTTTAATCCTACTATGGTTGCAGGGGCACCAAGTGAAGGACTTTGGGAAAATCACAGAGCTAACACGTTCACACTCGCACCTAGGGGCAATTTGGAACAGCCCGTTAGCCAAACGTGTATGACTATGGACTGCAGGAGGAAACTGGAGTATTTGGAGGAAATCCACACAAGCAAGGGGAGAACATGTAAACTCCACACAGATATGCCCGAGCCTGGGACGTGAACCCAGAACTTTCTTGCGGTGAGTCAGACATGCTAACCACGACACTACTGTGCAGCCCACAATTAGATCTAGATGGGGATAAAACTCAGAAACTTGTAAGTGTAATAACATTGCAGATTAAAAATGTATCCAAATATACACGGTCCTTTCAAATTATATGAGCAATTCTGTGTACACAAACGGTCTATTATATTTTATACACATATATAAACAAACCAACACCGAAAAGGAAATGACAAGCAATTATATAATTGTTATTGTATTATTGTAGTCATAGGGCATTATGATGAATTTATTTTGAGTCCAAATACATGCTGAAAAGAGGAACACACTGGGGTAAATTCAACAGGAGATATCTCCATGTATTTGGTAGTTGAAATCACCTTCTGGGTTTGGCTGCACTTCTTCAGTAGACTGACAGACATCTGATTCAGGAGGCACAATGTTGATCACAGAAGGTATTTCTTTACTATTTCTCTTCTGCCACTCCCTCGCCTCCAGACGGCGTAAAAACTGGTCTCTACAAATATACAAAGAAAAACAGAGTTATAAATCCAACCTGGAGGACCTGTTAAAAAGAACAACTCGAAATGAACAGCATGTGGGAGAAAGAATTTTAGATGAAATATTGTAACGTTAGTGAAAGAAAAGAACTGCAACAAAGAGACGATGCGAGTTTGTCCATGCTGGACTGGCTTAATAAATAAATGGAGACAATTACCCTCTATTGCAGCCCGTTACTAAAATGGCTACTGGGTATTTTTTTTTTTTTTCACCCGAGTAACCACAAAATAGCTACAGGTAATCTTCCAGATCACACACAGACAGACACACACACCCACACACACACACACACACACACACACAATCAGCCCCGCACACACACACACACACACACACACAGACAGACAGACAGACAGACCCCCCACACACACACACACACACACCCACAAACAGACAGGCCCCCACACACAGACATCCCCCCACAGATACACAGACACCCCCACACACCCAGACAGACAGACAGACCCCCCACGCACACACCCACAAACCCACCCTGCACCCCCACACACACTCACAAACAGACATACCCCCACACACATACATACAGAGACACCCCCACAGACAGCTCCCCACGCACACACCCCACCCCCCCACACACACAGACAGACAGACACCCTCCACACACACACAGACAGACACCCCCAAGACACACACACAGACAGACCCCCTCCCACACACAGACAGACAGTCCCCCCCACAGACAGCCCCCCCACACACACCCCATACACCCTCCCAATCACACACACGCACCTCAGACAGAGAAAAAAAAAATTACAGCATTCCAGTCATCAGTCCATAACATGTTGGGTTGTAAAAACATGCAATCTGGGTAAGATTTTGTCCAAAAAAAAAAAAAAAAACCCAGGGGAAAAAAGTTATTCTGTTAGATTTAACAAAAGAAACACATTAATAAAAATTAAAAATTATTAACATCGACACAGCCACTCTCTGAAAGCGCAACATCCATTCAAGTCCCAGCCACCTGATCTGCAAACCACCCACGACGCAGGAATCACATAACCTCCCTTCAATGCTGATTCAGGACGAGGTACCTCACCTCAAACCTGACCTGAGATCAGCATAAAGAGCAGCTACCATCACCACCACAATCACCGTTACACCTTCAGGGTCGACCTGTGGTTTACTTACGCATACTTCTTGAATATGGGCAGGTCCTTACTCACAATATCCTCCACACTGGAGAGAGACAGAGTTTATGTAAAAGAAAGAAACGGGGGCTTTGACAGGCTGATTATGTAAAAGAAGAGGGTAGAATTTAGAGTTTATTGGA
Source organism: Plotosus lineatus (assembly GCA_024760905.1). NCBI lineage: Eukaryota > Metazoa > Chordata > Actinopteri > Siluriformes > Plotosidae > Plotosus > Plotosus lineatus. The sequence goes on from CM045748.1 coordinate 10,591,734, forward strand.
TACACTGTATTAAATGTAGGAACTTAAATATACCAGAACCAAATAACGGATGTAAGAACAGTAGGTTCTGTAGCAGAGCCTCATTCACATCCAATCATGTAGTATAATGGTATTTATTTACATACATAATGGATCCATTGACTGATGATATAATGTATCTTCAACATCAGCAACATATCAAAAGTATATAGACACCATAATTTTTTAAAAGTGAAGACACCTATCAGAGGATCCAGGTTGACCTGAACGTGATGCTGTTGATTCCTTGCATTTTCTGGTGAATCATAGAAATGACTCTGTTGACTAAGGCAAGACGAATCCCCTGGTTTTGGGTAATGTGATGCTGGCGAAGTCCACCCCCAGAATAACCTCAGTACACCCTCCTTGAAAGCCAGACAACTCTTTTGCTCCTGATGTTTGTGACCGATATCTCATATAAATAATTTATTCACTGTAATCTATAATTTAAAAACGGGGGGTGGGTTAAGTTTGATCACCGCAGTTTCAAAAATAAAACTGCAGTAGGGGTGTCCATTTATTTTTAACCTGTCTTTGTAGTCAGTCACTGAGCTGTGGTGACAATCCAGTTCAAAATAACAGAGGACATGCTGCTTTTTTGTCAGGAGGACACGAGAGGTGCATAACTGCCTTAAAAAATGTGTCAAGAATAATCTGAGGAGGAGCCATGGAGCTGGATTGCTTTTCGAGGACTCGGTCTGTTCACGGCGAGCGGTCAAAGCTTCTGAGCATAATCGTGGTCTGTTGACGTTTGAAGCTCAAACACAAGTATCTGCTTGCTGTAACGTCAGTTTACCCCAGAGTCCATGGCAATATTGTTGATGTGATGACACTGCAAGTCTTCTTTTTTTGCCAGGAAAATGTAGGCTGCAGACACTTGTCCAGTTTGAGCTATTTAATTGCACATTTCCTGAGCTCTTTACGTGCAGCTTCACATGGCAGGAAAATTTCACAAGTAGGATGCCAATGTGGAAAACAGTTTGCTTTGGTCTTTTTTGTAGCTTGCAAGAAGTCCCTCAGCACTGTTTCACGTAATTCCGCCACAAAATGGTGGATAGGGCCTCACTTCCATCCCCATGATCCTTTGCAGTAATTATCACGAGACATCACGCAACAGACCCATTATGAAGTTTCAGATTTTTCACTTCAGTAACGCTTTCTGGTCTGATTTGTGCGGTTTAGTAAAACATTATTAACTCATTCATTTTCTAAGTCGTTTAATTCTAATTCAGGTCACAGGGAGGCTGGTACCAAGCTGAGCCGACTCTGGGCAAAAGAGGAAAGTTTTAATGACCAGATGGAGAAGTATATTCATTCGAAAAAGTGCTTCAAAATACATCATTCAGCTTGTGTGGCACACGGTAGGGGTAATGATATGAAGCAGAACTATTAAACTGAACATATTTACTAGTTGTACACTAATTAGTAATGGTTAATAGAGCCAGGTGTGTATGTATATATGTGTGTGTGGGGGGTAGTCTTGATTCAGTTATCTTCATTTTTTTGCTATGATTCATATAATCACTACACTGGCTATTAATTCATTTTTATTTTATAAGTTTGAATTCCAAGTCATTAACGTTGCCACATCTCTGTAGTCCTACAGATGGCGCACTCTATACCAGTCACACATTGGCAGGCAGCACAGCATCGTAGGAACTAATTATTTGACAACATTGCAAACAACAAACTTTCTTTAAAAATTTTCAAGGTTTAAAATTTAGCAATTTTTTTTAGAAATGTCAGTTAAAATGGGATAATTATAATAATAAATAATAATAATAATTTGTATTACAAATCAAATTGGCTTCTATCGTTATATAATATTGGTGATAAAATTATTCCCATTCTGTGATATTAGTTACTTATTTGGTCCTTTCTATGATTTATTTTTAATATAGCTAGGCCTCACAAACTGCGGTTGAACACCTTGGTCTTCAGAATGAGACTAATTTATGATCGCTTCTCCATATGAGCTAATGAGACGGAGAAAAGAAGGAAGGCATGTCCTCCCAGTTATCTGCAAATTCCATCAGGTTCATCTTGCACTGTGTGCTTTATTCCATCCTTCATCTTGGTAATGATATATTTAAGACATTTCTAAATTCAGGTTTTGCATAAATATACGAGAGAATCTGAATCATTTGGGCTCTATCATTATAGTTTGTATTCATATTCCCAACAGGACAGATTGGTGGAGAGTGACAGACTCTCAAGATCAAGGGAGTGAAAATAAAGTGGGGTGTAAACCAGAAAATGAGTGAACAGAAAGTTTATTGGAAAAGACGTGCACAGGCCATACAAAAGAGAGTCATCCTTTTGGTGATGTATTATTACCATAGTCTCCTGACTAACTCACAAATTGAACACTACCCCCCACTCCATGGAACAACTCATGGTTTAGACTGGTAGCAACTGACATTCTTTGGCTGTGCAAAAGCTACTCACCAAACAGAATCTGTCTCTTGCAGGCTGAGAAAAGAAGAGAAATAGGGAAGAGGGAGAAAAGAAGAATGTTGGAAGCCACAGTAGTAAGGAGAAAGATTAGGAATCCAGCCAAACATTATGATATAGAGGCATAGAAAGAAACAAGTCGTGAGTCACTTCAAAGGAAGGATAAAAAGTCAGAAAAGATACACAGATGGTGAGTGTTTACAATAAATAAATCAATCTTCAAGAGTAGCCATTGTAAGTATCTCGACTTTTATCATGAGAATTATTTTGCCTAACAAACAGTTTTGGTCCAGTGAGAACTTAAATGTTGATCAGAGCAGCATATACCCCAAAATAATGTATTTAAATCTCGAAAATAAAACAATCTGCCATTTAGGTGATATTCTTATTTACTTAAATAAAGATTAGTGACATGAAAGTGTGATTGTGCCATTTTTTATAACTTCAGAACAGACACAGCACAGATGTTTGGGGTTTAATGTGTAGGACTTTAGAATCAAACAAAACAACTTTCCGTTTAAATCTTTACTTTGAAAAACACTCATTTTGATCCCTAGGTAGATTCAAAAACATAACATTCTTTCATTATTCCCATCTCAAACAGAGTGAGAGAAAAACAGAAATGATACTCACTTAAGACGTTCTGTTCCCTCTGTGACACGCTGCTCTTTTTGCTCTGGATCTTTCTCCTGAGGAGGCGAGACTGCAGGAGACACGTTGAGGCTGGACGAGGGAATAAAAAAATAAATTAAAGAAAAAAAAAAAAAAAAAAAAAAAAACACTAAAAATCTGATCACAGCCAAGGAAACTACCCAAGAGTCCCACATCACAAAACACTTTCGTTTCCATAATGGTCCACAGAGGCTGCACACACACTATATATATATATATATATATATATATATATATATATATATATATATATATATATATACTAGTATATATACTGTATGATATGATACATGGTACCTCACCTTACGAAATTAATCCGTTCCAGTGGTTTCATAACCTGATTTTTTTTTCGTAAGTTGAGCCGCATTTTACATGTAAAAGGCCTGATTTGTTTCAAGGCCTCCAATAAGACCCCTTTACCCTTTAAAAATTATAAAAGTACACCTTTTTAGGCCTCCTTCTGCTTCAATATCGTACCAATG
>CM045748.1:10597859-10680359 GCA_024760905.1 Plotosus lineatus
TTTAAAACCGCAGGAAGCATTTCTTAAATTTATATTAGCATATAACAATGTGCAACAAATCATTATTCAATATCAAAATGTCTGAACTGTATAGATCTAAAGCTGTTGGTATCAAAAGCACATTTTACACAAAAAGAAATAAATGCATAAAAAGTGCACAGGAAGCTCAATAAGAGGCGCAACATGGTTGTAAAGCTGTAACAGTAAAAAGAAATTGTTTATGAACTAACTCCTAACACAATATGAAGACCATGCAAATGTATTTTCTGTCATATATGTTCTTTAAGTTTCCATCCTAGTAAATGTCCATAAAGGTAACACACACTGAACAAACTACAACCTGGCGACGTGCATGCTATCAAATGGAACATTAATCTGCTTGCAGTTTATAGTCCCACTACGTGATTGTGGGGGAAATGAGAGAAGTCTTTCCCTCTTGAAAAAGAACTGTACAGACGCTCCCAACTTACGTTTTAGTTCGGTTCCGGACGCCCGAACATAAGGTGAAAAAAAACGTAAGTTGTTACTGTATGTTCCAGTGACGTATGACATTCATACTGTACTATACATTCATAAATACCATTACCATATCTCATAAAACGCCCCAAATCAATTATATACATAACATTGTAAAATAATAACTTTAATTTCATACAAATTAAATTCAAGCAAAATAATTTCAAATAGATAAATTTTAATCAAATTCACTCATCAAATATCAATATAGTATCAAATATAACCATTCGCACCATTTTAAACACAACATGCTGCAAATCTGCATTGAGCCGAGTCACTTTACATTAAGCTAAAAACAGCCAATCAACGCTTACAATATGTCAGGCGATCCACTGAAAGTTGTTCACTTGCTTGTGCTTGAGACAAAGTGCGGGTCATCCAGACTTCCAGTCTTTCAAGTGAGCAAGGACGCTGTTGAATACTTGTTTAGTACTCAGCCTGCACTGATGTGAATCATCAGCAGAGCAGAGAGTTCTCTATCTTTTCTGGATTCGGGTTTTCATTCATTTTACAACTCTCTTTGCTTAACTGAGTATGCATGGTAGATTGCGCCGATCCAAGCAGATAGTTAATTCAGTTTTGGGAAATTCGGAACTTCATATGCCGGAAAACTTGCACCCATCCTAGTAGGCTTACGCTTCTGACCAACCATATTTGCTTAGGGTTACAAAAGTCCGCAAAACAGTGTAAACACAAAGATCACAGAGACGACTACTTAACACAAGGGTAACTCGCAGTGAACTGGGAAGAAAGAGGGGCACTTTCAGTCTGTTGTTTGTAAACAATGAATGCAGCGTAATGCGGAAGTAGCGTATTACGTCAGCATACTACATAGGCGTCTCGTACTACAGAGAGCACGCTAAACTCAAAATTTGACTTTTTTTTTTTAAATGTAGGATCGAAAAATATGTAAAATGAATGAACGTAATCCGGGGAGCATCTGTAAGTATAAGAGGCTACGTAAAATTATTTCTCACGCTGCACACACACACACACACACACACACACACACACACACACACACACACACACACACAAAAAACTTACACATCATTGGCTGGAGTTTTATTTACTACACCAGAGGGCGCTACAGGCGTTTGGGAGTTGGACTCCGGTTCACTGGAGGAGGTGCTTGTTGGCTCATGGTTGACTGGAGAAGGGGGGAAAGGCGAGGATAGATTGCTTGAGGAAATGGGAGAGGTGATAGAATTCAGACCTGGAAGAAAAACAAAATGCTTGCAAGTTAACAATGTGTTTATTGTTTAACAAGAGTGCATGTGAATGGCACCAGTGAGGTCACAGCTGAGAAGACAACCTTCAATCTTACGGATTTCCTTTTGTTCATGTGAGAATCTAATGAGATTTATTATCTGAATTAGATATCCGGACTCGAATCCTAGGAATACCCACTTTAACTGAAGCTGCATTAAATAGCAGACACACCTTCCTTTTTGATTTAATACCTATAAACCCATTTCCGCTGCAATTCTAAAATATTATCTCAGCAGCATTAAGTCAGCCTGTGCTAAATTTGTGGGAATAGTTTGTTTTTCATTTATTCAGACAGAAATCCCTGAAAAACAATGATTCTCAAACCAGATTCCAGCAGTTCAGGAAAAAAAAAAAAAAAAAAAAAAAAAAAAAAAAAAAATCACACAATCGTTATTAATACTGTATTATATTGATTAAAAAATAAAATTAAAATAGATTTATCATTATTCGCTGATTTCACAAGAAACTTTAGCTTAAATCCAGTGCTTCTCAAATAGTGGGGGAGGGGGGGGGGGGATGACGTCCGGAGAGGGACATGACCCTGGGGAACATGCTTTTCTGGAACAGTGTCCGACAATTACGTGTAATTGCACCTCCGCTCCACTAGTTGGCAGTGGTGCTCTCATTGTCGAGCTATGGTGTAGCGATTTTTCGCACAAGCAAACAATATGAAGTGCAGTCAACAACCCCTCAAGTAACAGCAGGGAAATTTTTCTAACAGGAATGAAGAGAAAGGCGGAGAGAGATGGAGATATTAAGACATAAATGAGTTGAGTGAGAAAATAAGCATATATATATATATATATATATATATATATATATATTTTTTTTTTTTTTTTTTTTTTAATTTCAGGCACATTGGTGAACTTTAAATCTTTGTTACATATGAAAAAAACAATGTTAATGAAGTTTTTCTTTATTGTAAGTTGAACTATATTTCTTTTTGTTTGTTTTTAATGTTATGCAGAGGTGTACTAATATTTGCATAGACAAATAATACTACAGTGGTATGAAAAAGTATCTGAACCTTTTGGAATTTCTCACATTTCTGCATAAAATCACCATCAAATGTGATCTGATCTTTGTCAAAATCACACAGATGAAAAAACAGTGTCTGCTTTAACTAAAACCACCCAAACATTTATAGGTTTTCATATTTTAATGAGGATAGCATGCAAACAATGACAGAAGGGGGTGGAATAAGTAACTGAACCATCACATTTAATATTTTGTGGCCCCCCCCCCCGGCAGCAATAACTTCAACCAGATGCTTCCTGTAGCTGCAGATCAGTCTGGCACATCGATCAGGACTAATCTTGGCCCATTCTTCTTTACAAAACTGCTGTAATTCAGTCAGATTCCTGGGATGTCTGGCATGAATCGCTGTCTTGGGGTCATGCCACAGCATCTCAATTGGGCTCAAGTCTGGACTTTGACTTGCCCACTCCAGAACGTATATTTTGTTCTTCTGAAACCATTCTGAAGTTGATTTACTTCTGTGTTATGGATCATTGTCTTGTTGCAGCATCCATCCTCTTTTTAGCTTCAACTGTCTGACAGACAGCCTCAGGTTTTCCTGCAAAACATCCTGATAAACTTTTGAATTCATTTTTCCATTAATGATTGCAAGTTGTCCAGGCCCCGAGGCAGCAAAACAGCCCCAAAACCATGATGCACCCTCCATCATGCTTCACGGTGGGGATGAGGTGTTGATGTTGGTGAGCTGTTCCATTTTTCCTCCACACATGACGTTGTGTGTTCCTCCAAACAATTCAACTTTGGTTTCATCAGTCCACAAAAGATTTTGCCAAAACTTCTGTGGAGTGTCCAAGTGCCTTTTTGTGAACATTAAATGAGCAACAATGTTTTTTTTTTTTAGACAGCAGTGGCTTCCTCCTTGGAGTCCTCCCATGAACACCATTCTTGGCCATTGTTTTACATATAGTTGATGTGTACACAGAGATATTGGACTGTGCCAGTGATTTCTGTAAGTCTTTAGCAGACCCTCTAGGGGTTATTTTTTGTTTTTGTTTTTTTTTACCTCTCAGAGTATTCTGCGCTAAACTCTTGGCGTCATCTTTGGTGGACGGCCACTCCTTGGGAGAGAAGCAACAGTGCCACACTCTCTCCATTTGTGGATAACTTCTCTGACTGTCAATTGATGAACATCCAGACTTTTAGAGATGGTTTTGTATCCTTTCCCAGCTTTATACAAATCAACAATGCTTGATCACAGGTCTTGGTGCACATCAGACAATGCTTCTCATCAAGACAATTCTTACCAGGTGTGTGTTTTATAGTGGGCAGGGCAGCTTTAAGCCACTCATCAGTGATTGGGCACACACCTGACTTAAATTGTTTGGTAAAAATTGGTTTCAATTGCTCTTTAAGTCTCCTTAGGCGGAGGGTTCAGTTACTTATTCCTCCCCCTTCTGTTATTGTTTGCATGCTATCATCATTAAAATATGAAAACCTATAAATGTTTGGGTGGTTTTTGTTAAAGCAGACACTGTTTTTTCATCTGTGTGATTTTGACAAAGATCAGATCACATTTGATGGTGATTTTATGCAGAAATGTGAGAAATTCCAAAAGGTTCAGATACTTTCTCATACCACTGTATATTATAGTCGCGCGGGGGGGGGGGGGGTCTTCATAGAGGGGGCGCCACAGAAAATAATTGAGAAGCACTGGCTTAATCTTATAAGTAAGCAAAACAGGGTGGACATTGTGGAGAAGTGGCTTAGAGAAGGGTGGATCTGATGTGAGACCAACCTGCAGTGGGACTGGAGGAGGAAGTCTTAGAAGTAGGCACAGTGGAAGAGAGTGGAACATCCTGAAGATTTTGTGCTGAGGACCACCGGCTCTTCCTGCCCTCCTGCTCACTGCTTGTTACTTTTCTCCTCTCTTTACGAGTAGTAGAAGACGATTCATCTACATCTTCATCCTCGTGCTTTAGGGCATTCTATAACAAACCACAAAATCATGTCACTAGCAATATTTACTATATAACTTACGTAGAGCACAGTGTTTGCACCAATTGCTGGTAAATATCTGTTATATTGTTGATGTTCCTGTACCTCGTATATAGTAAACTGTTTTTTGAGGTCAGGATCGATGCCTTTGCTTTTTGTGTGTTTCTCCATGATCTGCTCCATCCCCTGACGCTCCAGGCTGTCCGTTAAATCATAGAAGGAATCCTGGTCAGGCAGAGCTGCGAGAGTCTAAGACAGCGAGTGGAGAAAGGCTTGAAAATACAGAGATGGAAAAAGTGCTCACATCCTGCATCTGAAATTGGATCAAGTCATAAATCTACATCTATACAATCAGAAACTACAAAATTTACGATTGTGAAGCAGACCCCTTGTGGAGCATCACAAACAAGCATTTCACACCTGGCTTCTTCTTTGCTTCTCTATCTAAGGAACTCGTGACATGCTTGCTGAGGTTTTATTGGACAGCCTCCTCCAGACCTCTAGTAGCTCGTTTTTTGTTGTTTTTTTTAATGCCATCATCAGAGATCTCTTAGCAGAGAGATATGCTCGGTTTGCATATCCAGGTTCTAATAAATTAACATTCTTGTTCTGAAGGGTCATTTTAAAGTTACTGGTTGGAGAAGAGGATATGGTGAAGTGTTTTAGCGGGAGTCTGAAGCAGAATAGTGGTGATACAGAGATGATGGAGATGCACATGTTCGGCACAGCAGCTGGGATTCACTTTCATGTGCTATGTGCATGTGGCATTCCTGATGTTTCCTATACAGTATGTATATGCATAAATTAGCTACCTTGTTAATAAGGGACATAGTGAAGACCAGGAGCTCTGAATCGGATCCATTCTTCTCCTCTAAAATATCCACCAAGTATGACCAGGACTTCTCACCTGCAACAGGATGTCCAAAGTGAACCTTACTCCTCTTCTTAATGTGTGTCATCGGTCATGATTGTTTGTTTTACCTCTTTTACTGTCTACTGTATTGACAGCCTGAATAAGTAGTGGACTGTTTGACTCCGTGTATTCAACAAACACTATGAGGAGCTTCAGAGCCGTCTTCACCACCAGTCGGGACTAAAAGGGGCAGACACACAGACAGACAGACAGACAGACAGACAGACAATGCAATTACATCTTTTGCACACAAGATGGCAGTATCGACTCAGGAGGCATGCTGCAGTCATTTTCTCATGAACAGAAAGCAGTGCTGTATTTTCATTTTGTTTAACTTAGATATGCACTCCCTGATTTTTTTTTTCTCTCAATATGACCCTTTCGGGCAGTTTTTAAAGTCAGCCACTTGAGCAAGGTCAAAAATGCTTGACTGTATAATAAAAATGACAAATGCAAGTCATTCTGGATAATGGGGTCCAAATACCATAAATATGCAAACATTTAAATGGATGTTGTATTATTTCAGTATTTAAGTAAAAGTTCAGTTTAACATTAAGTGAACTTTTAATTTACAGTGCAATAAATACTGTATGATTTGCTGGTAGACTAACTAATATTCATGATTATTATAGAAATCAAACCGGTCCGATTCTAAACATGAAACTTGCTACACATATTCTTAATGTGTATAAGAATGAGTGGTAAACATTTCAAAGTTGTCAGCCGTTGTTAATATGACCGTTTTTCTAGTGAGAAAATCATTTTTGAGAAAAAAAAACAAAACAAAAGGAAAATCCCTGATATTTTGATGGTTCATTTTTTTTTTTTAATTATGGATGTAATGCTTTTCAGTGTATAGACATGCTAAGATGAATTAGAATTGATCAGGAAAAAAATAATAATTAAAAATTATATTTCCGCACTCAGTCTTGAGTCGTTATACTGCAGCAGGCCTCCAAAGTTACTGCATATTTTTATTGGCTTTTGGACAGTTTTTGAAGCTTTACAACCAAGCACGGAAAGCAGATTGGTACATTTTGACCTTAGAAAAAACAACCACAGGAAAAATTGAGCCAGGAGAAGTCATTTAAGGCTTGTGTTGACAATAGAATGCAGTATACACTGCCCTAACACTTTGAGGTCGTGTGGTTTAACTGTTGACCCCCAAGGGATAAACTCGGGAGAAAACACTTATTGCAAAGAAAAAAAAAAAAGTAAAAATAAAATACTATAAAATATAAATCCCTCATCAACTATTGTACAGTATTGATTGAGATCGTGGATATAAGCAGCTGAAATGAGCTTCCTTCGCCAGGTGGCGGGGTTCTCCCTGAGAGATCGGGTGAGATGCTCAGCCATCCGGGAGGAGCTTGGAGTAGAACTGCTGCTCCTCCGTGTTGAGAGGAGACAGTTGAGGTGGGTCAGACAGTTCAAATAGTGGGGCGGATGCGGTGGAGGGGGGGGGGTGACCCTGAGGAACATGTTTTTATGGAATTGTGAGTGAGGTTTAAGTATAATTGCACCTCCACTCCATTAGTTGGCAGTGGCGCTCTCATTGTCACGTGATGGTGTAGCGGTTTTTCGCACGAGTAAACGACATGAAGTGCAGTAAATAACCCCCCTCAAGAAACAACACGGAAAAATTTCAAACAGGAACGAAGAGAAAGGTGGAGAGAGACGAAGATATTAAGATATGAATAAATTGAATGAGTTTAAATAAGGATGTTTTATTTTTAATTTCAGGCACATTGGTGCACTTTAAATCTTTTCTGTTACAGATTAAGAAACAATGTTAATGAAGTTTTTCTTTATTGTAAGTTGAACTATATTTCTTTCTTTTTTGTTTTTAATGTTAATAAAGATACACATGCAGAGGTGTACTAATAACAATTTTATAGACAAATAATACTATTTATAGTCGCTCGTGGGCGGTAGGGGGGGTGGGGGCATGAAATATTTTTCTCTTCCTGGGGGGGGCGCCACAGAAAATAATTGAGGAGCACTGACCTAGTGCTGTGCTTCTCAAATAGTGCAGCGTACCTCTGCTGTGAATTTTTTCACTTTTTTCTGAAATGTTCAACTGGTTGATTTGGCATGGAATGTCCCTTCTCAGAGGCAAGTGGATAGGCATGAATATGCTGCTGTTCCAATATGAATCATGCAAGTATGGTAGAGGACCGTCTTAAAATCATTACCGAAATTGGGAGTTAACGTCCAGTAGCATCGCAACATCTGTTACTTTCATTTCCTCAGTGACTGCATTATGTCATTAAGAATAAAGAATTCTACTCAGGATGCCTGCATGAACCATTGCACTCCAGTGCGAAAAGTTACTTCAGAGCTGGAAATAAACCCCCAAGCATAAGGTGCCTTAGATTCGAAGATCTGAATACTCAAACAGACTCTGAGCTTAAAGCGGCATAAATAAAAGTACGCTATTTAAAATACACACACACACACACACACACACACACTATCCACTTTTGAGACAAATATACAGATTTAGTGACGTGACATGTAGTAGTCACTTGGTAAACTTTGTTTAAAAAAAAAAAAAAAAAAGGGACATTTGAGCATAATTTTTAAGAATAATACAGAGCACACTTAAAGTGACGTATAAGCCGTGGTTTTAGTCAATGTATTACTCAATATGTCCATGTTAAGTGGAAGATCATAGTCATACCAGCAGCCCTTTCACTTGGTACTCCACCTTTTCCTTTTAGTCAGCAGCTTTAAACCCCTGAATTCTTTAAACTCTGCTGCCCACAAATTCATAATACACACACACACACACACACACACACACACACACACCGTTATAGGGTAATTAGGAGAGGACGGTGGTTGACTGTGTGTTTATATGTAATGTATGCGAGTTTGATATGTTATATAGCATGGTTACTCACCAGGCTGCCACAGAGGGTGTACAGCCACTGAACTGTCTCGTTATGGTTTATAACTCCATTCATCCCATCCACGAACAGCATGATCTGACTCAAAGCTGAAACACACACACACACACACACACACACACACACACACACACAATGAATGATGCTACATGTTTTTTGGCAAGCTATTCATGTTCATATATCTACAGAAACACAAGGTGGGAAGTTCCTTAGTCTAGTCTTCATTCTGGACGAAGGCTTCAATCCACCGGATGTACATATCTGTACTAAAAGCTGTTTGTTGTTCCAGTATAAACTTCCTGTCCCCAAGCCCACGCCAAAAAACAACGCTGCAGAATACATAGGGTTACAAATCTAAAGGCTGAAGCGGCAGAGCATTTACATGTACTAGACATGAACCCTGGACAGCGCACTGCAGAATTAGAAGTCATTATTATCGCCATGAAACTATAACACTGCACAAAATATAAACACAGTCTATATGATTTCCATATCAGATTGTAGAAAGCAAAATGATTCCTATTTTTACACTCAGCCTTCTTTTTGGATAACTTCGGTGCGGTCCAATCAAAAACAACATGTGCATGCAGGCTACTACCTACTGCAACTGACATCAATACAACTAGCAAATTTGTTTGTCAAGTTTTTTTTATTTCTTCCAAGCTTTGACAGATTCCGAATGTATGTGTATCCTGAAAGATAAAAACATCTTGATTACAAATTGGTCAGTAGAATTCAGACCAAAGTTCATCTGAACTAGCTCCACCCATTCAACCATCTGACCCATCGCAACAACCACTCACCAATTTGACCCCAAGTCATCTGTTCGATAGCCACACCCACTTGCCTATCTGACCCTTAGCAACTCCCACTCACCCATCTGACTCAATTAGCCACACACGCATTCACTAAACAAAATCACCTTATTTAACCACTTATCACAATAAAACCTCTGTTTCTTTGTAACTCACTTGAAATGTTATGAGATTTTTTTAATCTTTATTCTCAATTAAGCTTAGTTTTTAAAGTGGAACCATTTTAGAAGCTGAAAGTTACATTTTTTCTTTAGTTTAAAAATATTCAGTATTGTTCTGGGTGGCACAGGGGCATTGTGGTTAGCACGTCTGCTTAACAGCAAGAAGGTCCTGAATTTGAATGCCAGGCTTTCTGTGTGGAGTTTCTATGTCTCCCTGTGCTCATATTTCCTGAGTAATCGGGCTTCCTCCCACTATCCAAGACGTGCACAATAGACTAAATGACTGTTTCAAACTTCGCCTAGGTTGGCCCTGCATTGGTCTGGTGAACTGTTCAGGGTGCCCAGCTCCCCAGGAGCATTGTAAGATTAAGTAGTTCTGCACATGAGTGAGGGACGTTATGGTTTTGTTTGTGGTTGGAAGACTTTTCATAGTCTATCAAAAAATTCAGTGAAATTTCACTTTTATTTATTTATTTTTTTAAATAGACCTCCCACCTCGAAGAATGTAGTTCTGGTAGTTATGATCTGCCTCAACGCCTACTTTTATAAAGCAGGTCAAGCCATCAGAGTTTACAAACTCCGGTACCAAATCCTTGTCATCCTGTCAGACAGACAAATAAAGAAAGAGTTCACTTGTGTGTTTTGACAAAATGATTTAATCAAATCATTTATTGACAACAAATTTCTCAAATTATAAATTCACAAGAATAAGCAAAGGGTAAACAATGTGAATATATTAGACCAAAAAAAAATACACCAAATAGCAGGATGGAGCAGAATATTTAAAACATGGCAGTATGACTATTAAAATACATTTATTTATAATTCATATTTTTATCAGTATAATTCGAATTTTCAACCCTATTCCTATACTAATTCATACAGTGGTACCTCACTTTAAAAAAGTCTCACCAAACGAAAAATGCAGGTTACGAAACGCATTTTTCTAAAATTTTTGTCTCCGTATACGAAACAAGTTCACGTTATGAAAGCGCCATTCAAACATTCAAACAATGCACGAGCTGCTCTCCCATCAATAATTTTCAAACATCCCACCCCGCTGGCCTCCCATTGGCTAACAACTGAGCTGTCGTTCATGTTGCCTTCACTCGAGCACCATCTTGGACAGGTCTACCTGATGCCATTTTAGACAGGGATTCCATTGGCTAGGAGGGATGACGCAGCTACCTCCCATTTCCTATTATGGAGCCGAATCCACCATGATGCTTTTCGTGTAAAGGACAGAGTTATTGTTGTTTTATGCTTTATTTCTTGACTCAGGCTTTTAACCTTCCATAAACATTTGTAGGATTTTAACTCTGCTAAGACATGGGCAACACAAGCGCGCGCACACACAGACACACACAGACACACACACACACACACACACACACACACACACACACACACACGTGAGTATGATTGCCAGTGTGAGTGAGAAGAAGAAACGGGCTCAAGTGATATCACAAAGGAATATGGCCAAACCCGTCTACCATCGGTACAATATTGAAGCAGAAGGAGGTCTTAAAAGATATGCTTTTATAATTTTTAAAGGGTTTATGGGGTAGTAATGGGAGCCTTGGAATGAATCACGTGTTTTACATGTAAAATGCAGTTCAAGTTACGAAAAATGCAAGTTACTAAAAAGGTCTAAAAAGGCTCTGGAACGGATTCATTTCGTAAAAGTCAGGTACCACTGTATTTTCATTTATTCCTATTTGTACATCACAACATTTAAATGTAATTCATAATCCTAGAACATGGAAAAAACTGGTGTTGGCTTCAATAAAACAAAAGTCTGTGCAGCCGTAATTGCATGTGTGTAATTGTATAATTAAATATTGTATAATTAAATTATATATATATATTTTTATATATATATATATATATATATATATATATATATATTTTTTTTTTTTTTTTTTTTTTTTTTTAATCTGGTCAGTGTTAATTATATATAAACTCATTTCATACTCACCTGAAACAGTTGCTTCAATGAGAAAAGTGAACGACGCAGTTCAGGTCCGTGGGAGTTATACAGCTTCTCTATATGAGAAAGAACAAAGGTGTTGATATAACTTCAGTTGAACTGTCAAATAGGACAAATGAGTCTTTCATTGAAAAAGCAGGCGCTCTTATTTCAGCCCAGTATTCTATGGTATAATGAACAATAGAAATGTGTCTTCGCCTCAATAAAGGAAGCGATATGGTGTATTAAGATCAAGTTATCATGTACTGGAAGCCAACCAGATACCGTAACAGCCTCGGTGACTGGTTCTCAACAACCAGGCAGTTCTTAGATTCAAATCTTTTGAACTTGCACATAACTGAAGAAAAATATAAAATTTTTGCAAATACTGTATAACTTAAACAAAGCCAGTTGGTATGAAGTTCAAGCCCTGTTTCTTTCAAAAAAATAAAAAGTATGATTTTAGGCCATCGGCATCTTATTTCACTGCCGCCAATTGTCTTCAAGTGGCAGGATGGTGAGCATAGTCATCTCATAGCGAGAAGGTTCAGAGTTTAAATCTTTTGACCAACAAGGGCTTCTTTCCATGTGAATCTTGAATGTTCTCCTTGTGCTTGTGTGAGTCTCTTGCAGGTACACTAGTTTCTTCCCACAATCTAAAAAGACATGCATATTAGGTAATCTGACTACTCAAAATTGTCTATAGGTGAAAATATGAATAATGAGCCAGCCGGGCAATAGACTAACGACCTATTCAGGGTGTAACCCTGCCACTCACCATGGGGATTGGCTTCAACTTCCTTGCAACCCTGACAGATAACATCATAATACAGGAATCCCTCACTTTCCATGGTTAATTGAGACCAAGACTGCCAATTTCTGCGAAGTAGGATCGAGCCCCCTGACTGACTATACGTACATATATGTGTATATAATATCAATAAATACATTCAACGCTATAAATGCTTATAATAGCAAACATTCAAAAATAATGTATAAGATGTAAATACAGTAAAATATAAATACACACACACATACATATGCGTGTGCACACACTCATAAGCGCACCTCACATAAAAATGCAAGTTGTTTTAGTGGTTTGGTTTTTTGCATAATTGTGTGGCCAAACAGCATAGGATGGTGGTGTGCAGGATAACGCTGATGGTGAGAAAGGTGAAAAAGGCAAAGGTAGAGCAGAAGACAAAGTGGTGGAAGCTGAAAAAGGAAGAGTGTCGTGTTGTCTTCAAGAAGTAATTGAAACAGGCTTTGGGTGGTCAGAAAGTGCTTCCAGATGACTGGACAACTACAGCTAATGTGATCAGGGAGACAGGTAGGAGAATACTTGGTGTGTCCTCTGGAAAGACAGTAGATAAGGAGACTTGGTGGTGGAATGAGGAAGTGCAGAAGAGTGTACAAAGGAAGAGGTTAGCTAAGAAGAAATGGGACATAGAGAGAACCAAAGAGAGTAAACAGGAGTACAGGGAGACACAGTGTAAGGCGAAGGTAGCAGTGGCTTAGGCCAAACAGTATGATGACTTGTATGCTAGGCTGGACAGTAAGGAGGGAGAAAATGCTTTATACAGGTTAGCACAGCAGAGAAATAGAGATGGGAAGGATGTGCAGCAAGTTAGAGTGATTAATCATAGAGAGGGAAATGTATTGACTGAGTAGAAGAGGTGACCGTTGAGGACCAGGAAGTAGCAAATATTAGTAAGGGTGAAGTGAGTAGGGTACTGAAGAGGATGAAGAGTGGAAAGGCAGTTGTGGTCCTGACATACCGGTGGAGGTATGGAAGTGTCTAGGGGAGGTAGCAGTGGATTTTCTGACAAGAACATTCAACAAGGTCTTAGAGAGTGAGAGGATGCCGGAGGAATGGAGAAGTGTGCTTGTGCCCATTTTTAAGAACAAAGGAGACGTGCAGAGTTGTGGCAACTACAGAGGGATAAAGTTGATGAGCCATACGATAAAGTTATGGGAAACAATAGTGGAAGCTAGACTAAGGGCAGAGGTCAGCATTTGTGAACAACAGTTTGGTTTCATGCCAAGAAAGAGCACCACAGATGCAGTGTTTGCTTTGAGGATGTTAATAGAGAAATACAGAGAAGACCAGAGGGAGCTGCATTATGCCTTTGTGGATCTGGAGAAAGCATATGACAGGGTGCCGAGGGAGGAACTGTGGTATTGCATGAGGTAGTCTGGAGTGGCAGAGAAGTATGTTAGAGTGGTGCAGGACATGTATGAGAGATGTAAGACAGTGGTGAGGTGTGCTGTCGGTGTAACAGAAGAGTTCAAGGTGGAGGTGGGACTGCATCAAGGGTCAGTTCTGAGCCCCTTCTTGTTTGCTATGGTGATGGACAGGCTGACAGATGAGGTTGGACAAGAATCTCCATGGACTATGATGTTTGCAGATGACATTGTGATCTGTAGTGAGAGCAGAGAACAAGTGCAGGAAAATCTAGAGTGGTGGAGGTATGCCCTGGAAAGAAGAGGAATGAAGGTTAGCCGCAGTAAAACAGAATACATGTGTGTGAAACACAAGGACCCAAGAGGAACAGTGAGGTTACAGGGGGCAGAGATAAAGAAGGTGGAGGATTTTAAGTATTTAGGCTCAACAATCCAGAGCAATGGAGAGTGTGGAAAAGAGGTGAAGAAGCGTGTGCAGGCAGGTTTGAATGGTTGGAGAAAAGTGTCCGGTGTGATGTGTGATAGGAAGGTATCGACAAGAATGAAAGGAAAAGTGTACAAGATGGTGGTGAGGCCAGCAATGTTGTATGGTTTAGAAACAGTGGCACTGAGGAAAAGACAGGAGGCAGAGCTGGAGGTAGTAGAGATGAAAATGTTGAGGTTCTCTTTGGGAGTAACAAGGATGGATAGGATCAGGAATGAGTACATCAGAGGGACAGCACATGTAAGAGGTTTTGGAAGCAAAGTCAGAGAGGCTAGATCGAGACTGTTTGGACATGTACAGAGGACGGATAGTGAGTACATTGGTAGTAGGATGCTGAGGTTGGAACTACCAGTCAGAAGGTCTAGAGGAAGACCAGAGAGAAGATTTATGGATGTGGTGAAGTAGGACATGAAGGTAGTTGGTATAAGAGAAGAAGATACAGAGAATAGGGTGAGATGGAGGCAGACGATTCGCTGTGGAGACCCCTGAAGGGAAAAGCCGAAAGGAAAAGAAGTTGGGTTTTTTTTTTTTTTTGCATAATTGGCCTTGTTTTGCGGGATGTTCCTTAACTTTTTCCCTATTTTTCCTTAATTTTCGATGAATATTTTTGAAGAATTCCCGATGCACTGAAGCATGAAGTAGCGAGGGATCACTGTACACCTATGCACGTCGCTCTCAATGAATCCCAAAATATCATACCTATAGCAATTTGCCTAAAGAAGTACAGATAACTATCTTGTACTAGTTTTACCAATTATCATTGGTCATTATAAGTTCATGGCCATAGCAATAAAATTTAAAAGTGTGGTCTACAATTTTTAAAGCTACTTTAGCCCTTTAATGATCACATAATTAAAGAAAAAAGTGAGAGGTAATACTGTCATAGAAAGAAAGCTGCTTTTTTTTTACCTTCATTTCTGAATACTTTTACATAATTTATGGAATTGAAAACTGCTTTGCCCTCAATCCAACCCTATTCACAAATAAAGATGCTCAACATTTTCTTAAAGGCAACGCATGAAGGATATGACCTGTTGAAGTTTGCCTCAAAGGCTGCATAGGGCTACAGTATAAAACTAATGGACTATTCCTTTAATGGACAAACAATTCAACACACACACAAACAATTTTTTTTGTTTGTTTTTATAATATTTTAGAGAAAATGCCCCACATTCATTTTTACTTTTGCATCACTCAGATTTATTGTATTTTTATTTAATACATATCACTATTTTAAAAATTTTTATTCGACTCAAATTACTGATACAAGCAAAACATGGGACAAAATGAATAAGGTATGCCTGATCCAACTTGTGGTCATAAATAAAAGCCATGGCATCAAAATTAAAAGTTTTGAAGTAAATCAGCTCTGTTATCCATACACATTGTTGTGTAATGGAAAGTAAAAAAGGGGGGGTTCTTAAACTCGTAATCCATACAAGCTGTGACATGAGGACTGCTCCACTTTCTACTGCAGACAGATTTGCTGTCTTTCTGTTTTCCTTTTCATTAAAATTGTTTTCTTTTGATATTATACAATGCCAAAAAGAGATTCCATACTCTGGTTGAAACATGCAACACAGGCCACAATAACTACAATGTCCAATAGCAGCATGGGCAACACCTGCAGTTCTCATGAACTACAAAATTTTCTTCCCGAGCTTTCATTTTTCAAAATAGAAATTACTTCAAACTGAAAAAAAGCTAGTGAAGACTTCAACTGAGGAAGAAGAAAAAAAAAATCTGCATTTCAGGGCAATTCTATCTGCAGGAACTTTGATGATGTTAGACCAGATTAATAAACACTGGCCACCATAATGTCAATATAGTTTCGTTAATTCCAGCAAGCCATCAATAAGCAGTTGTTTCCAAGATTATTGAGCCCGCACTGAACCTGAACTACCATAATTTCCGGACTATTGAGCGCATCCGAATATAACCAGCACCAACTAAATTTAATAAGGAAAAAAATTATTTATATATATATATTATATATACACACACACACACACACACACACACAGTATATATAGGCCGCACCTCTTTATAAGCCGCAGGTGTCTGTCTCGCTCTTGCACGGCCTGCTAAATCACCCCCTGGAGGCCGTTAGCCCGTAAAAATCTATAGATTAGCAGTATCGTTGTTTAAGCTGCAGGGTTCAAAGCATGTGAAAAAAGTAGCGACTTATATTCCAGAAATTACGGTACGTTTTGATTTTGACCAATTGGACTGTTTAGAAATCAAGTAGGAACTCTAGACAATGTAATCATTTTGTGATTCTTTTCTCAGGCCAATTCCACACCAACACAAGCAGTTTTATGCAGGCTAGAATCTTTAGTAGCTTTCCTGAAAGTTACACTCACATACTAGGCAGGTTCACTGGGTGTTCTTCCTTTTGATCGGTTTTGAAAACATGAATACAAAACACACAAATTCTTGTATATTCCATAATTGCTTGTGGTCAGGCATTTTTAACTGCAAATATCCGTTAAATGACAAAAATATTTTCACTTTCTATTTACTCAGTACTACAATGCCTGGCCAGAATACGTCCCACACTATTATGTTAAGCCTACTTTATTTAAACATAAATTCATGGTTTGTTCAGTACATACACAAGAGTTTAACTTGTAAATAGGGAATAATAAAAAGAAGATGATTCTCTCCAGCCCAAACTTGTCCAACCAATACAATTTACCAGTAATATTACAGAGACTCTTGCATTGAAAAACTATTTAGTCATGTGTGAACATGTACACGGAAATGGTTAAAAGCTACAAATAGCCACAACAATACACTGACACATCCACCATGTACATGCAAGTCATTAGAATTGCTTCATACGACAAGCCAATTCATTACATCATCCATTTAATTTATGGCTATTAATATGTAACACACACGCATGCACAAACACCGCAAATGTTTGGGCACAGTTTCCTTAGTGACTCTAGCAGAATTTGTATAGTGAGTTCACTGAACACCAAAAATCCTCTTTTCCTTTCAGCTGTTCCCTTCAGAGGTCGCCATCTTACTGCCAATATATTCACTACCCATCCTCTGTATATGTCCAAACCATCTTAATCTAGCCTCTCTGACTGTCTCCAAAACCTTACATGTGCTGTCCCTCTGATGTACTCATTCCTGATCCCATCCATCCCAAAGAGAACCTCAACATTTTCATCTCTGCTACCTCCAGCTTTTCCTCAGTGCCACGGTTTCTAAACCATACACCATTGCTGGCCTCATCACCGTCTTGTACACGTTTCATTTCATTCTTTCCGATACCCTCCTATCACACCGGACACTTTTCTTCAACCATTCCAACCCGCCTGCACATGTTTCTTCAGCTCTTTTCCACACTCTCCATTGCTCTGGAATCTTGAGCGCAAGTACTGTACTTAAAATACTCCACCTTCTTTATCTCTGCTCCCTGTAACCTCACTGTTCCTCTTGGGTCCTTGTCGTTCACACACATGTATTCTGTCTTACTGAGGCTAACCTTCATTCCTCCTTTCCAGGGCATACCTCCACCTCTCTAGATTTTCCTCCACTTGCTCTGTGCTCTCACTACAGATCACAATGTCATCTGCAAACATCATAGACGAGGTTAGACAAGAATCTCCATGGACTGTCAGCCGGTCCATCACCATAGCAAACAAGAATGGGCTCAGAGCTCACCCTTGATGCAGTCCCACCTCCACCTTGAACTCCTCTGTCAAACCGGCAGCACACCTCACCATTGTCTTGCATCTCTCATCCATGTCCTGCATCACTCTAATATACATCTTTGCCACTCTAGACTTCCTCATGCAATACCACAGTTCCTCTATTGGCACCCTGTCATATGCTTTCTCCAGATCCACAAAGGCACAATGCAGCTCCCTCTGACCTTCTTTGCACTTCTTTAACATCCTCAAAGCAAACACTACATCTGTTGTGCTCCTTCTTGGCATGAAACCAAACTGTTGTTCACAAATGCTGACCTCTGCCCTTAAACGAGCTTCCACTATCGTTTCCTATAACTTCATCGTATGGCTCATCAACTTTATCCCGCTGTGGTTGTCACAACTCTACACGTCTCCCTTGTTCATAAAAATAGGCACCAGCACACTTCTACTCCATTCCTCCAGCATTCTCTCACTCAGAGCTTCTTGAATGTTCTTGTCAGAAAGCCTATTGCTACCTCTCCTAGACACTTCCATACCTCCACAGATGTCATCAGGACCAACTGCCTTTCCACTCTTCATTCTCTTCAATGCCTCCTAACTTCACCCTTACAAATCTTTGCTACTTCCTGGTCCTCAACAGTCACCTCTTCTACTCTTTTTTTTTTCCTCTCTCTGATCAGCTCTTCAAAGTACTCTTTCACTCTGCCCAGCACACTTCTGTCATCAGTTAAGACATTCCCCTCTCTGTCCTTAATCACTCTAACTTGCTGCACATCTTTCCCATCTCCATTTCTCTTCTGTGTCAACCTGTATAAATCAATTTCTCCCTCCTTTCCATCCAACCTAGCATACAAGTCATCATACGCCCTCTGTTTGGCTTTTGACACCGATACCTTCGCCTTATGCTGCATCTCCCTGTACTCCTGTTTACTTGCTTCGATCCACTCACTGTCCCACTTCTTAGGTAACCTCTTCCTTTGTACACACTCCTGCACTTCCTCATTCCACCACCAAATCTCCTTATCTACTCTCCTTCCAGATTACAAAAAAGTTACCAAGTACTCTCCTACCTGTCTCCCTGATCACATTAGCTGTAGTTGTCCAGTGATCAGGAAGCACATCCTGACCACCCAAAGCCTGTTTCAACTCCTCCTTGAAGATAACACGACACTCGTCCTTTTTCAGCTTCCACCACTTTGTCTTCTGCTCTACCTTTGCCTTCTTCACCTTCTGCACCATCAGCGTCATCCTGCACACCACCATACTATGCTGTCTGGCACCACTCACCCACTACTACTTTGCAGTCACTGACTTCCTCCAAATTACATCGCCTACACAAGATGTATTCTTCTTGCGTGCTCCTACCTCCGCTTTTATGTCACCCTATGCTCCCGTCTCTTCTGGAAGTATTCACCACAGCCATTTCCATCCATTTTGCAAAATCGATCAACATCCGTCCTTCTGTGTTCCTGTCCTGGATACCAAACCTGCCCATCACTTCCTGCACCAACATGTCCATTGAAGTCTGCACCAATGACCACTCTTTCACCTCTGGGGGTACGACTGGGGGACTGA
Organism: Plotosus lineatus; assembly: GCA_024760905.1. Lineage (NCBI taxonomy): Eukaryota > Metazoa > Chordata > Actinopteri > Siluriformes > Plotosidae > Plotosus > Plotosus lineatus. The sequence continues at coordinate 10,617,305 of CM045748.1, forward strand.
ACATCACGCCTTCAATTTCTAACTTGAGACTCATCACTCTGTCTGACCCTCTTTTCACTTCTAGAACATTCCTGACAAACCCCTCCTTCAAGATGACCCCTGCTCCATTTCTCTTCCCATCCACATCATGATAAAACAGCTTAAACCCTGCTACTAAGCTTCGAGCCTTGCGACCTTTCCACTTGGTCTCCTGAACGCATAGCATATCCACCTACTTCCTCTGCATCATGTCAGCCAGCTCTTTAGCGTTTCCTGTCATAGTTCCAATATTCAAAGTCCCTATTCCCAGTCCTAGACTCATGCCTTTCCTTTTCTCTCTCTGCCTATGGACACGACTCCCACCTCTCCTTCTTTGACCAACAGTAGCCCAGTTTCCACCAGCACCCTGTTGGTTAACAGCACTGATGGCGGTCGTTGTTAATCCAGGCCGTGACCGATCCAGTTTGGAAGTCATATTGATGATTAGCATGGTTGATTTGCCACAAGTTTTATGTCAGATTCCCTACCTAACACAACCCCCTGCATTTATCTGGGCTTGGGACCGGCGTGAGAAAGAACACTGGCTTGTGCACCCCCACCCCACTATGGATGCATGCCAAAAATTCTATATTATCTAATTCATTTTTCATTTAATGAATCTATGTACTTAAAAAGAATGTCACTTCTAAATATATACTACTTTATACGCATATAAACCATTCATATTTAACTGGGCTTAAATCAGTGGACTAATATCAGCCAAATTAAATTTTGCCCAAATTTCTGATGTTCCAGATTCCAAGTCAAACAAAATACATCAGAAATATTTTTCTTTGCAAGTCTATTTTGTGTTGGACATTAAAAGAAGTAAAGAGGACTTCAAAAAGTCTATTTGAAATCCTCAGACTAATTTCTGTGTGCAAAATATTCACCCAATAGTTTTGGTTTAATGGTTTTATGGGCAGTATTTTGAAAACCAAATCTCTGAATGATGATGTCATCAATCCCCAGGTTTACATGTACATACAGGATTTTAATACACTCATGCTATTCACTGACAGATCTGTGTTTGAGGAAATAAAAGGCTTCGATTAAGATAATTGCATGTGCAGTGAGAAACTATATTAGGCACAAGGAGTCATATTTAAGCCCAAATATCTGGAATAAATGTTTAAAGCCACATTCCGCCATGTTAAATTTAGTTATTGATGGGGGTCATCATTCTGCGATTCGGTTTTCAAATAACTGCCAATAAAACTGATCAAATAGCAACTATCAAGGATTTCGCACACTAACTACTTTTAATAAAGAGGTTTGATTGAGATTAACGTTCAGCAAGTGCAGTCTTATCCTCTAACAGCACTAATAAACTCTATTTTAAAAGGCCAATGACAATATTTAACGTTTTTGGTGACCAGATTTCTGAAGGGTAAGGAACATTTTAGCTTTATTTCACAAGAAAGTTTCTCCAACATGATTTTCTTTGGGAAAGCATAGACTTGTTTTGGTGGACTGCTTTGACGACCAGCAGCCTGGTGGTTTCTTATGACAGTCATGCGAGGTAATTACTGCCTGCGTGTACACCCTTGCACATAAATAAGAAGAGAGTGACAGAGAGGAATAGAGAGGATCGCCTCACAGAGCTTCTGTTTGTACGAGTTTCTTCATAAAGGAAGGAAGCTTTGAGCAGAGACTGGTAGCTATTAGACAGTGATGTAGTACCATGCAGGCCTGTTGGATGATGATAACACAGACCGAAGAATAGAATGAGAAACACCAAGACAATCAAATGGACCAAAAAGAAGCAGAATAAGCAAAACCAAACAACATCACACACACACACACACACACACACACACACACACAGAAGTAGGAACACCGAGTGGTTCACCAGTCAGGGTGTCTTACTCAAATGAAAATGCACAAAAATAGCCAACCACTCACACAAGTATTGTCTTGAAATATTTAAAATGAAGCAACACCATACGAAAAGTAATTCTGGGAATTTCTGATTCTGGGAATCAGATTTATTACACGATCCCTCTACATGACTAAGGGTTAGCGGAAGCTTACTATATATCTATACATGCTTATTAATCATCTAATTTCACATTTAGTTCCTTTTACCCTTGCTAAAAAAAAAAAAAAACTCGCTTTCCACTAGCTTTTGGAGCATGGCTGTGGGGATTCGTGTTCCTTCCACAAGACAACTTTAGTAAACCATGTGTGAATAGAGTTCACTTTGTGCACAAGGGTATTGACTTGCTCGAACATGCCTGTGCCTGTAAATTGCATTCACTCCTTCACGTTCTATGCTGGTTATCAATTATGGGCTGTGAAGAGCAAAAGGCAAAACTCAGGTGATTAGGCACAAGAGATAGGGCCACCAGTTCACTGTGAAATTAACACATAGATATTAAAAAAATACATTACATTCATTTTTAACCCATGTGCAGTTTGAAGTAGCAGGTTGCCCCAAGCAGCATGTCTTAGGAGTAGAGTAGCCTGGCATGATTATGATCAGAGGGGATACCAAATAAAAAGGTTTGGTACACCAAACATTGAAAAACTTCTTACCAAAAAAAAAAAAAAGGGGGGGGGGGTTAATCCCGCCTTTCTTAAACCAGAACACATTTACAAGCTCCTCAGCTACAGACACTTTTATACTGAGCAGTTCAAGGGAAGCTTTAAGAGGAACTACTCCCAGGAGGTGCACCTCCTAGAACCAAAATTCACGACGGTCTTTTTTGGAAACGCTGAAGTAAAGTGTCCCAGCTGATGGCTGGTATAGCAACATCACTTCTATGCAACACACAACAATAACAAAAGGAAGAATGCCGGCTGGGAAACATGCTAAATGGTTTCCTAGGCAACCAGAGCTGGTTCTTCCGTTGTGCAGAAATTTGCTTGTATTGCAAAGCGATTCACTATATCACTCAAATCAGTTGCCATGCATCACTTCCTGTGTGGACACCACTCAAGAGCTATTGTTTACACAACATTTTGGGACTATAAACATGGAGTTGGAGAGGCCAATCACCATAATTCTTTTAATCCTGGGATAGTACCTACCTTAAAGTAGGTGCATAAACAAATAGATGTATATTAGAAAGAAAGAAAGACAGACAGATGAGAAACAAAGACAAAGACAGAGACAGAAAGAGAGACATACAAAGAAAGAAAAAGAGAAAGAAAGATGGACAGACAGACAGAGAGCTACCCTACAGTGAGAACACCCAGAAAGGGGGAATGTCCATCAAAAGTCAAGAATTTTGAAAAGATCCTCCAGTCTGAAAGCCCCATATAATAAGAGAAAAATCTTTCACATCGAGTATCAGAGGTCATGCGTGCATAATGTAATAATTAAAAGATGCCTATAAAAGGTTATTATTTATGTATTTAACCTAATATTAAAGGAGTTATACAGTTATTCTTTCAGACGGACCTCATTCAATAAACGCATATTATAACATCACGTAAACAGAGTTACTGTAGTGTGGATTCTGTTAATAAATTACTATTTGCCTAAAAGATAGTGAAATTCTGAGCTTATGGTAGCAATCTATCTAAAACCAAAGGCGGCACTGGTGATCTCTTATCATGATTGTAGATATTTCTTAATCCTTCACAGAAGACTCTGAAGTCTAAAAATGCAGCCTTCACAAAGAAACCCAAGCAGACCCTACATCTTCCGCTCACTGTTCTCATCTGCATGGGCTTTTCACAAGGTCTGGAAGATTTATTAAACTGAATGTTTGCGGTTAAAGAGAAAAGAGGAGAATAAAAAGACAAGTACGTGGGGCCATGGATGGTTTAAAAAAAAAAAAAAAAAAAAAAAAAAAAAAAAGAGGGGGGGGGGGAATCGCCTGAGGACAACAAATTACAAACATTTACAACCAAAGGGAAATCAACTGCTTTGTTCAAGTCTAAACAGCTTCATTGGAGGGATTTACCTTCACGACAAATAAATATCACTATCATATTACTGAATGGAAACAGAGGGGGGGAAAAAAAAAAAAAAACACAACAATAATAGCAAAAGAAACAATAGGCATGTGTCCAGCATAAATAAGGATGAACAGTTCCCCTCCTCAGGCAAGGACTTCCCAGATTGCAGCATTTACAGCCTTTTGATTTTCCAACTGTGTACAAGAACTTTAGACAAAACCGTATTTGTTCCATCAGAGGAGACGTCATGCCAACAAGGACCGAAATTACAGCTGCCTTTATTACCATCCCGTGGGCCCGGTTTGTTCTGCCTTCTGACAAAGTCAACATGGCCAATAAGCCATACCATTGAACACTGGGGGTCTTGGCTACTAGCATATATTTTGCAAGGCACAGACCAACCTGGCATAAAAGGTGATATTTAATGAAAAACATACTATAAAATCTGTCTTTCAATTGAGTCTCTGGGTTTAAACACTATACAAACTGTAAACGCTGTTAATGCAAAATGTAAAGTCCATTTATTTGAAGTAACATGAGACATCTGAAAAAGTCAATGAAGGAGGCATTCTGGGTTTATGGAAATTTAAAACACTACAGTAAGATTTCCTGAATTTATTAGGATTTTCAAAGACAAAAAACTAAACATACCCCCAAAATAGTCAAAATTTTTCTAGAGATATTGCATAGGGTGTAAAAAAAAAAAAAAAAAAAAAAAAAAAAGGGGGGGGGGGGACACGACATGCGTTTCCACACCTATTGACCAAGAACGATTATCTGATAAATAATTAATAAAAGCTTGCAGGTGTCAAAATCATAAACAGGCTTGTATAGCTCTCACTTGCACATATCCCATCACTTGGCACGAGTTGGCAGCTGGCTTTAGTCTTGGTGGTGTGCTCATACACAACTTTTTTGCCAAGACCTTCGGCAATGCAAGGCAAAGTAGCAGGGGGCATTTCATCAAAGCCAGTCCCTAAATATTTGCTTGGGGTGATTCAAGTATCCCAATCAGCTGCTTCAAGTTTAGCTAAAAATCACCACTAGCAGTCATCACTGCTGATTATGTAGTATTGGAATGCATTGTTTTTACGATGATTGTTTCCATATTGTATTTGATAAACAAGAGGAAAAACCAGTTCCTTCCCAAACTACCAAGGTCTGGTTCTCATTGCTAGTTATAGTTATGATAACAGTTCTAAAGGTTACATTTCCATAAAGAATTTATTATGATCTCCAGTTTATGCATTAACAGATCTTCCTTTGCATCATGAAGTATTTCAAACCATTTATAATAATAATACATGTAATAATAATAATAATAAAGAAACATAACCACATGCTGTCTTCCTGATCAGTTTAAAAGCTGGCCTGTATTCTATCTTTGAATCACAGGTCTAAATTGAGAGGATATTTTGACTAACTATTCTGTTTCAAGTCAGGAAATCCATCCTGTATCCCTGCTCAGGTTTGTCAGTTCGTCTACAAATCGTCTCACACAAGATGGCATAATAGTCACTAATGAGGGCAAAAGGGAGAAACCATAAATCCTACAAGAGCGTCAAGATTTACTTATTCTTTACATAAGGAGGCAGATCAACCAAGAACATGCAGGATGCTCTTGAGAGAGTTGGATTTTTATTAAACTAAATCTTAAACTATAGCTTTTTTAATAGAACACACTTCATCCATACATGTTAATTCTTGGTGAGGAGACAACATTGTGAGTGTAAACAACCTTTAGTAAAGCTTTCAGAGTCAGATCTGTTTCTGTAGCACTGAAAGTAAAAATCCATGATAACTCTTAACTTAAAGAAAAGTTAATGCACTGCTCTTCAATTCTACAAAATGTTCCAGTCTACTATAGTGACCGCTATGTCTGTAAAAACAACCCCAGAGCAAACACAATCTCTGTTTGAAATTCCTACTGATTGTTTTTCCTTTTTTGAGCTGATAGGATGTTAAAACACCCATATTTCCTCCTGTTGTGGTCAAATACGTGCATAAGAATAAAGTATTACACAGCCCCTAGGACAGGATGTTACCTTTTAGTCAATAAAAACAGAGAGCGACAATGATGTCAACATTATATTGCCGTGCTCTCTTTAAAAGTGCGCTTTTGAAGGTGATGACCCAGAGGTCAAAAAAAAAAAAAAAAAAAAAAAAACACCACAAGTCTACTCTGCTGGAGGCAAAATGAATACACACTGAAGTATTATTTCCTTCTTGAACCCACACGCATACCACCTCCCAGCCGAAACCAGTTAACACAAATACAGTGGGTTCGGAATTTTAGAAGAGTAAATGGTCTGTGGAGGAGGAGGGGGCAGGGGGAATAAATAAATAAAAGCCCAGCGTCTTTGACCTTTCATTCCAAGCATTATTAACAATGTGCCCGTAACATGCCCCAAGGTTAATAGCAGATCATAAATAGTGACCCAAACCTCACAACCTTACATGGCCACATCATAAACACGTATAGAAAGAGTATTCTTGTACAGATAGCCAATCCCAGCACAATCTAAATTATTCCCACAATCTAAAAGACTTGGACATGATCAACAATCCGGGTCTTTAAAAAGGGCCAGCACACGCATAAGCAACTTTAAATAACGTCGTACCTCACTCATCATGATCACAAAATTAAATTTAGCTCAGCTATAGATAGTAAAAAGAGTCACGCACAAAATGTACTAGAGACGACATAGGACTTTATGGATATGAATATCTGGACTTTATTTGTCAGGTGAATTGCAAGCTAATGTCAGAAAGTCAAAATAAATAAAATGGTCCAACTCTGAACATTCATTCATTTTCTGCAACTGCTTAATCCTAATTATGGTCTCGGGGAGGCTGGCGCCCATCCCAACCGATTCCGGGAGAGGGCAGAGTACACCTTGGACAGCTCGCCAGGCCATCGCAGGGCAGAAACACGCTGATGGCTATGCAGCTACTCTTGTCGAAAGTCAGCAATGGTTCTTTTACATTAACCTCACACCATAGACCGTGAGAGACATGACTGGCCTTTGATAACCCAGTTAGTTGCACGGGGGGGGGGCAACTATGAACAAAAACCTAAAAACAGATGTCAATATTCTGTAAAAAATAAAACCAGAGATCCACTCAGAGTGCAAGGTACCGCCACCACACCACACGGAGAACTATGCAAATAGCCATAAATTACAACTGGATTTAATTACTCATGTGCTAATCTTACAACATGGTTTTATGGATATGATATATATGGATATGGTATATTTATGGATATGGTATATGGATATGACCAAATTAAGTGGAAAAAAAAAGTCTCTTTATTTAGTCTCTAAATTGAAGAATTTACAAGAAGGCTTGAGTTGGTCCTTTCAAGATCAAAAGGTAATGGTCTCATTTGAAAATCTATATATGTGACCCGCTTCAGCATAATACGGGTGAAGTCACAAGGTAGAGTTTAGAGCCAAATAAGTTGAAAATGGTGTACCTGGCCAAAAATGTTTTATCGCCGAAAATACATCCTTCAAAGCAAAATCTTCAGCATGACCAAGTTTAAATATCCGTAAACACTATCTGTCCAATGATATTAAATACTATTAAATGTCTGATTAAAAAAAAAAGGGTTGCCAGCCCAAGTTGTTAGAAATTGTCATTTTTAAACCGCCTTTGTGATTGCTCAGGGTACTTCCCGATTGTCCATATTTGGCACCAGAATTCTCTACCTACCTACCAAATCAGACAACGGTAAACCAATGAGAAGTTTCAAAACAGACATGCCTCGGTGTAAACAGAACTCATCTGTTGCAAAGAAGACGCAAGTATGATGGCGTTGATTGATATGGTCAGGATTTGACTCACAGACAAAAATCAGCAGACAGACAGACTTAAACACTGATAACACTATCTCCAACAAAATTCCATAATAAAGTGTTAACGCACAAGTGAGAGAAAAATCTAGGAAATGAACTGGACCAAGAACCCATTTCACCCAAAAATATATATACATATATACTAGTATATTAAAAGAAACAAATAAAAACACCACACCCCACACATTTAAAAAAACATTTCCACAGTTTCAAATAAATTTTACATCAATTTCCATTTTCACTTCTCAATGCTGAACTAATCAGAAAAGCCCAGTGTGTGTCACAACTTTTAATGAAGATATCACATTCTTCTACAGCCAGAACCGCTTCCAAAGAATCTGAATCAAACCCCTTCCAGTAATCTCTGTGTAGCAATGCTCAGGACTGACCTAGATGATTAGATAATTTGTTAAACTGTAATCGAACACGAATGTAATTTATCTTAATCAATAGAGCAAATGTTTCTTATCCACCTCATGTGGTTACTCTGTGAACCTCGGCGGTCAGACCAACAAATAATTGTCTCACAGTCTACAGCTGCTGGCCTTAGTGCTCCTGTGGGGCATCTGGATTGACTTTTAGCTTCTCTGGTATGTAAGAACCTCTGTTATCATTTACTGCCTTTTAACAAATCCGAATCTCCTCATCTACTGAAGTAGACATATACAAAAAAAAAAAAAAAAAAAAAAAAAAAACCCTATAAAACAGCATGGCATGAGTTTAAGGCAGAACATGCGAGAGGAGACATCAGAAGATACAAAGTTTAACGACTGTCAGATTATCATTAAAATATTTTATTTCAGTCACTTAGATCCACTCAAATTAGAATTTTAATTGGATGGATGATTCTTGGATCACAAGTATTCATTCAGTTACATTGTCAAACCATAAAGAGTGATGAAAAAAAAGTATTTGAAAAGGTCAAAGTTGTCAATGCAAAATGCAGTATTTGCATCGTTCTCATTTCTTCGAAGCGGCAAGATGGTGTAGTGGTTAGCATTTCTGCATCACAATAAGAAGGTATTGGGTTAGAGCCCTGGGCGGTTCTGTGTGGAGTCTATATGTCCTCCCAGTGCTCAGGTGGGTTTCTTCCATTACTCCAGTTTCCTCCCACAATCCAAAAACATGCAGATTAGGCTAATTCAGTGGTTCTCAAAAAGTGGGGTGCGGTGCGATGGAACATGCTTTTTTTTTTTGCCATATTATGATAAAGTGTAATTGTACATCCACTACAGCAGGTGGCAGTGGCTTCCACACCGTCAGAGTCTGCCCAGAGGAAAAATAAGAAGTAAAGTTAATAAACCCACAATGGAAATTTTTAAACAGGGATGGAAAGAGAGGTGGAGAGAGACGGAGACAGTGAGAGAAACGAAAGTCTCCAGAAAGCCAAGCGGAGCAGGTATGATGAAGCGGATGTGGCACTCGGCTTCACTGCGACTCCGGTGAAAAATGAGGAAAAACCGCTGTGTTTACTTTGTCTGAAAATATTGGCAGCGAAATAAATTCAGCCGCCTGAGTTTTTTTTCAGCGAAAATGTCCCGAATATTGCCAACAACCATCCCGTTTTGTGAATGATATTCCAGCAAACTGAGCTCTGTTGGCATCACATAAGGTGGAGTTCCAAACTGCTCAGTGTAGAAAACCCCACAGCAGAGGAACTGATCCTACCTGCAGCACACACGGTCTCGGTCATGCTGGATAACGTCACTGCTGTGATAATAAGTCCAGGTCCCAGTTCAGCATTGAGCATGAGCTGAGAGTTCAGTATCGTGTTTTAAACCCGGCTTCGAAAAGCTGTGCACTGCAAAACGTGCTCATTATAGCCACTAATCTGGACTTAATCATTTTCACAATAATAATTTGAGGTTCTCTTTGGGAGTAACGAGGATGGATAGGATCAGGAATGAGTACATCAGAGGGACAGAAAATGTATGAGGTTTTGGAGACAAAGTCAGAGAGGCTAGATTGGGATGGTTTGGACATGTACAGAGGAGGGATAGTGAATATATTGGTAGTAGGATGCTGAGGTTGGAACTACCAGGCAGAAGGCCTAGAGGAAGACCAAAGAGAAGATTTATGGGTGTGGTGAAGCACGACATGAAGGTAGTTGGAGTAGAAGATGCAGCGGATAGGGTGAGATGGAAGCAGATGATTCGCTGTGGCGACCAACAGCCGAAAAGAAAAAAAAAAAAAAAGAATAAAACAATTTGTATTCTTTTTTGTTTTGTAGGTTAAAATGTTTTATATATTGTGCTCCTGAGTAAATATTCCTGATCAATATGAATATTATTTATTGATTTTATTTTTCAGTATAAAATGGTTCAAATTGTTGGTCAAAAAAAATGTTGACGGTTTAAATAAGGATACTTTTTTCTTTCAGGCAAATTTATGCACTTTAAATCTTTTTGTTTAAAAACTAAAAAATTGTTAATAAAGTTATTCTTTGTTGTAAGTTGATCTATATTTCTTAATTTTTTTTGTCTTCCATGATGATAATAAGGATTTATGTTAATAAGGATACAGTGTATGCAGAGGATTACTTACAAAAATTTTTAGACAAATAACACTATTTATATTGGGGGGGCTGAAAATGTTTTCCTCTTCCTGGGGGGGGGGGGGGAGCGCGACAGAAAATAATTGAGAAGCACTGGGCTAATTGGATGTTCCCCCCACCAAGTGTGAATAGTTGTGTGTGTGTGTGTTGTTCCTGTGATGGTCTGATGAGCTGTACCCTGCTTTCAATTCATGTCCGAGATAGGCTCCAGCATCCTCATGACCCTAATCAGAATAAGTGGTTCAGCAAATGCATGAGTGACAAATTTCTTTTGTTTTTATTTACTGTATTCTTGTCTTTATTGTGTTGAACAAAATTTGACTGGAGATCAGAAACTCAAAAATGCCAACTATGGACCACTAAGCCATTGTGACTCACATGGATAATACAGCAATAATTCATGCATATATAAACTCTGAGGCATAATGTAGGAACCATTTAAATTAATTATATTATTTTTTACTTTTACACCGAGTTACTACATTTACGAATATGTATGTACAAACCCAACCTGATTTTCAAAAATTTTCAAAAGTATCCACTAAAACGGTGTTTTCTTTTTTAACTCTGAAACCGACTTATTTACTGAGAGTCCAGCAACTTGGTTAAGAGGCCAACAACTAAAGTCAGAGTTTGAGTGATTACATGGCAGCAATCAGGACTTTGTTCAGCCAAGAGCACTACAGCATGTAAGAATGTACAGAACACTGCCAGTACTTTAACGTCTGATAAGCTATTCGGCTCATGCTTTCATTTTTGTCCTCTTAACTCAGCTAACATTACGTATGAGCCAAGCACGTCGAACATCTCCTTAATGAAATAACCCAAGGTCGTGCTTAGAAATCATTCATTTAATCAACTTCGCACCAAAAGAAGGATTTTTTTTTTTTTTTAACATGGATATTAAAGCTTGTCAGAAGCAGCAAGAAAGTTCAAACAAAACGAACGAACGAACGTATATTTAAATCACTACCTTGCATCTACACGCATTTTGTATTCATTCCGATGCATCTACCGAATAATTTATAGCAGTTCCCCAAAGAAATGCTTTCAGATAAATAACATGCCAGGAATGGGCAGTGGTGTTATAGTAGTATAAGGTGCTGGATCACTAATCCAAAAAGTTGGGGGTTCGAGTCCCACTCTCCACAAGGTTGTCACTGTCCCATCCAGTGTAGCTATAACTGGGTTATCAAAGGCTGGCCATGTATCTCACTGTCTATGGTGTGAGGCATGTAGAAGAACCATTGCTGACTTTCGACAAGAGTAGGCTGCAAAACCGTTGGCGTGTTTCCGCCCTGCGATGGCCTGGTGAGCTGTCCAGGGTGTACCCTGCCCTCGCCCGGAGTTGGCTGGGATGGGCACTAGCCTCCCCACGACCCTAATTAGGATGAAGCGGTTACAGAAAATGAACTGAATGAACATGCCAGGAATGTAGTGGTTAAAGATCTGTGATTAATAAACTGCAAAATACAGTAATACCTTGACTTACAAGTGTTTGTTTTTTGTTTTGTTTTTTTTTGTCACGAATTTTCCATGATATGAGCTTCGACCCCAACAAAATTCTGCCCCATCCAACGAGCAAAAAATTTTGATTCACGAGCTCTGCTGGGGAAACGTCTTTTCCGGGCCGATTTGCCTTGTATTCTTTCGCGTGTATTCCTCCATGCTCCGAGAAAGCTTTGTGCAGTGCTTCTCAACTATTTTCTGTGATGCCCCCTATAGGAAGAAAACCAAACATTTCACGCCCCACTCGCAACTTTAAATAGTGTTTACTGCAATTCATATTGTTTGCTCTGTGCTTTTTCCCTACACCATAGGGAACACAGTGAGAGTACCACTAGTGTAATTGCACATAGTATACAGTAGGTGATAGTGGCATTCTCACTGTGCTCTGTACACCATAGGGAACACAGTGAGAGCGCCAGTGCTACCTACTGTAGTGGATGCGCAATTACACTTAATTCTAGTACAGTATGTCAAAAAAAAAGGGGGGGGGACACACATGTTCCCCAGGGTCATACGTGTCCCCCTGGCATCACACCGTGCCCCACAAGGGGGGGGGGGGGGGCACCCCATTATTTGGAAAGCACTGACCTTGTGGGAGCTCACCATGAACGTTTCCTCGCTGGCATTTGTAAAGTGCATACGTACAAAATTCTCCTCCTCATTCTCTGTTACACACCACCTCATGCCTGCCCACGTAACATCTTTGCTGCAGTCAATGATTGGAAGGGTTAGTTGACTTATTGTTTATTGGGGCAGTGGTGGTCTGGTGGTATAGGGCGCTGGATCGCTGATCCAAAGGTTGGGGGTTCGAGTCCCGCTCTCCACGGGGTTGTCACTGTCCTCCCCAGTGCAGCTAACTGGGTTATCAAAGGCAGGCCATGTCTCTCACTGTCTATGGTGAGAGGCATGTAAAAGAACCATTGCTGACTTTCGTGAAGAATAGGCTGCAAAGTTGTCAGCGCGTTTCTGTCCCTTGCTAAGGGGTTGTGACAGGAAGGGCATCCAACGTAAAAACCTCTGCCAAATCAAACGTGCAAATCGGATGATTCGCTGTGGCGACTCCCGAGTAAAAGGGGAAAAAGCCGAAAGGAAGACAGACAGTTGACTTATTGTTTATTCTTGTTTTATTATTAATGCTAATGTATTATTATGAAATATTTAATGTTTTTACATGTTTAATATATTAGATCAAATATACGTGTTTGTGTCAGGTTATATTAGTTTGGAAGGGGTTTGGAACAGATTAATTGGTTTTCTATTATTTCCTATGGGAATTTTTGTTTTATCTAATGAACATTTTGACTTACGAGTTTGCCCTTGAAAAGGATTAATTACCCAAGTCAAGGTACCACTGTATTTAAACTCTTAGAACCTCATATCTAGCTTACTAGTGCACTTGCAGTTAAAATGCAGAGATCACACTTTCTGTTGTGACAACCTCCCATCATTAACTCGAAGTCAGGAGGTCAGCACTATGAGCACCAGTTCATGTAAAGATTTAGATAAACCTAATTTTACATTAGTAATCTGATTAATCAAGCAGCAACAGCAGACCTGCATGGAAAAGAGAAGGCTTTAATATGGACAATACAGGAGCATTTAGAAAATGTAGACTACTGTATGTGTAATATCTTGCATATAATTGTCTGAATTAACCATTTATTCAAACACTTGCTGAAACATTTACCACTTATTGATGACACAGAGAGGCTAAAGCACATCTCGGTACACCCTGAACAGCTCACCAGTCCATCACAGGACAACACAACCATTCATACTCAAACCTAGGGGCAAATTGAACAGGCAATAAGCCTAACTGTGCATGTATACGAACTGTGGAAGGAAACTGGACTACCTGGAGATACATGAGCAGATCATACAAAACGGCCAAACCCAAAACTTGAACTGAGGACTTTTTCGCTGTGAGGTAGACATGCATCACTACCCCACCCTGCCTCTCTAGTCTAAATTAGGGCTTCTCAGATGTTTTACAGTTATAATCTTTAATAATAATGATAATAAAATAATAATGGATCCTGTGATTAATGTTGTTTTAAAAGCAAACTTTTTAAAATAAAATGTTGCGGTTTGTTTTTATAGGCAATAATTACTGAAGATTTTTTTTCTGCATTTAAAATGGTCATACTGGGGCTTTGGAATAGTGCCACTGTTGCACTTAACAAGTATTACCCAATCTGGAGGTAATCATCAGTGTTAGGGGGCCCAAGAGAGTATAACTGGCTGGGTTCTCAGGGAAGAAGGGATGGGATACCCTCCCCTGACTGCCAATCAGTGACATTAGCCAATAATGAGTGTCTGTGTGTATGTATAGAAAAGTGAGAGAAAAGAGCTTTCCTCCAACTGTGTCGCAACTTGTATTTAATATGCAGCAATTTGAAAAAAATAAATAAATAAAAATTTAAAAAGTTTCTGCGAACAAATGCATCACAGGAAACATGAAACCTTTGCCTGTCGTGACTGGTAGCCGTCATGTGTCAGGGAAAAATGGATTTACAATGATGGACATTTAGTTCCATTCGTTTAAAGATTACAGTAACCTGCTGCTCTTCTGACTGTAATAAAATCCTAGAATTCTGTGGATTGCAGGTTTGCTTCTCCTTTTCCCCCAAAAAACATACGCGAAGTCTTCCAGATCTGCTCAAAAACACTCCCCCAAAGTGCCTACTTGATCGGAGCATGTCCTGTAATGAACACAAAACACACAAGGCTTTAATTCCAGGATGATGAATCGCTGAATATATGACCATGTCTAGCCAGTCCTCCTGCAGCCTTTAGCACTCATATGGATTCACTCTCACAGATGGTCTAGAAACCTAAAAAATATCATCGAACTGTTTGCGATGATGCATACACAATGCTGCATGTTGTACCACTGAGAAAGGCCTTGCAGAATAATTCCCAAAGAAGGGAAAAAAAAGACTGAAAGGAAAGAGAGGAAGGCACAAATAGAAGAAGGGGGGAAAAAATAATCCCAAGAGAGAATTCTGCGTAGCGAGATGAAAAGTCAGCACAGAAATGGAAAAATGCTTTGGGACAAATCAAGTGCCCAGGCCACAGCTAATAAGAAAAAAGGGAAGATCATAAAATCCAGGGTGACGTCACAAACAAGATCAACCTTTCACTCATTTTCTGAAGAGGGTCTGTATGGGCATGCCAAGTTCACTCTCCAGCTTCCATCACACAATCACATACACTAATTTACTCTCATCCCCAAGGCAAGTACAGCAAAGCAAAACCGCAAATTTCAGACTTAAAACCAACAACAACATCTCCATTACACTTCTTATTACTCTAAACGAAACTGAACTCACCAATCTATGCCACAAAAAACATAAACCTTGAGGGGAAAATGGGAGGAGATAAACATCAGAAAGTAGCACAGTGTAAGCGTTCTTGGATAATTACCCTCTTTAACAAAAAATTCCTGCGCAGATTCCTTCCATTTAATACTACAGAGTCTGTAAATTCTCAGACGTCATAAGGTGCGGATTCACTTTCTCTAACAGCAGTTCTGATAATAGTGCAGAAATCAGAGTTATATTAGATGAATGTCTTCAATCATTTATATAGCAACGATGTGCCACGTGATCTATACCTCACAAAACAAAAGAAAATGGTCTCTTACATCTGCCAAGGAGATTATGTTTTACCTTTGCTGGGTTTGTTATTGTCAGTAGATTTATACTGAAAATTAGATGTGGATTTTTATGAAATTTCTACCAGAGATAGAAAGGAGCTCACAGAAGTTCATTGATTGGCTGATGATTGCTGTGAATGAGCAGGACGTTCGCATGCGCCATCCCACTCTCCCATGAGAGCTCAGCCAATGACTCTTGGTTGTATATGGCTGCGTCATTAACCAAGATTCAAGCTTGTGATCTCCAGGTTGATGGTCACACACCTTGCTGATGCACCACTCAAGAGCATTGTATAGTGCATTTTGAGGATACGTTGTGTACCTTCATCTCCTTTGTTTGCATGAAGCAACATCATGCTTTCGCATTGTCATAAGAACAGAGTCTTTTATAAAACGGTGCAAGTGTGAACAGGATTTTATTTTAAAAGTAAGAAAAAGGAAAACCCCAATTAAAAAACTAAATTAATTCTCATTGTTTTACTATAATCAAAGTTAAAGGTCTTCAAATGGCTTTGACACAGCTGGATGCTTATATAGCGCAATTTCATATACACGTATGCTCAATGCACATGAGACCCCAGCGCTCCCTGTTCCCGTTGCTACTGTATGGCACCAGATGTTGCGTTGTTCTATCCTTTTGATGCCGAGTACCAAGCAGGAAGCAACAACTCCCAAATTTTAACGTCCCCTGGTATGATGCAGCCAGATTCGAACTCCGACCTTCCGGAGGATAAAGCGGACGCTCTACCAACTGAGCTAAATCCCCGGTATATGAATATTTATTCTAGCAAAAAACAATCCAGAGCAATGGAGTGTGGAAAAGAGGTGAAGAAGCGTGTGCAGGCTGGTTGGAATGGTTGGAGAAAAGTGTCCAGTGTGATGTGTGATAGGAAGGTATCGGCAAAAATGAAAGGAAACGTGTACAAGATGGTGTTGAGGCCAGCGAAGTTGTATGGTTTAGAAACAGTGGCCCTGGGGAAAAGACAGGAAGCAGAGCTGGAGGTAGGAGATATGAAAATGTTGAGGTTCTCTTTGGGAGTAACGAGGATGGATAGGATCAGGAATGAGCACATCAGAGGGACAGCACATGTAAGATGTTTTGGAGACATGGTCAGAGAGGCTAGATTGAGATGGTTTGGACATGTACAGAGGAGGGATAGTGAGTATATTGGTAGTAGGATGCCGAGGTTGGAACTACCAGGCAGAAGGCCTAGAGGAAGATCAAAGAGAAGATTTATGGTGTGGTGAAGGAGGACATGAAGGTAGTTGGAGTAAGAGTAGAAGAGGATAGGGCGAGATGGAGGCAGATGACAACCCTGTGGGGACTCGAACCCCCAACCTTAGGATCAGCGATCCTGTGCCCTATCCACTAGACCACCACTGCCCCAGTAAGCAGACTAAAGCATTTTATTGAAACTTAAATTTTTGGAACGGGAATAAAGTACATCTGATTTTGAGGGGCTTGGTAGAGTAGTGGTTAGCATATGTGCCTCACAGCAATAAGGTCCTGGGTCGGAGACCCAGGCTGAGTGAGGGCATTTGTGGTGTGCCCTTCCTGTCCTTGCATTGATGTTTCCTCCTACAGTCTCAGGACATGTACATTATGCTAAATAGCTATTCCAAATTTTCCATAAATGTAGTAGATATGATCGAATGGTTGTGTGTTGCCCTGTGATGGTCAGACAAGCTGTTCAGGATGTGCCCTCCCTTTTCCGAAGGGTGGCTGAGATAGGCTCTATTCTCCCCATGACGCTGGCAGTTGATGGAAACTGACATTTCAACCATGACAGAGTCCCTTTAAATGTCACATTAGGACACACCAGATCACCCAGTCATAGAACAGTATGCGCCCGTTATACATTATACCTTAATTATTATTATTTTTTTATATATTCATTCATTTTCGAACACACTTTAATCCTAATCAGGGTCACAGAAAGCCAATTCTGGCTGAGGGCGTGGTATACCCTTCCCAGCTTACCAGGCCATCGCAGGGCCAACACAACCATTCATACCTAGGGGAGCTCTGGAACAACTAATTAACCTACTGTGTATGTTTTTGGACTGTGGGAGGGAACTGGAGTACTTTTTTTATATTTATATTCTCTATCCATTTCCTGTTAACAAATATGTCCATCTTTCAGATCTACCATACCCAGTATTATCAAACTACACAGAAATGCAAACATCTCCCAAAAAAAAAATCCTTATAAATGAATAGCCGTGACAGGAAGGAAATCCTGACTCCCTCAGTAACATCCGCCTTTCATTCATAATTAATTGCACATAAAAAGCATGCAAAAGACGGTCTTTGGCATTGTCGTCCCACATTGAAACTTCAGTGTTCAGTCCTATTCAGTACTCGCACATAAACGAGGGCAGAAATAGCGGCTCTGTGCCCTGTGGGATGACCTATCTGAGGCATGGCATTTCCTGTGAGCCACTTTAAATGATATTGTTCCGCTTGAAGATGATTACAGTCGGAACAGTTACAGAAAATGTTCACGGCTTGTGCTACTGTTTGGTCGCTTAAGCTTTACATGGGGTGCATGGAATTTGTTTGTTAAAAATCATCTGAAGATGGAACCAGACCCGAACTGGGCCGATCCCGGGGCCATAGAGCTAACATAAGTAACGATAATACGCATTTTGGAATGTCGTGCGTTGTAGCACGGGCCATTTCATGATGTTATTTTAGTCCTTTCTTGTGGAAAGCAGCATCACCATTTCAAAGATGCCAGTGCAATCCTGTGTTCAGGTTATTGCCGGTCAGTGTGTGGTGTTCTCTGCTCTTCTGGGGATTCTTCGGTTTTGGTGCACATTGCAGATTAAATGGAAACTATAAACTGAAGGATGTGCGTACGATGTGGCTACATCATGCTCGGTTTTTCCCCCCAGGATTGAGCTCACATACTTCATGACTATTATTATCATCATCAGGATAAAGTGGTGAGTGAAGAGAAGAATGATTCTGGTGTAACCTTAATTTTAACAATATAGGTCCTGACTCAAAAGGAAATGCATGCAGGATCACAGAGTGGACTAACCAGGGTATTCTCAAGCTTTTTAATGAATCCAGACAGACACTCATTCTTAGTCACACACCAGAACAAACAAGACACCCCCCCCCCCCTCAAAACAACTACATTTATTAAAAGGGAACTTAAAACTTCCGTTTGGATGCCGCCCCCCCCCCCACACACAAAAAAAAAGGCTGAAGGAAAAGCACCACAAAATATTGGTATATTGGTCACTTTCCATGAAATAGATGGGAGCACAAATTGCCCAAGAACAGGATCCTGCATCAGCAGGTTATAACAAGAAAAGACATGTAGATAAACACTGAAGTACAAAAATAGAGGTTTCCAGAATAGGAAAGTTTCTGCTTTCTCACAAAACACACTATAGCATTAACCATGCCACAGTGTCCCTGAAGCCAAGCCCTGATGTCTATAAATCTATCCTAAACTTATGCCTCCTAGAACACCACACTCATGTCCAAACTTTCAGAATCCAAGAATGAGAGGAAATGGATTCTGCCAAGTTTTCATTCGGACTTGCTAAATAACATTAGAACACCATGACACTTTCTCGAAAAATGGTCACCTTTCCTGATGGCTGCATGCTCTCTACAGTGATGAGCAACTATAATAAAATATTCATATTATTAATAAAGATCTAGAGCAGGGGTGGCCAACCAGTCAAAGACCAAGAGCCACTTTTTTTTGTGTGTGTGTTACCGCAAAGACCTACATCATACACACATGAACATCACACACCTCTGCTCAGCCAGATTTATTGTAAATTCACACACCAACATGATAAAATACATCTTTGAAGGTCAGAGTGCAACTGTAATTCAATAGCCGTGTTAATGTCCGATATGCTGTGTCCAACAATGTGACGGGACAGTCGGACGTCTGATACCACATGTTTTAGTTTGTCGTTTTCAGGAGATAAGATTTCAACATCATCACTGAGGGATTTCATAACGAACTCTCCTTCATTGTATGGCATTTTGGCCAGTGTAATGTTCCAAGCCAGTTGATATGATGCAAGCGTTATGGTCTTCGAGCGCTTCATACGTTTTCGAGAAAACTGTATCTGCTTTTCTGCCTGACTTTTCAAAGTGAAGAACTTGTACTTGCGAAGTTCAGTCCTTTTAGGAAATTCCTGGCCAAAAGTTCACATGCAGAGAGCTGAAATGGCGATGAAGATTTGAAGTTTTGAAATGTGCCAGTGTAACCCATATAAATACATGGTTACTAATTTTATTGGAAAAAAACCCTAATTTCCAACGCTCCCTGAAAGCACTATAGTTTCCTAGTCCCCTTGAACGCATCATAAGCACATGCTGCATGCACCTAGCTAAGCACAGCAGAGCGTGCTGAAGAGCAGGACACACACAGAGCACTCTAAAAGCTACACAAGTGAGTCAAACGATCCAAAATGTGTTTAAGTGAACTTTTAACAAGGTTTATGTACTTTTCAGAGCCTTGTATGTGTTTTGTTCTCTCTCAATCAAACCGAGAGTGTTTGTTTTCTTGGAAACTCCGGTGAGTCATTACAACATGAAGCTAGCTTAAAAACCTATGCTAACTTTACACATGGTGAACCTATGCTAACTTTACACATGGTGACTTTTAAAACTGTGTGCACTATTTTTGTCTCTAAAAAGCTAAAACCAGTCAGAGTACACAACAAAGATTGTGCTGTGCACAAAATGAGCCTTACATTTTATTTTTCTAAAATGTTTTTGTTGAAGCACTTTTGCTAATGCACTAAAGTAGTGCAGATATAAGCACTTTTGTTTTGTATTACATTCCATTCAGTGCCTTTCATGCACTTTTGTCATTTCATTTATGTGTTATTTCATAGAAATAAGTTGTTATGCTACATAGCAATACATTTTGAATTCATGGAAGTAAAACCAGTGTTAAAACAGCAATGTAAAAGATTTTGAACAGTTTATGAGATCTCATTTTATTTAGAAATTACTGTTAAGAAATATTTTATTCATTGTGTCTGTACTGCATGTGCAGACTGGATTTTTAGTGGACCTGGATCTGATCTTGAAGCTGGTTTCGGACACGGATGGCGAGCTAAACCCAGTGAGAACTCTTGGCGGATCCAGAAGCAGTGTGGCCAACTGCTCTCTGGATGCGAGAGTAGATCTACAGACCCAACCACTTCAAAATCACAGGATCCCAGATAAGAACAAATAAAAACACCTTTATCTCAAACGGATCACAATCCTGGAAAAGACCTCCCGAATTCA
This sequence comes from Plotosus lineatus, assembly GCA_024760905.1. Lineage (NCBI taxonomy): Eukaryota > Metazoa > Chordata > Actinopteri > Siluriformes > Plotosidae > Plotosus > Plotosus lineatus. The sequence goes on from CM045748.1 coordinate 10,638,091, forward strand.
CACAAATCGAACCTTAGAGACTCTAAGCCTATTTTATTTTTATTTTATTTTGTAAAGAGCGTTCTACAACATTGTTTGCACTGTTTCTTGTGATATTGTAAATTGTAATAAATCTGCCGGCTGTTCAACTTTAAATCTCCACAATTCATTCTACTCCTCTAGAACCTAGCATATAATCTAGCACAGCTATATCAAGCTGGTGTTACACCAGTGATGTCTAACAAAAAATAAATACAAACTTGGATATGAACATAACCACATGGAACGAGGCAATGAACCACACATGGCTCAGAAGCCATGGGTTGGCCACACCTCATCTAGAATAATAGTTTTTACCATTACATACATTTAGAATGATCACCCCTGAGAGAACTTCTTGCTCACATCACATTCTAGAATGATGATTACCAGCATACCTGGTCAGAGTATGTTCTAGAATGATCACCGATCTTGCAGGCATCAACTTTATTATTCCTCTTAATCTGACCACCTAATTATAGCATATTGTAGAAAGATCATCACACGACCTTTTTGTAGCAGTGTGTTCTAGAGGATTTTAACCTGGCCTCATTGTAGCGTAGCATGTTCCAGAATGATGATCACCTGACTTCATGGTGTCATTCGTTGAACTTCCATAGTATGCACTAAAAAAAAAAAAACCTGATTTCTTGGATAGAGCATCCTTTGAAATGACATCATCGGGCCTCTATAGTCGTCAGACATGGTCCATGATTCGGCACATGGGACCTAAACATTAACCATGATGACTGACCAACCCAATCCTTAAAACGACCGCAAATGTAAATCGTATAATACTGTTGATGCTGTTGTATTTGCAGCAGCCTTTCTCTTTGCTCTTTTTGCGTCAGCTTTATATCCAGCTTGCACATGGTCTTTCTTTTGCTTCACTCTGCAGCAGGAGGTTCCCAGTTGTCAGGTGGCATGCTAATCACAATCACAGCTCTCAAGGATATCCCTGAAGAGTAGTTCAGGTATCAACCCATACAAGATAGGGATTCAATAGTCTTCCTGGCCATAGCATGTTGTAAATCACCAAATTGTGCCATGTCCTTGAATAAGGACCACCTATTTACAACATGTTCTACAATGATAAATACTTAACTTCCTGGTCTTAGCAGATTTTAGAAATCATCATCATTACCTGACTTCCTGGTCACAGCATATTCCATTTCGATTACCAAACAAGCGGGTCACAGTTTGATCGACAATAATCTCTTGATCTTTGCCTGTTCCAAGATAATGATCATTTTGTAACCGAGAAATGTTTTCATCTTGAACAAGCAGTGTGCATTGATGCCAGTTTGTCATGCTGAGGTCTGGAAGCAAAGACACTCAGGAAAACCTGAAGACTTCAGGAGATCCTGAATATAAAGAGAATTACTGTGAGCAGAGAGAGGACGATATCACAACTGGAACACCATTGTACCAACATGGAAACCACTACACTGCTAGATGCCAAAAATAGCAATGAAGGAAAACATGACTTGCGTCCTACTTGTACATGTAGAATTATGACACATACACAAGAATATTTTGCACAGACTCTCCCATAAAAACAACCCCGGAGTTAAGGTGTGTTAAGCGATTTTAAATGGGCAAAATATTTTGATGGATAAAAATAAAAAGCATGTTTTTGAGAAACATTAAGTGCCGCCTGTGATAAATCCATATAGGTTAAAAAAAATAAAATAAATAAAAAATAAAAAAAAAAACACAACGGGGTAGCCTGCTGGCCAATGGCTAGCCTGTCCAGCTCACAGGAAAAAGGGCCCAGGTTCAATTCCTGGGATTGGGGTGTCTGTATGTTCTCCCTGAGTTTGAGTGGATTTTATCCAGGTATTGCGCTTTCCTTCGCAGTCCAAAAACATGCACAGTAGGTTAATTTGCTATTCCAAGTCATCCATGGGTACAAGAGTGAATGGTTGGCTATGTGTTGGCCCTGCAATGGTTTGGTGAATGTTCAGGGTGTATCCCGCCCAGAATTAGCAGAGATGCATGCCAGCCTACCCATAACCCTAAAAGCAGCTTATAAAATGAATGAAGGAAAGCGGTCATCTCCGAATCAGACAGAAAGTAAAATCATCCGAGAGATTTACATCACTGCACTAGAAAAACAAAACACAGTATAAAAATAACACGTTAAAATTTTCTACTACAATGCTGTGGTGCCAACAGCGTACCCACTTCATCTTCAATGATCAGGTCACAACAAATCCAATACCTGCCCCAGGAATTCTTGTTGAGAAGTGCTGAATAGCACAGAATTGGGACATCGACCATCGTAGGACCACGACATGCACACATTTACATGATGTTCTTGAAGATGTCCAGTTTAACTAACAGATATCAGGTTTTCAGACATGAGAGGGAACAGAGTGACCAGAGGAACCCTACAAGGATCCAAGGAGAACATCCTAAACTGCACCCAGGAAATGACCCGAGTTCAGGATCAACCTGGAGGTCATGATTCTATAAGAAAATATTCTACTTGCAGAGTCACTGGGGACGTCACCTGGGAGCCTGGTTGTGCATTGGTTATCACAGCAGCAAGGTCCTGGTTCTGTGTCTCAGGCTCAGCTTGGCGTTTGTGGATGGACTTTGCATGTTCTCGCTGTGCAGGTTCCATCCGGGTATTCTGGTTTCCTCACACAGTCTAACAATGTGCACTTTAGGCTAAACGACTGTTCCAAGCTGCTCTATGTAGAAGTGCGAGGGTAAAATGGCTGTGTTCATGTTGCCCTGCGATGGACTAGTGGACTGTCCAGTGAGGACCCCACCATCACCTTGAGTTGGCCAAGATAGGCTCCAGCCTCCCTGTGACCCTTTTAGGATTAAGTGATCCAGCAAATGGGTCTTACTGATCCTAATGTCATGGATTCAAGAGTGGTCACTGCTGTCCCCGCCAGTGCAGCTAAGTGGGTTATCAGAGGCCAGTCATGTCTTACTGTATGAGAGATGGGTTTTTTTTTTTTAAATAAAATAAAATAAATAAATAAATTAAAAAAAACACACAACACACCCCATTGCTGACTTTCATCAAGAGGAGGTGGCATCGTGTCAAAGTGTTTCTACCCTGCGATGGCCTGGAGAGCTGTACAGCGTGTACTCTGCCCTTGCCCAGAACTGGCCGAGATGGGCGCTCGGCAGTTCAGAAAATGTATGGAGTTACTGTGATACCTGTGCATATTACAAATGCACATGTATCGGTTTCATTACATAGCTATTGGGGCGGGTGAAAATGTATTACAGTTTTAAGGTACCCAACCAATAAGATGTTGAATGACATCTCGCAGAACTATTCATGGCATTCAGTTTCAGTCCAATGTATTAAACAAAAACAACCAGACAAAGGGCGGGCATCACCACTTTATAGCTTACTATAAATAAATAAAGTAGCACGCCTGGTGCATAGGTATGCATCTTAAACATGAACTAACCCTTCTCCATTGTGACATGTGGGAGGAAAACTTGTCCTCTGACTGAAATAAATATGTTGATTAACTGGTATGTCTTGTTAAGTTATGCACATTAACACTGTGTGCAAGAGTCGGGATAAGTTTTCACTGCAGGAGCCATTTTACCCCAAACAAAAATCACCCACAGTAACCATAAGATTAACATACTCAGTAATAAATGCCATTAAAGGAACGCCCTGAGGAGGAAACTAATCAATCACGTCTCTTAAAGATGGGGGGGGGGGGGAGAGGCAAGCCCAGGTACCCTTACAGTCAGTCAATTATAGCAATTTGGTTACAAATCGCAGATATTTAACCCACTACTCACAGGGAGTTCAATATTTTTCTACTGATAAGCTGCTCCTCTTTTCCTTTCCTTATTCAGGGGTTGCCACAGTGAAACTTCTGATTTGCATATTTGATTTGGCATAGATTTTTACGTCGGATGGCCTTCCTGACACAACCCTTTAGCAAGGGGCGGAAACATGCTGAAGGCTATGCAGCCTACTCTTGACGAAAGTCAGCAAGGGTTCTTATACATGACCCTCTCACCATATACAGTGAGAGGCATGGCCTGCCATTGATAACCCAGCTGGCTGCACTGGGGGGGTGGGGTGACCGCCTTGAGGAAAGCGGGACCTGAACACCCAACCTTAGGATCAGCGATCCAGCACCTTGTACCACCAGGCCACTGCTGCCCAACTACTGATAATCTGCTATTTAATGATTAAATCATGTTGGTTAAAATCATCCTAGAAAAGAATGTATTCATAATGCAATGCAAATGTTCCAGTACTGCTCTATTGAGCCCTATGAATCCAGAAGAAGGTCAAAGAGAAAATAAATAACTAACATGCATAACAGGATAGTGCAGGTTCTTGAAGAGGCAATTTCAAAAACAGTCATGAAGACCAACATGCATCACAAGATCACATTTGGCAGATGCTCTAATTCAGCGTGATTCAAGGGTTAAGAGTCTTGCTCAAGGGTGCAAGCCCAAAAAAAAAAAAAAAAGGCAGGTTTGTGGGAACAAAGCATAAACCCCAAATCTTCAGATTAGTAAAACAGAACTTTATCGACTAAGCCACGACAACACCTAACTGGTGTAAGCATCTAGACAGAGACCATCAATAGAGCAATACCCATACAAGACAACTTCTCATGCTTTACAGACTACAAATCAATGCTGTGTCATGGGACAAGATACCAAAAAAATAAATAAATACCAGTCACACCAGTAGCTATAACAGGCTTGGATTAAATACTTGGGAGCTTGAGGATTTAAAAAGAAAAAGATGCTGGTATTACAACTAACTAAAAACACTGCACCTTGTCAGCATAACTCCCAACGTGTCCTAGGAAAGAAAAACACAACACGACACACCTAAAAACCAGTGACACTCTCACACCAAGTATCAGAGGGAACCGACATGAAGTGATGCATTTAGCACTGAAATGTTAGCCAGCGCTGAGAGTCCAATACAATTACTTCTAGACCACCATGGAGACCAAGACTACAAAACAAGCAGTAAATACTCTGATGAGCCATATTTAAAAACTTACCAAACCACTTAATCCTACTAGGGGCATAAGGAGGCTGGAGCCATCTCAAGGAGAAGGCAGGGTACAGCCCATACTGCTTGCCAGACCATCGAGGGGCCAACACACACAATCCAATTTCTAAGCCGCTTAATCCTAATTAGGGTCATGGGGAGGCTGGCACCCACCTGAGCTGACCCCGGGTGAGAGTGGGGTACATCCTGGACAGCTCACTATGCCATCACAGGGTCAACACTCACACTAAAGTACATTTCTTTATGCACACACACACACTTAGGGGAGAAAATGTGTAAAATCGGAATTAAATTTTAGTCATTTTAGTCCGTGTCACACACCCATCACCAACCAGAGAGGAGTGCAAGCATACACACACACACACACCTTTGGTGACCTACAAATCCTACCACCCTCCTCTTTTCGAAAATGGCTGCACGTGTGTATTTAGGGAGAACACACTGATGGAAATCCGCCCCCTTTTACGAATGCACACACAGATACCCATGATTGTTCTGAGTGACAGGGGAGCGAGTGTATACCCTCCCTCCCATCCATTTGAGCTCGGCCAATTAACTCCCATGGACTCCTGGGTCACAGACGGCTCTGGCATCAACCCAGATTCGGACTTACAATCTCCAGGTTGATAGTCTCACACCAGTCAGAAGCATGGGCGTGTCTTTAGACTAGGAGAGGAAATTGGTGCACGGCCTTTGCGTAGTGTTGACTGAAATTGGCGAAATGCTTGCATTTTTCTTATGTTCCTGTGTAGCATATGCGAAAACAGTTGTTTACCTCAGGTCAAATATTCACCGATATCCATGTCACCTTTGGTGAATAATGGTAATTTATACTATATTCACATGTTAAACTTATTAATGATCATAATCAGCACATGAGATTATGTAACCAATGAAGTCAGGATGGATATGCAGGATAATGTGAGTAGAAAAAAGGATTTCATACAAATTTTTTGACCACGGTCCTTTGGGAACTCCTCAAATAGAAAATTCTTAACTCCAGTGGAAAGACATGAATCTTTTCTTTTTGCCATCTCAGCACAGCCTGAGAAGGTCTTCCAAAAAAAAAAACTTGGCCAAATCTCACTTTTTTTTTTTTTTTTTTGACAGTGCAGAAGTTAGAAGAGACATTCTTACCCAGGATGCTGTGGACGCGAACTGACAGCTGTGTCCGAAGGATCAAAATGGGCTTTTTGCCATTGCTGCAGACAGACAGAAATGAGAGAGAAAGAAAAATATATATAAATAAAAAGGTATAGAATGAGCAGGCTGTCATTTGGTAGCCAAAATACTTTTGAGAGTTAAGGAGTACTGACTGAGCTTATGTCAGCACCACACTACCCATTCATCACCAATACTAGAAACAGATGGCAAGATTTTAAAAAAAGGACTGCTAATGCAGACGAAGGACGACACGAAACTTATGATTATCCCATACGTGCTCACAGTGAATGTGGCTATAAGCATTTGGAAAGTCATACCAAAGAGAATCATGGGACAGTTCTGGGGGGGGTGCACTGCATGAGGGTCAGCTGCTAAAATCAGTGCAATTAAATGGCTTGGAATTCTTTGACGGTGCAGAATAAAACTGGTGGTTTTAAGAAAAAAAAAAAAAAAACACAGCCCAGCAAAATTATAGCTTTTTTGTATGTTATTTCAAATTATGCTTTTCAGGACCAACTCTCCTTTCACACTGTGGAACCTGACTTTGATCCAACTGTGACCACATGCTTGCTAGGCTGACCGCACACACACACACACCTTATAAAATAAGAATAGCCTGTAACTGATCAGTATTCAACCAGACTAGGAAAATAGTGTTCATGTAAGACTAAGTCCCCATTATGGTTCCTTCTTCACCAATGCCTGCAATTACATCATTTACAGAGATTTTTTTTTAATAAAAATGAGCCAGGTTTGTTTTTCCAGCTAAAATAAAGTCATGGTTCCAGCTTCACTTCGACAGCAAAAATTAAAGCATTCAAGTTCTTTTTTTTTTTTTTTTAAGTAATTGATATACCCTGGCTGTCTCCTGCAGGCATATGATGATATTTCCAGAAAAAGAAATGTGTTGCACTGGCAGTAATGGAGTATACAAAAGAGGACATATTCAAATCATGTCAAACTTGTACATGCTTGTACGTTTTCACCACTGAGGTTTCATGTACAAATTGATTCTGCAGAAGAGATATGTAGTAGGGAGCTTTAATCATAATGTATGAGAGCCACAGTAATTGGGATTATTTTGTAACGGGAACCACAAGAAAACATTTATGCACTAGTTTTATATAAAAAACAGGGGAATGTAACAGTGAGCAAGATGGAGCATGAAAGGGCTGGGGATGCTGATTTCTGCAAAGTTCATGTGAAGTTAACTGGAGCTGGTAGGTTTTTTTTTTAGCTGTATATAAACAGTTATTGATTGAAAGTTTTTTGTTTTGTTTTATTAACCCCGACATCAATTAATTATGAGATTGGGGGGGGGGGGGGTGATAAATATATTCTCTAAATAAAAGTACATCTATCACACCCCTGTTTTACATGAATGAGGCTGAGTCATGCTGTCCACTCCCAATTGAGCCAAGATATTAGGCTAGGAAAGTGCAAGTACGTGTGTACGTTTGAGTGAGCATCAGAAGTACAAGTTGCTCAGTATTGTAAGCTACACTGTAGTCCAGTTGTTTAACAGATTTATCCACATGGCAAAACAAAAAAAGGAAAGCTATGAAGCAGCAAAGTGTGTGTGGGGCGGGGGCAGAAGAGGAGAAAGTACAAGATGGAGAAAAAGACAAATCATGCGTTCACTCAAGTTATAATGCTACATTGCATTCAAAAGATATGACAGACATCGAATCCAATCATTACACTCAGCATACTGCAAGTTAATACTAATATATATTCTATATATTCCATCATGCCAAAACATTTAAAAAAAAAAAAAAAAAAAAAAAAGAAAGCAATTAGCCGTAACCGAAAATAGAGCAATGACAATTCCTCCGAGTCATATTAGTGAGCAAGTGGTGGAAAAAAAACAAAAATTGTGATGAGTAATGGGATCCATATTAAATTTAAAATAATCACATTTATTAAAGGAAGGGGGGGGGGGGGTCTGAACCTACAAGGGCCCATGTGAAAAAGTAATTGCCTCTAAACCTAATAGCTGGTTGAACCACCTTTTGCAGCAATAACTGCAGTCAAGCGTTTGTGAAAGACTCATCGCCTCTTATCGCATCGATGTGATGGGATTTTGGCCCACTCTCTCTGCAGAATTGTTCAAGATCAACTAGATTGGATGGTTTTCGGGCACGAGTGGCCTTTTTAAGGTCATGCCACAGCATCTCAATAGGATTTAGGTCGGAACTTTGACTAGGCCACTCCAGAACCCGCATTTTGTTCTTTTTAACCATTTAGAAGTGGACTTGCTGGTGTGCTTCGATCACGGTCTTGCTGCAGAACCTAGGTCCACTTTAGCTCTGATGGACGAACAGTCCTCGCCAGGATTTCTTGGTAGCAAGCAGACTTTATGGCTCTATCAATCATAAGTTGCCCAGGTCCTGAAGCAGCAAAACAGGCCCAGATCACCACACCTCCAGCACGTTTCACTGTTGGCGCAATGTTCTTTTTATCAAATGCAGTGTTCCATTAGCACCAGATGTAACAGGATGCATTTCTCCCAAAAATACTCAACTTTAGTTTTATCAATCCAGAGGACATCATCCCAAAAGCTTTGGGGATGAGCAAGATGATTCTTTGCAAAAGTGACTCTTCCATGGGTGCCATTTTTGTCTCATGTCTTTCTGATGGTGGTCGAAGTGGTTTTTGGATCCTTTCTGACTTCTCCAGTTAGTCTGCGCCATGTTTTGGTAGGTCGGCCACTTCTGGGAAGGGTCACCACTATGCCATGCCTTCTCCATTTATGGATAATGCTCCGACAGTGGTCTGCTGGACTCCCAAAGATTTACCAATGACTTTGTATCCTTTCCCAGACAGCCATCTCTATAATCTTTGTTTGCTCTTGAAGCTCACTGGCTTGCGGAATGATACATGTTCAGTATAGCCTACCTCACCTTGTCAGACAGGTTTTATGTCAGAGATATCCTGATCGGTAATTTCTGGCAGCAATCAGGTCTGGGTGTAGCCATGAAATTGAACTCCATTCCCCCCCCCCCAAGAATAGGATTAATCACAATTACTCCAAGGGCAGTGGTGGCCTAGCAATATAGGTGCTGGATCACTGATCCTAAGATTGGGGGTTCAAGCCCCACTCATCACAGGTTGTCACTGTGTGTCCCCCCAGTGCAGCTAACTGGTTTATCAAAGGCCGGCCAGGTCTCTCACTGTCTATGGTGTGAGGCGTGTAAAAGAACCATTGCTGCAAGAGTAGGCTACAAAGCCGTCAGCATGTTTCTGCCCTGCAATTGCCTGGCGAACTGTCCAGAGTGTACTCTACTCTCGCCCGGGGTCAGCTGGGATGGGCGCCAGCCTCCCCGTGACCCTAATTAGGATTAAGTGGTTACAGAAAATGAACTGAACTATCCGAGTTACCACCCAGATCGGTTCCGACCAACCAGTTGTAAGTCAGATTTTACAACGAAACCGAAACCACCCAGCACTCGCTATGAATTCATGTGACGCATATTCTGCACTTGCACGTCCTTTCAACATGTGACAAACTTGTAGCCTTACTTTGCACTGCTCGCAAAATCAGTTTCACATTTCTTTGCCCATTAGCTTCCAACCACGTGTGTAGCAACTTTTCCATCTGGGGAATTGGTCCTTCGCGTTGCTTTCAGTACTTCCTTATGCGGTCCTTGTCCTTCAAAATTGTAGACAACGTGGAATGGGAGAGATGGAGATCTCGAGCAATCAAACTTACTTTTTTCCTCCTTCATACTGCTTTATCACCTTCATCTTAGTCTCTAACAAAAGTGCCTTCCTTGCTTTCTTGGTCAGATTGCTATCTGATGAATTGGACTTGCTCTTGGGGGCCCTGGTAACAGTGTACAGTAAATGAATGTAAAATTGTACTGTAAAAGAGATGTTACTGCAATGGTATCTAGTCACTGAGTGTAGTGGTAGAATGCTGTAAGATGCTGTGCTGCCACCACCATCTAACACGCTGCCAGACATACAGTAATCTCAATATACGCATCTGCTAGACGTGGTCATAACACAGACAGTGACTGTATATTTTAGACAGACACACACACCTTGACTTACGAGCATCTTTCAACACGAATTTGTCATGATATGAACTTTGATCCCACCAAAAATCTACCCCATCCAACAAGCAAAATTTTGATTTACGAGCTCTGCTGGGGAAATGGATTTTCCGGGCCGATTAGCCTTGCATTCTTCCGCACTCCAAGAACGCCTTGTGCAGTGCTTCTCAATTATTTTCTGTAATGTTCCCTATAGGAAGGGGGGAGAGAGAACCCCCCATAAATAGTATTCATTGCACTGAGTTTGCTCGGTGCTCCCCCCCCCCATGATGGTGTAGCCACCTAGTGCAATTGCACATTCTTACAGTAGGTGGCACCATAGAGGAAAAAGTGAGAGTACCAATGCCACCTACTGTGGGGCACATCCCAGTATTTGAGAATCACTGGCATTGTGGCAGCTCACCATGAGCCTTTCCTCGCTAGCATTCGTAGCATCCCAAAAAAAAAAAAAAAAAAAAAAAAAAAAATCTCCTCCTTCTCTATTATGCACCACCTCATGCCTGCCCACGTGACATCTTTGCCACAGAAAATGATCGGAAAGGTTAGCTGACTTATTGTTTATTCTTGTTTTATTATTAATGTTAAATGTACATGTATTATGAAATACAGTAGTACCTCAACTTATGAAAGGAAAGGCCCAGCAAACGAAAAATCCAGGTTCCAAAACGCATTTAGCTAAAATTTCCCTCTCTGGATACAAAATAAATTCATGTCTCTGGATACGAAACACGCCATCTCAAAAATTCAAACAATGCATGAGTTGCTCTCCCATTGGTTATCTCCCAACATCCCGCCCCGCTGGCCTCCCATTGGCTAGGAAGGAACTGTATCTCCATAATACCCATGATGTTTTTCGTGTGCCTTCGACCCATCGTTTGTCACGGAGTTTGATCACGCGTAAAGGACAGAGTTACTGTTGTTTCGTCAGTTTTTCGAGTGTGCTCATTGCAACTTTATTTTTTGTCTCAGGCTTTTAACCTTACATAAACATTTATAAGATTATAACCCTGTTAAGACATGGTCAACACATGCACGCGCGCACACACGAGATTCCCGGTGAAAGTGATTCCTGGAGCGAGTGAAAAGAAGCAGGCTCGTGGCATGCGGTTGAGTGATATCGCAAAGGAAGATGGCCAAACCCGTCTACCATCGGTACGATATTGAAGCAGAAGGAGGCCTTAAAAATTTATACTTTTTAAAGGGTTTTGGGGGTAATATTGGGGGCCTTGAAACGAATCAGGCCTTTTACATGTAAAATGCGGCTCAACTTACGAGGGAAGGGGGAGAGCTTACGAAACCACTTCTGGAACGGATTAATTTCGTAAGGTGAGGTACCACTGTATTTATTGTTTTTACATGTTTATCTTTAATATATATTTGGTAAAAGGTATGTGTTTGTGTCGGGTTACGAGTCTGGGAGGGGGTTGGAATGGATTCATTGTTTTTCTATTATTTCCTATGGGAATTTTTGTATTATCTGACGAACATTTTGACTTGAGCTTGTCCTCAGAACGGATTAATTTTGTAAGTCAAGGTAACACACACACACACAATATTCTATTTGTAGGTTTTTAAACTGGTATTACTGGGTATAACACAGCTTTACATTCTTGCACAACTATTTTTTTAATGAATATTACATTTTATTTACATGCAACATATTGGGAAGTTTTTAACGGGTTTTCTTTTAAAATTTGTTAGCTGGCTGGAAAGGCAGCTTGTAGAGACTTACGCCAAGTCAGCATAGAACTGTTCCAGTTCATCCTTCTGCTCCGAGAGTGAGGACTCCAAATCCAGATAGTTTCCATTCGTAGCCAGCTGAAGTGTGCACTCTTCTAACTGAGGGGTGGAGAAAAGTAGTGTCAAAACAGTACACGTGCACAGGCACAACAGACACACACCCATTTTATGATTCTGAGCCTGCATCATTTGCTTCTGCACTGCTAAACTCAACACAACACTTGTAGCTTACTGCAATAAATCTATTAGTTCTTCCACAAATGCAGTCCAAAAACCTGAACCATGATTTCATAATCAGGAACGATGGAAACTTTTCCTGGCTCTTATTATCCAGTCCAAACAGTCACAGCAGGGACAGAGAGGAGACTCCAGTCTTATCGGACTGCATTTCCCCCGCCCTCATGTTGTATGACAATGCCATGTTCGCTATAATAATGAGGATGATTGAAACTGTTACTGTGCCCCTTATCTACTGCTTACAGATTCCACCCTTTCCTCAAGGCTCAAGTCTACACACACTCTCTCAAGACCAAAAATTTACATACAAGGTACTGTAGATTTAAATACCATGTTGAAGCTGTTTACCACTATGCCTTGTTTTGGGGGTTTCTTACATTTCAACACCATTCTTCACACTGGACATATTAAAAGCTGTTAAAGCGGAATATATATATATATATATTTTTTTTTAAAAACAAGCATTCAGGAATTAAACTTAGTTTTATAGACTATACAGACCTGCCGCCATTTATAGGCTGTTAACCTCACGTATACAAGTCAAAGCTATGTGCACATATGCTTACATCTTCAAACGTAATAATTACGCCAATTTGAACTAGTCCATACCCAGGGGTTGTACACATCTGTCTCAGAGAAAGTGAGTTCATGCAGCTTCAAAAAAAAGATATTTAAAAAGTACAATACATTATTATCAATCACCACCTATTAATTCTAGAATTTCAGGTTCAATCTGATCCCAGTGGAGGGTGGAGGAGTCCTTTTTACACAGATCCGGAGTACAGATTGAGCCCACAGACAAGACACAAACATTCAGAACAAGCTCCGAATGTTGTTTAATTGTTGGTAAACATTTACATACAGAAAGATAAAAAGGGAGGGGTGCACATATAAAAGAATGCGTGCGACAGTTGCAAAGTCAAAATGTGCCCAAGGCCTGAGGGCAGATGCTCATGGGCTATCAGGGTTCAGTTCATTTTCTGTAACCACTTAATCCTAATTAGGGTCGCGGGGAGGATGGCGCATATCCCAGCCAACGCCGGGTGAGGGCAGAGTACTCCATGGACAGCTTGCCAGGCCATCGCAGGGTGGGAACACGCTGACAGCTTTGTAGCCTACTCTTGTCGAAAGTCAGTTATGGTTCTTTTACATAAAATCTCTCACCATAGACAGTGAGAGACATGGCCCACCTTTTATAACCCAGTCAGCTGCACTGGGGGGGGGGGGGTATGGCAGTGATAACCTTGTGGAGAATGGGACTCGATCCCCCAAACTTAGGATCAGCGATCCAGCGGCCTATACCACTAGGCCCCCCACTACCCAGGATATTAGGGTATGAAATAAATTTTACAGACTGAACAGAAATGAGATAAAATGGTAGATTGGAGAAAGAAAAGGGGGGGGGGAATTTTTATATATTTATATAGGATTTTCTGAGTAGATCCTTCCGTAGGAGAGTGCTCAATACTTTTTGGTAGAGCAAATAAAACAAAAATAAAAGGACAGGACAAAGACTTTCTATTGAAACTCCATTTATTATAGAAAGATTATTATATACTTCTATAATCACCTGAAGAGAGAGGATGGTTTCACCACCCCTCGAAACAGATCTGTAGTGATAAATGGAGTTTCAATAGAAAGTCTTTGTCCTGTTCTTTTATTTTTGTTTATTTGCTCTACCAAAAAGTATTGAGCACTCTCCTACGGAAGGATCTACTCAGAAAATCATATATATATATATATATATATATATATATATATATATATATATAATCAGTTATGAATATAGAACTTCCAGTTTGACCCTTGATTAAAGCGACACAACTGGCTCCAGGTTTAAAAAAAAAAATCCCAACACAAACTCAACTAAGGTATGAACAGCGCCTTGACCTCAGCAACAAGTTCACAGTTTAGTACTGTACTCCGAGTGTATAAATGATCCTGGATCCATTTATAGACTTTTCAATGACTTTATAAAGATCAAGACCAAAGATATTCATCCATTCATATGGCAAACTGCTTTTTCCTACTAGGGTCATGGGGAGGCTGGAGTCTGTCCCTGGGCAAAGGGACACCCTGAACAGCTCACCAGTTCATTGCAGGGCAACACCACAAGTTATTTGCACTCACATATCGGAGGAACATGATGGTTGACTGGTTAGCACTTCCACCTCACATCCAGCTTTGAGTCCAGCACTTCTGTGTGAGGATACTGTTCTCCATATTCTTGCATGGATGTCCTCTGGGTACTCAGGGTTCAGCCGACCTTCCAAAGACATGCAGTGGTTCTAAATTGCCCTTAGGTGTAAGATTCAATGGTTGTAAATGTTGCCCTACAATCATCTGGCGAGGCTGTACCCTACCTTTAGTGGGAATAGGTCGGTAGGTAAAGTCTGTTGGACTTTTTACACCCGAGCCATAGTGGCTCATCGGGCCGGTCTTTATCCCCGGTTTCCGTAGCATGAAGCGACCAGGAGTTCAACTCATCCTGGATGGGACACTAGTCCATCACAGGTTACCTTCCCAGTATATTTGTACTGGTACCCATAGTGGTATAGGGCGCTGGATCGCTGATCCAAAGGTTGGGGGTTCGAGTCCCACTCTCCACAGGGTTGTCACTGTCCTCCCCAGTGCGGCTAACTGGGTTATCAAAGGCGGGCCATGTCTGTCACTGTCTATGGTGAGAGGCATGTAAAAGAACCATTGCTGACTTTCGTAAAGAGTAGCTGCAAAGTCGTCAGCGTGTTTCTGTCCCTTGCTAAAAGGGTTGTGACAGGAAGGGCATCCGACGTAAAAACCTCTGCCAAATCAAATGGGCGAATCAGATGATTCGCTGTGGCGACTCCCGAGTAAAAGGGAAAAAGCCGAAAGGAAGACAGACCCATTTATACTGCTGGGTGAACAGAGGCACACTTGTGGTTGAGACCTTGCCCAGGGGTTTCACTGGGATTTGAACTCACAACCTCCTGATCATGAGCCCAGCACTCTAACCACGATGCCACCGGCCCCACTAGTAGGAGTAGGTTGTGATTTACACACATAGGAACACTTTGGAGCAGAAGGTTCAACCAATGGGCAATGGTCCTTGAACTCTGGGGGAGGTAAACCTGGATGAACAAGAAACACCTCTGGGACTCAAACCCAGGACCTTCGTAATGTCAGATGTGCGGAATACGCCACCCTTAAATATCAAAAAAAGAAAGAAGAAGAAAAAAAAAAATGTATATTTTCATTTCTTCTAACAAAAACTTCTTGACATTATTATTAAAGTTATAATTACTTAATTATTATTATTATTATTATTAATAATAATCAATAAAAATAATAGAAAGAAAATCATTCATTTAGACAGCAGGAGAGGTTTTTTCATTGCTATTCTAAAAACAAATACAAGGAAAGCCACCAGGAAAATGAACCGTGCTCAAAAGTTTTGGCACCCACCGGACTATTGTGGTTTATGAGAGACCGATGAGAGAAAGACGACAAGACACGCACGGAGGACAGAAGGAGACACACAGAGAGACAGAATTACCTTCAGAGGAGCTTCGAGTTGTTTCTGAATCCCGGCGATTTGCAGATTGAGTGGTGCCAGCTCGTTGAGTTCGAACGGAGGAGGTCTCCGAGGCTCGGGGAAATTAGTACAAACGAAAGGATTGTTGTCCTCGAGGTACTGAACCCGACACGTTATAATCGACATGTCTGCGAATCTGTCAAAGAAACATCCAGCTACAGAGACCCGGCTTTGTGTTTAACGCCGAGTCCCAATCCACCGGTGCCGAGTTCCAGCGACTCCCGGAGGCGCTCATGCGTGATGGACCGCTCCGGATACCGAGCAACACATTCACATTCACCCCACCTCGCCAGCACACACGAGTCCACTGCAACTCAAACACGCCTATAAATACGATGGGAAATAAATAGCCCCGCCCATTTATTCTGATTAAAGCGCCAACATGTCTCACCTGACAGATCAGCTCAAGTCCTGACAGCTTTCACTGACATCACACCCGAGTGCAATCATTTGACATCACAATCTTTACAACACCCATAACCTACTCTACAGAAATTCAAGCTGTGATTCAGAAAATATATCGCCTGTACTTCAGCTGCAGTTCTCACCATTCACCATCGGAGGTGCTGTTTCACTCAGTGGACTATTTAATGCACAATTGGCATGACAGGTGTGCATTGGTAGGTGTCCAGTTACTATTGTCAGCCAGAGGTTCCCAGCCCTGGACATAACAGAAAACACATTTATTTTATCACTTTTCCTGCTCCAATCAGGATCAGATGACAGGGAATGTTACCTGAATATAACCTGAACTATATTGTGGTAAAGAAAAAAAAAAAATCCAACGTGAACATTGGGCATTGAGCATCACCCTTTAATCTGGAACATTAAAAGACAGGATTACTATTTACTTGGCATTATTTTTGGAACTGCACTATTCACTGCTATAGTGTGTGATTAATTAACCATTACTAGGCCATTGTACATTATTGATATTACTCCTCATTCATTAATTTTCTAGGCCATTTAACCCTAATTAGGGCGACAGGAAGGCTGGCACTCATCTCAGCCAATTACCCCACTGTGCATGTCTTTGGACTGTGGGAGGACATCAGAATACCTGGAGAAAACCCATGCGAGCACAGGGAGAACTCCACACAGAAATACCCGGATCGAACCCTCTTTCCGTGAGGTGGATGTACCATCCACTATGTCACCCTATTTATATTAGTTTAGTTTACTGAACAGTTTATTGATTAATTGGTACTTTACATCTATCATCTCTAAATTTGTTCCAGAACTCTGCCACTCGTACTAACTACTTCAGTGTATTTAGTGCTTTATATTTCAATTGCATTTTTTTCTATATGATTGATTTTTACGTAGATTATGGGGGTCATTTGGGGTGGGAGCAGTGGTGGCCAGATGGTAGGACGCCGGCTTACTGAACCAAAATTCAGGGGTTTGAGCCCCACATATCAACAAGGTATCACTGCTGACCCCCAAGTGTAGCTAACTGGGTTGTCAAAGGCCGGCCATGTCTCTCACTGCCTGTGGTGAGAAGCATGTGAAAGAACCAGTACGGTCATTGGTAAAGGGTAGACCACTGGGGTGCTATCAGCACATTTCAGTCCTGATGGGTCTGATGAGCTGTCCAGGGTGAACTTTGCCGTCGCCCAGTCGGCTGCGATGGGTGCCAGGCTCCCCACAACTCTAATTAGGATTAGGTGGCACAGAAAAAGAATGATTGTTTTGCAGCTATGACAAATTCCTGATACACAGGTTTGTACTGATATACCGTTAAGTAGGTATACTATACTTCATATATTATCAATAATCTTCACTCCCTTTCACCCGTTTGCCAAACTGCTTAATCCTACTAGGGGCACAGGGAGACTCGCGCTGACACTGGGTAAAAGTTGGGGTACACCCTGATCAGCTTGCCAAACCATCACAGGACCAGTACATACACACAGAATTTGGAAGAAATCAGTCTAATGTACATGTCTTTGCAAGCACAGGAAGAACATGCAAACAGGGGAAAGCCTACCATTTTGCCAGCATATCAATTTTTTAGATTACTGGCTATTTAACAATAATTTGTGACAAATTATACATAGTGCTGTACACACATTCATTATATAAAATATAAAGTGACAGATCAAAAGTATCACATACACACAATCCTGTGTCTAAAGCTAATTCAACAGCTTTTATTTCATTTCAATTATTTTTTAATTACTGACAGAAAACTACAGTATTTTCAAAATTCTAATTCCCAAACATTTTGTAAACAAGCATTTTGATCACAGACGAAACTGTAGCAACAATTCCAAAAGTAAGTTGTGTATATATAGATTTATTCATAATTGCTGCAGAGAAGACCTACAATAAGCAAAATCCTTTTTCACACACATTGAAAAAGGTTTTACATTATTACAGTGGAGTTAAAGAAATTATACCTGTCTTAATTATGCTGGTTAGATCAATACATTTTATATTTATTGGTAACTGCAATTACTACTTCAAAAAAGGAAAGGAAAAAAAAGAAAAAATTGCCTGTTATGACTCATTCACATACTATGTATAATCTTGCCTTCAAATCCCATATAAAAACCTTCTGTATGAGACAAATGTCATACCAATACCTTCCCCTTTCACCTTCATTAGCTTTAGAACAGTCTTTATGAACTAATTTGTTTACAAAGTTTGAACACATCCCTTTCCTTCATGTATATAAGACTATAGACATGACATAGCGCCAGGACAAGTGTGAATCACCAAAGAAAAAAAGGAGAGAGAGGGAGAGAGAGAGAGAGAGAGAGAGAGCAGACGCTATGGGCGGACTGTCGCATCATTCCCAGTGTCCTCAGCTTCAACCTTGTGTTGACTGAAGGTACTCCTTATACAGCTTTTCCTGAGTTTCATAAAGCTTGTAAAGCTTTTTGAGCTGTCCTTTGCTAATTTCCTTTCCTTCTGCATCATGTGTAGGGAAACCCTGGGCATTAAAATACAGATAGAAACATCATAAGTGATCTTAAAACGTGTGTAAAATTCACAACCGTACGAGGGAAAAAAAAAAAAAAAAAAAGAACTTCGCTATGTTACCTTGTCATCAAAGGCGGAGTACTTGTCCGTGTCCGAGCGGAACATGTCACTGGGTGGAATCTTCATCTTTGCCAGTTTTGCCAGCTACCAAAAAAAAAAAAAAAAGACGACAGATGTACCTTAGCTGATTCATTCAAATTTTCAGACTTTTGTGATATGGGTACTCATGCACCCCCCTTCAGGCAGAGGAACCTCAGGTAGAACCAGAATGTAACACATTGAGTTTCAACTATGTGTAATTGCCAGCACCTAATTAAGTGGGTCATCTTGTGTGCTTAAAGGGGGTAGCCGGGAACTTGAGAGAGGGGGATGAAAGCAATGTGTCTCCCTGGTGTGGTGTCTCAGGGGTGTATGACCAGGAAGAGACCCCTGGGTCGACCGAGTACACACTGAGGGACTATGTTTCTCGGCTTGTCTGGGAACGCCCCCCAAAAGAACCGGAGGAAGTGGCTGGGGAAAGGGACGTCTGGACGTCACTGCGACCCAAACATATCATATTTACTCTTTGAATACAATTTTATTAGTTGATATAAATAAACTGTATTTGTGTCTTGAAGATGTATACATTTTTTTGCACTTATCTGAATGCAGAAGGGAAAATTTGTACTTTAACTTTTTTTTTTTTTTGGGATTTTGGAGTCATAAAAATGTGATATCTGTGACACAGTCTGGTACAAATATCAGCTTTTCTAACCTCTTGTTCCTGTCTCTTTCTGGCTGCTTCCTCTTTCTTCTTTCTCTTCTCCTCCTCCAGCTGAAAAAAGGGAAAAATCTCAGCATTAATATGAATCAATATTAAAAACCATGCTGACTGGACCATAACTTCAAAATAACTGTGTGTAAACTGAAAAGTAGTTTTGCAGCCAAGCATAACAAAGGGGCGGCATGAGACCTGTAACCAGTCATGGAGGACACAGTCGCTCATCTCAGCAGTGATTAAAAATTCTGGGTTCATGAAAATATATTTCTTTTTTCTGTGATATTCAGCCCCACTACAGACACTCCCCGACTTACGTTTTTAATTGGTTCCGGATGGCCGAACGCAAGTTGAAAGCGAACGTAAGTTGTTACAGTGATGTATGACGCTCATACTGTACTATACATCCATAAAAACCATTACCATATCTCATAAAACACCCCTAAATCAATTATTATAAACATCACATTGTAAAATACAGACGCTCCCCGACTTACGTTCATCCGTTTTACTTTTTTTTTTTTTTACAAAAGAAAAAAAAGTCAAATTTTGAGTTTAGACGTACCTACGTAGTACGCTGACGTAATGACGCTGCACTCATTGTTTACAAACTACAGACTGAGTGTATATATTATATATATATATATGTGTGTGTGTGTGTGTGTGTGTGTGTGTATACATACATATACACACACATATATCTCAGTTATATAGCATGTTACTCTTGTGTTAAGATGTCGTCTCTGTGATTTGTGTTTACACTGTTTTGCGGACTTTTGTAACCCTAATCAAATATGGTTGGTCAGAAGTGTAAGCCTTCTAGCATGGGTGCAAGTCTCATACACAGAGATGAATTAACTATCTGCTCAGATCGGCACAATCTAATGCATACTCAGTTAAGCAAAGAGAGTTGTAATATGAATGAAAACCCGAATGCACAAATTACAGAACAATTATAGGTATTTATTATCTTTTAGCAGAATCCTAAGAGTGTATACATATTTTTATATTAATATTCATTAGGATTTGTACTTGTTCTTTGTATGCATCTCTTGAATAAAGTTTACTTATTTCCTTACACAAAAGAAAGAACTCTCCACTTTGCTGGGATTCACATGCAGGCTGTGTTCTAAACGAGTCCAACGGCACCCTTGTGCGCTTGAAAGACCGGAAGTCTGTATAACCCACAGCAAGTACACTACTTTTGCAAGTACACTACTTTTGGTGTTGAGCGCTTTACATATCGTAAGCATTGATTGGCTGTTTTAAGCTTCATGTAAAGTAACTCGGTATAAATAAGTGACTTATTTGAAATTAATGTTGATATTACTTGATATATTTGATATTTTACAATGTTATGTTTATAATGATTGATTTAGGGGTGTTTTATAAGAAATGGTAATGGTATTTATGGATGTATAGTACAGTGCGAGCGTCATACGTCACTGTAACAACTTACATTCACTTTCAACTTGCGTTCGGCCTTCTGGAACCAATTAAAAACGTAAGTCGGGGAGCGTCTGTAATATCAAATATATCAAATAATAACATTAATTTCAAATAGGTCACTTATTTATACCGAGTCACTTCACGTGACGCTTAAAACAGCCAATCAACGCTTAACAATATGTGAGGCGCTCAAAACCGAAAGTAGTGTACTTGCTGTGGGTTATACGGGCTCATGGTACGGGCATGGTAGATTGTGCAGATCCGAGCAGATAGTTAATTCATCTCTGTGTATGAGACTTGCACCCATGTTCGTAGGCTTACACTTCTGACCAACCAGATTTGCTTAGGGTTACAAAGGTCCGCAAAACAGTGTAAACACAAAGATCACAGAGACGACGTCTTAACACAAGGGTAACAAGCTACATAACAGATATATAAAAATAACAAACTGGGAAGGAGGGGCACGTTCAGTCTGTCGTTTGTAAACAATGGACACAGTGTCATTACGTCAGCGTACTACGTAGGTACGTCTAAACTCAAAATTTGACTTTTTTTGAAGAAAAAAAAAAACAATCAAAAAAATGTAAAACAGATGAACGCAAGTCGGGGAGCGTCTGTATATGGCTTATTGTAATATCTAAAAATCTGATTAATATTTATGCACAGTCTTTAATGCAAAAACATGAGAGCCCTGATAACTAAAAATGTTTTAATTTTAAATTTTTTACCTTCTTCTTCTCATCTTTCTCCTTTAGAAGAGTCTCTCGGTCCACCAATTTCACAACAGTACGAAGTCCTTCACAGATCGACCCAAAACAAAATCATCAGAAAAGATATTAGAAAATACAGACCTGCCCTATCCAGCTGAGTTACAAAGTACCTCTCCTTATAAATACTTTCACTGTGGCACTGTTGAGGAAACCATACACTATACAGTTTTTTTTTTGTTTTGTTTTTTTTTTTAATTCTTTGCCCTAAGATTAGCCATTAAAAATACCTGAACACCTGACCATCATACACAAGAGCTTGTTGAACATTCCATTCAATATGACTCCTATAATGTCCTTGAAACTTCTGGGAAGGCATTGCCCTTGATTTTGAAGCATGCCTGCTGGGACTTGTGTTTATTCAGCAATCTGAGCACGGTTAACGGTGATCACACAAGACGTGCGATAGAAAAGTGACTGATGTGAATGGCATTTTGGCACAAATTATTAGGGGTTTTTTTGTAAGTAAACAGCTGTCATATTCTGTACATTTTGTCCATCGCTCATATTTTAGTTGCATTCTGTTTGCTAATAGCGAATAAAAAGTAAACAAAACGTGACTGATTTAGGGTAGGAGATTCACTTTTTTCACCAGCCATCCACAAACCATTCACAAATTCCTCATGAATCAGTTGACAAACTGTCACGGGACCTTTGTGCGATATACGTAATTAAGCCACAAAATATTCTCTTTCATGTGGAATCATAAAGCATCTTGATGCAAATGTGACACGGCAAAAAAACAAAAATAATCAATCTGCGTCTCTGGCTTTTCTATCACACCCCCTTCATATGCTAGTCTGTCATGAAGATGTAGAACACTCAATTTCTTTCAGTGAAAGCATGACCACACCCACACCATGTCCTCATGGACTTTGCTTGAGCAGGTATGGACCTTAAACTTTCAGTAAAGAAAGTATACAAATGCATTCAGTTCTGTGCTTCAAACTTTGTAGCACTCTGGGGAAGGAACATGGTCAGGTGTCCACATACTTTAAGAGACCCATCACTTAACTTCAGGTAATGAATGTTGTCTAAACTTCTTGAGGCAGTACGGTGGCACAACGGTTCCAGGCTCAGCAAGGGCTTTTCTGTGTGGAGTCTGTATTTTCTTTCTGTGTTGTGAGGTTTGTCTCCAGGATACGCCAGTTTTCTCTTATAGTTCAAAGTCATGCACACTCGGGTTACCAGCTGTTCAAAATTGCCAATAGATGTGCGTGTGAATGGTTGTGTGTATTGCCCTGCAGTGGTCAAGTAAGCTGTTCAGTGTGTACCCCACTTTCACCCAGTATCGAGTGATATAGGTTTCAGCCTTCCCACGATCCAAATAGGATTAAGTGATTTAGCAAACTTTTTGTCACAGGACGCATTGCAAATTTTATTTCTCCCCAAACAGCTAGGTCCTCTCAAATTCACGCCTACAAAACAATTTAGCGTAGCCAGTTGAACTAAAGTGCATATCTCGGTCAATGTGCGAGGAGCCCTGAGTACCAGGAGCGAACCCACACAAGCAGAGAGACAACATACAAATGCCGCACAGAAACAGCCTCATCAAAATTCTAACCCAGAACCTTCTCAGTATGGGACAAATTACAGGTTGTAATATCTTATCACTTTGGATTATGGTGGTAAAAGGTGCTGGATCACTGATCCTAGGGTTGGGGGTTTGAGTTCCACTCTCCACAAGGTTGCTTTGATTTAGGTTTTGATCAATGAAACGTGCAATCATCAGCTGCCAATCAGAGTGGAAGGACCTTTGTAGGTTTCCTAACTTGACAAGCTGTACTTTTGTATTATTAACTTCAACAAAGGAAATGAAAATAAAGGTCGATTGGGAATTGACACTTTAGGGCGGCTATGTGTAATCTAAGTGATCACGTTAATAAAAAAATTATAACAAGTGACAACTTGTGGTTAAGAGGGGGAAAATCACTTTAGGATGTGCTGTTCTAGGAAACCAATCAACATAATCAGTGTTAAAAGGACACATTCCTTCATTCAGTGTTTTTAAACTTGTCTTGTAGACACTACCTTCATGATCTTCTAATCGGACTCCCAGCTCAGGCAGGATGTCATCTCTGATAACATCACAGAGCTGGAGTACTTCTGTCACTATAAAAATAAACAGATAACCAAAAAGAAGAAAAGTTAGAACTTTATATTCAAACATTGGTAATGATGCCTTGTGATAAAATAAACAGGAATCTACCTTTTTGGTGCCTTGCAATTTTACGGACACCTTCCCTGAAATCTGACAGCACCTTCAAATAGGGCATGATTGTACTCTCCAGCTAATGGGTACACACACACACACACACACACAAACTTATATTTTAATATGTATATTATTAATTGCAATAATATTCAAATTTTAATATACAATAATAAAATCCTATAGATATGATGTTTATAATGTGCCTAACAAGTGAAATACCAGTTGATCAAAAAACAAACAAGCGAGGTCATAGTAATAATAAAATAATTAAATAAAGGAATCATGGCAGTCCTGAAGGCAATGGGCTTCTACTCCAAAAGGTCAGGAGCTCAATCCCCAGTACCATTATTGAGCCTTTGAGCAAGATCTTTCACCCCCAAGCTGCATAAAATGATAACTGGAAGAGACTCAGAGAGCTTCTGCCAAATGCAATAAATGTAAATAAATATAAATACGTACTGCAAGTAAAAATCTAAGGCATATTCTTCATTTTACAAATAATTCAGGATACTGTTGTGGCACAAGCTGTTTTTACTTACATCAGCATTTTGGTCATTTCTTCCAACAGGAAATCCAATGGGTTCTGTTCCCTTGATTGCCCCAAAAGTCTTCAGGGGAGAAAACACAAGAATGTTTTTTCAGCAGAATCTCCCTCCCTCACCCTCCTTCACATACCCCCCCAAAAAAAAAAAAAAAAACTCTCTCCTCCCTCACCCCCATGTCCACCCACTCACCCTCTTTCCCTCATTCTTCATTTCCCCCACCGTCTCTCCCTATCCCTCTCTCAACTCTCACCCTCACTCACCCTCCCTCCTTCATCCTCTCTCCCCCCATGCCCCCCACTCCCCCTCTTTCCCCACCCTCCCGTATCTCTCCTTCAACCCTCTCACCCCCAACACTCACCTTCCCTCTCCCTTCCTCACCCCCACTGTCCCCCTCACCCTCCCTCCCTCACACCCTCACTCCCCACACCCTCACTCCTCCCTTCCTCACTCACCCCCTTCCTCACTCACCCCCCTTCCTCACTCACCCCCCTTCCTCACTCACCCCCCTTCCTCACTCTCTCTCACCCACTTACTGATGTAAACGGTAAATCGTGTAGACTGCATTCCTGTGACAAAGCACAGTGGACAGGCTCACCTTGAACATGTCCGTGAGGTAGTGAGCCATGCTCTGGAGCAGCATGCGGTTAGGCAGGAGTTTGGCAATCTTTCTGGCTGCAATATATGTGTTACTCTGCCCCACTAGAGCCCTCATCTCCTCCAGCGCTGTCCGTGTGTCGATATTGTCACACAGAGCCTTGTGAACTCTTTCTTTTTTTTCATAGAAACTAGACACAAACCACAGCAAGAACTCAGTGTCAGGAAAATTAATTCAAACACCTTCATTATTAACTGCCTGAAGAAATGGATCAGGAAATCCAGCACATATTAAAGCTGCCAATATTACTAACCTCTTGTTCAGGTTCATCTCCTCCGTCTCCCATTTCTCAAATTGACCTGTGATATCAGTGGGAGTTCTCAAGATGTCTTTAACATTCAGGAAGAACTCCTAGTGAGGTAAAGAAATACATTCAGCATAACACACACACTTCTGTCTCAGTGATGTACAGTTGTGTTCAAAATAATTGCAGTGTGTTTAAAAGAAGTGAATAAAGCTCAAAATCCTCATAAATCACATTTATCTCCATACACACAGATGCATTGGGAACACGACACATTCTATTCCAAATCAAAACATGAAGAAAATATATTAATTCTGTGTTATTCCTTGAAAGAATTTGAATAAAAGTGAATATTTGATACTTAAAAAAAATAGTAGTGTTTACTCTACAAACTCATTCTATGTATAAACTGAAAAATGATGTAAGATTTTGCTTCCTTTGAATCGCTGAACTAATATTTATTTGTATAAACACTGCTTCTGAGGGACAGTGGTGGCCTGGTGGTAAAGGGTGCTGGATCACTGATCCTAAGGTTGGGAGTTCAAGCCCCACTCTCAACGGGTTGTCACTGACCTCCCAGTGTGGCTAACTGGGTTATCAAAGGCCGGCCATGTCTCTCACTCTCTATGGTGTGAAACCTGTAAAAGAATCATTGTTGACTTTCATCAAGAGTAGGCCGTATAGTCGTCAGCGTTTTTCTGCCCTGTAATGGCCAGTGCGCTGTCCAGGGTGTCCTCTGCCCTATTCCTGAAGTTGGCTGGGATGGGCGCCAGCCTCCCCATGAGCCTAATTAGGATTAAGCGGTTACAAAACGAATGGACTGTTTCTGAGTCCTGCTGCACATCTGTGTTGTGGAGTCGACCAACTTCTGGTACCTGTGATCAGGTTTTCCAGCCCAGGATGATTGGACTACACTCCACAGTTCTTCTGGATTTCTTGGTTTTGCCTCAGAAACTGTATTTGTGATGTCACTCCACAAGTTTTCTATTGGATTAAGGTCCAGAAATCGACCTGCCGCTCCAGAACCTCAATCTTGTTGGTCTGGAACTGAGATGTTGCCAATTTACAACTGCGTTTAGGGTTGTTGTCTTGCCGGAACCCATTTCAAGGGCATTTCCTCTTTAGCATAAGGCAGCACGACATCACATATTCTGATGTATTCAAATGGATCCAGGATCCCTGGGATGTGAGAAATAGGTGCTGACACCGTAGTATCAGCAACATCCCCATACTATGGGCAACCATATTTGCTTAGGGTTACAAAAGTCCGCAAAACAGCGTAAACACAAAGATCACAGAGACGACGTCTTAACACAAGGGTAACACGCTATATAACTGAACTGGGAAGAATGAGGGGAACGTTCAGTCTGTCGTTTGTAAACAATGGATGCAGCGTCATTACATCAGCATACTACGTAGGTACGTCTAATCTCAAAATTTGACTTTTTTTTTGAAAAAAAAAAAAAAAAAGGAAAATCGAAAAAACATAAACCAGATGAACGTAAGTCGGGGAGCGTCTGTAGGGGAACGCCTATCTCAGTCGACTCTGGGTGAGGGTCAGGTACACCATCAACATTTCGTCATGCCATCGCAGGGCCAGCACTCATATGACCATTCATATTCACCACCATCATCAATTTAGAACAGCCAGATCGACTTCTGTACACATCCATATAAACACTGGAGACCCCATCTGGAAATGTTAATATGTACTACTTCTTGTACAAATCTTCTCATTTTCCAATATCACCTTACCAATGAGAGCTGAGATTTGTAACTTTTAACCAATAATGTCAGGATTTTTTTTATTATTATTTTTGGAAGCTCAACTGGCTCTCAATAACTGGCTGCTAATGACAGTTGATGAGCTTCTACAAATATAACACGGCATTACAATAATATCCTTTATTAATAGTGGTGTAGTAGATTATTAGGGTGCATGTAAACTCTTCTCTATGTTTCTCACAATCGACAGCTCTGATGACAGTAAAGTTACACACATTCATGAACTTCTCATACTGGATGGCAGACTCCATGGTGTTAGCGGAGTAATCCAGTGTGTCCTTCCAGGAGTGCATGAGGAAGGCCAGGCGCAGCTGCCTCGCTGTATAACAGACAGTGCAGTTAAGAAAAACACAAAACAAATTTCCAAGCAGCTGATTTCTTATATACTCAAATTCAATTTACACTTTTTCCCTTCAACTGTCTTACATAAATGGATTTTAAAAAAATGGTCATGAGATGTTTCTCAGTGTGACACGTTATACCTGAAAAATGCAGAAAAATAAAAATACCTGTATGTTTCGCAAGAGCATCTTTAATGGTGATAAAGTTCTTCAGAGATTTAGACATCTTGCAGCCAGCAATGGTAAGGTGGCCCGTGTGTAAGAAATAGCGCACCCAGTGGTCATTGTCAAAGTAGGCCTGCACAGACACAGATTAAATCCAGTAGATCAGAAATCCTCATCTTTAAAGAATAGTGTTCATATACAAGAGTGCTTCATAATTTTGAATGTGAAGATTAGTATATCCACACCTCGGACTGTGCCAGTTCATTGTCGTGATGAGGAAATCGCAAGTCAAATCCTCCTCCGTGAATGTCCATAGATGAACCCAATATTGAACCAGCCATAGCTGAGCACTCAATGTGCCAACCAGGTCGCCCCTTTACAGACAGGAAGAAGCAAAAAGGTGCC
The DNA here is from genome assembly GCA_024760905.1 of Plotosus lineatus. Lineage (NCBI taxonomy): Eukaryota > Metazoa > Chordata > Actinopteri > Siluriformes > Plotosidae > Plotosus > Plotosus lineatus. The sequence goes on from CM045748.1 coordinate 10,666,227, forward strand.
ATCAGCACACATTATAAGCACAGCTAGGCTGGTGATAAGAGTTTTATATATGTTATCCACTGCACATGTCGCACCAAATATATCAGAGGGAAACGAGTGCATTCCAGGTCAACTAATTTCCCCATCAACCTCATAGACACTAGAACAATCACACTAACAACAAAAGTGAAGGTTTGTTATTTTGCTGAGTGATGACACTGTTCTCTTGTTCTTGGTAGTTGAGAAAACTACTGGTTTCTTAAAGAAATAAAAGTGCAGAGGGGGTTAATTTCATTTACATTAACAGGAGAAACAAATAAATCCTATTAGAACCACTGGGAGGTTTGAGCCCATTCAGCTGATACTGGGTGCAGGTGGGATACCCGCTGAACAGCTCAACAGAACATCAAGTAGCCAACACTTACAGCCATTCACACACACACATCAGCTGTGCCTGTTGTAATTATTTACAAGTTTATTAATTCTATTCATTTATTTTTGCTCTTTTATTCATATTATTGACAACATATGTTTCACTTAAAAGTATACATAAAAGTGGAGCACCAGATTTTACTTTAAACGAGAGTAGTCACCTTGACAGATGTGCAGTAGGGGAAATGTTGACGGAATGGGTGGAGTGTAAGACGATGCCACCGGTTAACATTAACCAAAATAATCTATAATATCATAAGGTTAGCAAACCCCGTTCATGAAAGGAACTGCTGTGGATGTTATCTAGTAAATTATGTTAATGTTTAACATGACAGTTTTCATATCTGTTATTACTGGAAACAAGTAAGAGAGTTAACACACTTACTGAAGCTCCATCATTCAGAACTGTTAATGAACTGTCTGTATCACTGATGCGTAACTGAATGGGTGGAATCTGTGTTCGACTGCTCATCCCTGAAGCCCCGTATTGTTAATAGCGAATTTTTTTACATTGAATTTGGCCAGTCGAAATTGTGCCAGTGAAAAAAAGAGACTGAATTTTTAACGCTTGCATGTAGTAGTGAATTTGTGGACACTGAGAAGGAAAAACAAACAAACAATGATTGATTAAAAATATGAGGTTCTGAATTCATAGGCAAAAAATTTCAGATACTTAATTATGGTTAAAAAAAAAAAAAAAAAAGTTGCCAATTCAGAGGCTTTTAAATTTCAAAATCTGATGAGATTAGTTTGCTTTCATAGCTAACGGTGCTAACAGATGGGGTGGTACAGTGGTGTGGTGGTGAGCACTTCCACCTCACAGCATGAATGCCCTGGGTACGAATTCCAAGTTTGGGCATATATTGTGTGTGTGTGCGTGTGTGTGTGTGTCTTGTTCCAGGAATGGCCTGCTGAACAGTTTAGGGTGTACCCTACCTTCACCCAGTGTCAGCAGAGATAGGCTACAGCCTCCCTATGACTCTAATAGGATTATGCAATTTGCAGATGAGTAAGTGCTAACAAAGCGTTTAAAATGAAAAAGATTTCAAATCAAACAGCAAAAGAAAAAAAAATGGATCTGGGCAAGAGGTGGGAATACACCCAGAATGTGGGAATACACCCCCAGTTCATCACAGGCCAACTCATTTCACACCAATCCAATATCTTCTGGTATATCAACCCACAAGGAGACATGGAGATGATGCAAAACAGTACCAAGACAAAAATCCCAGGATCAACTCTGAAGGTATGAGGTGGCAATGCAATGCCAGTGGGTCACACAAGTGGAGTTTAACTTTAGGCAAATTCAAGGCAAAGCAATATGGCAAATGCTAATGATTGTGAGGGAGGACGATGTGGTTCAACACATCTTCACTATGCAAAAAAAAAAAAAACTTGTGAACACAGCATTATATGGTGAAACCCTTTTTAAGGGAATGTTTCCCGAGTTTCCCCCTTTGTGTTTTATTCATGGCCACACATGGTCCACTACGCAGCTCTCTTATTTCACACGACAGCCAACAGCAAAGGAGGACCTGGTATGTGAAGTCAGATTAATGCATTTTTTTTCCAGGGAGCACAATCCTGCATCACTGCACAGTTGGAACTGACAATAGATAGAGCATATGCCACCCCCTCATGCCTGAGAGCACAGCTAACTCTGCATTCTTGAGCTTTACTCCTTAGATTTATACCAGCAATCTTCAGATGACATGGTGAATGACTTGAATAGGCTAACTGGCCGTTTCAAATTGCCCCTAGGTCAGTGCTTCTCAATTATTTTCTGTGGCGCCCCTAGAAAGAAAAACACATTTCAACAGCCCCCCCACCCCAAGAGCGACTAAAATTGTATTTGTCTATAAAATTGTTATTAGTACACCTCTGAATAACATTGTATCTTTATTAACATTAAAAATAAAAAAAGAAAAAAATAGAGTTCAACTTACAATAATGAAAAACCTCATTAACATTGTTTTTTAATCTGTAATCGAAATGATTTAAAGTTCACCAATGTGTCGGAAATAAAAAATACATCCTTATTTAAACTCATTCGACTTATCTGTGTGTTAATATCTCTCTCTCTCTTCACCTTTCTCTTCGTTCATGTTTGAAATTTTTCTGTGTTGTTTCTTGAGGGGTTGTTTACTGCACTACATATCATTTGCTTGTGCGAAAAACCACTACACCATAGCACGACAATGAGAGTGACACTGCCAGCTAGTGGAGTGGCGGTGCAATTACACGTAGTTCTTGTACACAATTCCAGAAAAGCATGTTCCCCACTGTCATACGTGCTCCCCCCCCCCGGCATCACACCACGGGGCACCCCGCCAGTGTCGGCTGAAGTGGGTTCCAACAAGGATTAAACAATTTGGCAAATTAGTAAGATTGAAAATAAATCTGAAAGGTCTCTGATACCTTTCCCCAAGGAGATTCCCAGGATGGCTCTCCAGGTTTTGAAGCCTTCCACAGGGCAAAGTCATTCTGTGAACGCTTCTCACAGAGCCGGTCTGCTGAAATACTCAGGTCTCCTACCAAGGACAACCATACTCACATGATTAGCAGTATACAGCTAATCTACAGTATGTTTTATATGCAGTGCATTCACACTCAGTATGTTCTACACAAGAATGGTGCGAGCTATGTGGTTTTCCATTTTAGGATTATAAATATCCGATATAATAATCAGCAGATACTACAGGGAAACATGGGGCTTTTAGCTATTTATCTGCAAGAAAAAGAAATAAAAAAACAAACAAAAGAGAACTAAAATAATTAACAATTTATTTAAAATAACTGGAAATTATCTACCCCACAAATTCAGAATAATTCACTCATTTTCTGAACAGCTTAATCCTAATTAGGATTGCAAGAATGCTGGTGCCAACTCAGCCAACTCTGCCTGAGGGTAGAGTACACCCTGGACAGCTCACCAGCCCAGCAGAGGACAACTCAGGATAATATTTAAATGACAAAAAAAAAAAAACACCCATATAAATATTTTAACATTTGCGAACTTGTAGGTTCGCATCGTGCAGAAGGCAATGGCAAAAAAATTGCACGTGATGCGGGGCCCCTTGGCAGAGCAGTTCCGAGTGAGCTGAAAGGGCTACCCTGCTAAAAGAAAACTGAATAAATAAATAAATAAAACATGCTTGTTTTTTATGTTGATGTGTAGCATATGATAAGTCAATTATGCACTGCATGCTCAGTGGACACTTAATCATTTCAGTCATCCTGCATTTGGTGACAAACAGCATGCAAATATTCGGACATATACTCAATTTATTTTGTATTTTAAATCTAAAAAGATCTGAAATATGAACCTTCTCCCTCCTGCAGAGCCTTTTGGTCACCCACTGCTTCTGGCACCAGTTTAGCATATGAATGTCCTGAACTACCATCAAATTTTGCAGTGTCAAAATAGACTGAGCCATTGGACTCATAACTGCAATAAGAACAACAAGCAAATTAATTATACTCTTTCAAAAACAAACAAGCATTAAGACACATTAATCATGTATATAACATGTAGATACTCACCCATATCCATTGTCTATTATTTTCGTTACAAACTCTACAATCTCTGGAACATATTCACTGACCCGTGTGAGGACATCAGGTGGAAGAACCTGGTATTGCATCAACAGAGTCGGCGTCTCAGTTTTAAATTATTAGACATTTTATTTCATTTATACAATTGAACAGCTGAGGGTTAAGGATCTGACTCATAGGCCCAACAGTGGGAGTTCAGTAGTCATGGAACTTGAACCGCTAACATATTTGTGAGGCGCTCCACAGAATGTAGGCACTTGTCACAAGTGACGTTTGGTGCTTGTGAGACAAAGCGCGGCTTATCCGGACTTCCGATCTTTCAAGTGAGCAAGTGAAGGTTGAGTACTAAACAAGTATTAAACGCGCACTTGCCTACTTGAAAGATCGGAAGTCCGGATAAGCTTTGTCTCACAAGCACCATACATCACTTGCGACAAGCGCCTACATTCGGTGGAGCACCTCCCATTTATCAGTAACCCTGAACCTTATGCCCTGCTCTCGTTAATATTGGCACATTTCAGTCAATTTTTCGGTCAGGTGCGAGCATGAGGATATCGAGATCTTCGACCATATTGCTGACTGTCAGCGAGGAATTCACCCGTTGTGGACAATCGTCCTTTTTTTTTTTTTCATTGCTGGACAATTATACACAATGATCTAATTTGTGACTGTTACCAACTATCTGCGATTGTGTTGATTTCAGTCTGAGACCATTGTGATCGATCACAAATAGTTGCAGATAGTTGGGGACTTAGTTTCAGACAGTGTCAGACTTAATTGCCAACCATCAGATATTGTCATCTGAGAATTATTTTATTTGGGTCATTTAGGACATCACATGCACACATTTGGGTGGTCTGAGACAGTCACCAAATCTTTAATAAAAAAAATAAATAAATAAATCACAGTCACTTGTCAAAGAATTGGCACGGGTAAATCAGGCCATAAACCTTTATCGCCCAAGCAGGACCATATGGTCCTCTTTAAAAAAAATGCTAATAACTACTAGGCACATTGTAGTCTGTGCTGCTGCTGCCATTCAAAATGTGTTCTATACTTGTTGTGGCGTCGCCTGATGCAACACAGCTTGGTCCCATGTGCTTCGGCCAGCTGTGAAACGACTGAGTGCACAGGATTGTGTTGCTCACAAATTTGTAAGAGTGTTATTATTAGTGTTATAATTTTGTTGAAAGGAATGCATTCGGTGTGTTCCCATAGGCCTTTTTGATTAGGAAAACTCGCGATACATTTTTAACTGCACAAAAAAAAGTCAGGCGTTAAAGGGTTAAACCACTGAGCCTGCACTGCACAACTTGGCACAATGTTAGAGCTCAGCATGAAAGTGCAAGTGCTGGTAAACATTTTGGATCTTTGAATACAAAAGTATAGAATTCTTAAAAGCATTAAATCCATTCTGTAACTTTATTAACAATGTGACCAGCTGAGCTTTTGTAGAACTGCGCACTTTCCTGAATGTTATAACCTCAGTTTTCACTTACATTAAGAGCGTCCATGTCTTTGTGATACTCTCCTTCCCAGTATTTTGGTAACAGGGAAAATATTGAGTTTTCTGTTACTTGGCTGCCAAACTGGGAATCCAACCAATCAGACAGAAGGTCTTTGGCTTCTTCTAGTAAAACCTTATCAGTCAGCACAAAAACGTGAAGCAAAGAAAACAAACCACACATTTTATACTCAGGATATTGAACAGATTAATACATAAAATAATACTTTTGTAGTTCTGATCAAATAAGGTCATGAACATCTGATGCTCCAGAGTGAATATTATACTGCACGTAATAATGATTTACCCCCCCTAACCTCAGCCTGGCTCTGAATGGCAGCGTCTTCAGCTCCGCTCTTTATCAACTCCTGCAGTGGAGTCAATGCAGCTGTCACTGCTGCATCCAGTCTTTCCAACATCTGCTTCTTATCTGGGTCTGTGGTTTCGGCAAGCTTGATTTGAAAGGGCTTAAACAGCACAAATAACACAATTTACCATTTAAAGACTAAACAAAACTACACTAAAACATTTCATTAAATACTGCGCATCAGAAATCTGTCCAATCTAAAGACAGCCTCAGTGTGCATGCATGTGCGTGTGTACAAAACAATACACTGCCCTGTATATGAAAGTGACTGGAATATGGAATTAATGTAAGCGATCATTCATCTTCCCGTTCTTCCTGTATTATACGGACACGTACAGGTCGCCAGACCATTCCTGGGCTAACACTCACACACAAACATACATACTGAGGTATATTGAAACATCCAAAAGAGCCTAATCTGCATGTCTTTCCACTGTGGGATAAACAGGAGTACTTGGAGGAAATCCACACACACTGGGAGAACATGCACATTCCATAAACGAAAACCCTGACTGACCATGGCACTCAAACCCATGTCCTTGCTGTTTGATTTTTAAACATATTTTATTCATTGAAGAAAGGGATTGGGCAAAAGTTATCCAACTTTGTGAAGCCCTCTCCACACACAGGGCAGAAAGACGCTGACGGTTATCAGCTACTCTTGTCAAAATAATAATCAATAATAAAAATACAAATTGTTTCATTCATTTTTTGTTTTGTAGGTTAAAGTGTTTTATATATTGTGCTCCTGAGTTAATATTGCTGATCAATTTGAATTTATTATTGTTTATTGATTTTATTTAATTTTATTTTTCAGTATAAAATGGTTCAAATTGTTGGTAAAAAATATTTAGCTTAAATAGGGATACTTTTTAATTTCAGGCAAATTGATGCACTTTAAATCTTTTTGTTTAAAAACTAAAAAATTGTGAATAAAGTTATTCTTTGTTGGAAGTTGATCTATTTTTCTTTTTTTTTTGATTCCATAATGTTAATAAGGATACAGTGTATGCAGAGGATTACTTATAACAACTTTTATACAAATAACACTTTATGGGGGGGGGGGGGGGCAAATGTTTTCCTCTTGTGGGGGCGGGGGAGACAGAAAATAATTGAGAGGCACTGTGTTAGGTGGATGTACTAAGCACTACACCATCATGCCACCCCTGAACTATCCAGTTGATAAATAAAACTCTCTGTTACACAATCCTAATTTTCAGATGTTCTAAAGGAAACGCAAGGGAAGCATCCGATTAGCATAAAGTCTCAGATGACATCCACTTTCACGGTAAGAGGAAATGTGTGGAAATTAACTTTCTAAAAGAGGTCTCACCTCTTTTGCAGTTAAGACATCCTGCAGGACCTGGCAGGCTTTGGGTTGTTTGGCTCGGTACTGCTCCAAAAGGTGATTCTGTCTGGCTCGTTTAATGATCTGAAACACAACAAAATGTCACCATGCTGTCAGCAAAGGCTCCACCTGCAATGTAACAAAGTAACATGCCCCCCAATATTTTTCATGTTTTGTTGCCTCACAACCTGGAATTAAAATGGATCATTTGAAGATTTTCATCATTTCATTTACAGAACACGCCTACTACTGTTTTTTTTTTTTTTTCTTGTGAAGCAAATAAATAGGACAAAAATAACAGAAAATTTCAGCGTGCATAACTACAGGAATCCCCCACTTTCGATTAATGGGGACCGAGACCCCCACCCCACCAGGACTGCCAATTTCTGCAAAGTAGGATCGATCTCTTCCCCCCACCCCTCGACATATGTATACATACATGTATGTGTGTATGTAATATCAATAACTACATATACAATAAACGCTTATAATAATCAACCATTCAAAAATAATGCATAAGCTGTAAATATAAATACACACACATACATGCATGCACCTCACATAAAAATGTAAGTACTGTAGTTTTGTTGAGGGGGTTTTTGGGTTGTTCTTTTGTTTGTTTTTGTTTTTTTTTCATAATTGGCCTCGTTTTGTGGGATTTTCCTTAACGTTTCCCTATTTTTCTTTAATTTCCTTATTTTTTTTATTTTTCAATGAATATTTTTGAAAAACGCGTGATGCACTGAAGCTGCAGAAACTGAAGCACAACGTAGCGAGGGATCACTGGATTCACCTGGCATGGAGAGGGATAGGCTTCGCCATGCAACATCACCCCACATGACAATCAAAACCACAAATCAATCCATACCGGCTCGGTCATCGCCCGGAACAAGGACCACGCCTTCCATTGCTGACCGTCAGGACGGAGATGAAAAGTATGCGACTGACGGACCAAAAGCCTTACATGCAAGAAACATCAGGATCTCACATTCCATGTACCAATGGTGAAGAGCAGCAGGAAAGGTGGAAGAACTTGCACATGAAATGAAAAGATACCATTGGAAAACTGTACTCTCAGAATCTGTGAAGTACGTTGGAAAGGATTTGGGGAGACATCTCCTGCAGAAGGTCACAAACTCTACTACAGTGGAAGTGAAGACAAACATGAGCACGAAGTTGAATTCCTCATCCACAAAGCCACTGTGAAAGCCATCATGGGTTGTCGTCCAGTCTCTAGCCAACTCATGATTCTCTGTTTGAAGACATTACCTTTCAACATCACTATAATCCAAGCCTATGCCCCAACAAGTGACTATGATGATGAAGATGCTGAAAAATTCTATGACCAGCTTCAAGAGGTCATCGACCAAACACCGAAAAAAGGCATCTTCATTGTCCAGGGTGATTGGAACAAAAATATAGGAAAATATGCATGCAGAAACTGTAAAGGAACAGCAGGCCATTATTGCAGTCCTGAGACCAACAAAAGAGGCTTAAGGCTCTTAGAATTCAATAGCTACAACAACCTGAAGGTAGTGAACACATTCGGTCCACACAAACCATCCAGATGCTGGACATGGCACAGCCCAGGAGGAGATTACCACAACCAGATCAACTACATCATGGTCAAACAACGCTTCCAATCCAACGTTAATATTAGCAAGATCAGGACCTTTCCAGGTGCTAATATTGGAAGTGATTGAAAATTACGAAAGAGTCTTGGATCGAGGTCCAGTGCAAAGAAATTAAGGAAAACCTACAGAGAAACGACAGCCGGAAACCATACCAACTTGTGAAATCGATCTAACGAATTCTAAACAACGGAGATCTAGTATCATCCAAGATAAAAAAAAAGGGAAACTGTCTCTCAGAGTAACAAGACATCTTAAAAAAGATGGACAGAATACTGCTCAGGACTCTACTCACACCAAACAACAGGAGACCCCAAGGTTCTGGATGTCACACTACCATCACCAATAGCTACCCTCATCCTTGAAGAGGTTCAAGCTGCAGTAGACTCACTGAAGAAAGGAAAATCGGCAGGAGTAGATAACATTCCATCTGAGCTGGTCCAAACGGCAGGAGATGCCATGATAGACATGCCACTCACCATCCGCAATAACATCTGGCAAACGGGAAATTGGCCAACGCCCTGGACTCAATCCCTGATCATTACTCCCCCAAAGAAAGGCAACTTACAACTATGCCAAAACTACCACACGATCAGTCTGATCAGTCATTCAAGCAAGGTCATGCTTAAAATCATTCTGAGCAGACTGAGACCACAAGCTGAGGAAATGATAACAGGAAGGCTGGCCTTCGAGCAGGCAGAAGCACAACCGAGCAAATTTTCAACTTGAGAATACTCTGCGAGAAGTACCTTCAGCAACAATAAGCCCTGTACCATGTCTTTGTGGACTTCAAAAAGGCGTTCGACAGAGTCTGGTACGCAGCCCTGTGGGCAACCATGAGACTGTACAACATCAATGCCAACCTGATCAAAACCATTGAAGCCCTTACAACAAGCAACCGGCGCTATCTACCTTGATAACATAGGGGACTGGTTTAAAACTACAGTAGGAGTAAATCAAGGTTGTCTTCTCTCCCCCACTCTCTTCAACATCTTCTTGGAGAGAATAATGGGTGATGCACTTGAGGACCATAAAGGAACAGTCAGCATTGGAAGCAGGACAATCACCAACCTACGCTTTACTGATGATATTGATGGCCAAGCTGGAGAAGAACAAGAGTTGATTAATTTAGTCACTCGCCTTGAAGATGCCTCCACAGCATATGGCATGCAAATGAGTGCAGAAAAGACTCAGTTGATTACAAACTGTGTTAATCGCATCAAGTCTGACATCATAATAGACGGGAAAAAACTGGAGACCGCTAACAGCTTCAAATATCTGGGAGCCATAAGATCAGATAAGGGATCCATGCCAGAAGTAGTCTCCAAAATAGCACAGACTGTAGCGGCTGGGAGACCTGGACCGTAACAGCTGACATTGAAAGAAGGCTACAGGCCCTTGAGATGAGATGTTACTGCCAAATCCTCGGTATTTCATACAGACCATGTACTCCAATGAAAAACTGAAATCCAGAGTTATAAACATTAACGAGACCTTATGAGGACCTTTTGACTCAAGTCAAAAGAAAGCTGAAATGGTTCGGGCACATCACAAGATCCTCGGGACTGCCCAAGACCATCCTGCAGTGAACAGTGCAAGGAGGGAGACGAAGAGACAGGCAGAGGAAGACAATATCAAGGAGTGAAATGGCCTTGATTGGAACATCCTGCTGCGGAAAATCGAGGATCGAATGGAATGGCGGAAGGTGGTTGGTGAGTGTACGGTGGCCCCAACGGTCAACCAGGCTATGGGATAGGTGAAGGTGAAACTATTCACCACTTGAAGTCAGGACTTTGTAGAGCCACCTTTTACAGAAATTACAGATGCAAGTCACTTTGGATGAATCTCCATTAGCTCGCCACTGAGATTTTTGCTTTATTTATTATTATTTTTTTTATTAATAATAATAATAATGTTGTAATAGTTTACTGCAAAACTAAGAAGATAGTGTGACAAAGTTTCAGAAGAATAACGAGGGTCAGTTGTTCATGATGCTCAGGAAACATACAGCTTATTTCCTGAGAAACCCGCACACTGTACCTGGGACTACTGTACTGTGTTTTAGTTTTTTAACTAGATCACACAAATTATATCATATCACACGAAATATTGACTTTCAGTGTGTCTCAATTCAAGTCTTTCCATTAGTGCACTTCCATGTACAAAACTATGTGCACTATATATTTACTTGCACATTGCATGACTTGCAGTAGGATAGTGTTGTGTTAAATTAAATACAACAAGCTGTTTACTTGCAGGAAATGATGAGAGCAAGATCTGACCATATCCGTCACATCACCCCTCACCCATCCCCAAATAATCTGCCAGATATTTCTGGTCATTTAAAATGTTTCAAGTTTCCGCCAAAGATTATACAGATACTTCACGAGATCAACACACAAGTACAATTACACATGAACCTGAATTGAGACACACTGTTTCTTTCATTTATTCCTTTCCACCACTCATGATGGGGTTTTTAAAACCAAATAAATCTTTGGTATACATTTATTCAGTCTTTAATTATATGTCTATTGGGCTTTTACGCCCGAACCAAGTGGCACATCAAAGCTGAAGCTTATTCTGGCTTCCGTTGTGTAAAACAACAAGGGGTTCAACCCCTCCTAGATGGGACGCTAGTACATCGCAAGTTACCTTCCCAGTATATTTTTACTGGCACCCATTTATACTGCTGGGTGGATAGAGGCACGCTCATGGTTTTGACCTTGCCCAGGGGCCTAACCACGATGGGGTATCTAAACAGGGATTTAAGCCCACGACCTCCTCTTAATCATGAACCCATCACCCCAACCACTAGGTCACTGGCCATACCAGTCTTTAATTATCCAGTGCACAATTCTTAGCATCTTACTTTGTCATCAATGTCAGTAATGTTCATGCAGTAGAAGACATCATATTTGAAATAGTCCTTCAGTATTCTTCTTAGGATGTCAAAAGATATGTAGGACCTGGAAGGAAAAGGACATCGTATTAACAGTCACACCACAAAGAAACATACACACACACACACACACACACACACACAGTAATCCCCCTTATTTCATGATTAATGGGGACCATCCCTCTCCGCGATATGTGAAAAACCACGAAATGACTTCTGCCACTTCTTAAGGGCACCCACCCACCTATATACAATCGGCCCTCTACTTACGAAATTAATCCGTTCCAGAGCCTTTTTTGTATCCTGGAGTTTGAGTAAATAGAGGCACATTTTACATGTAAAACGTGTGATTCGTTCCAAGGCTCCCAAGACTACCCCATAAACCCTTTAAAAATTATAAGTACACAAATTTTGTATGAAATATGTATGAAATAAGTGTTAAAACTAAAGGAAAATTATATTAAACCATTTAAACATTTTATTAACATATTACACCATTTTATTAACATTTATTAATTAAATCATTATTAAACTTTTTTATTAACGCACACACATACATACACACACACACAGACACACATTTGTGGCGCACTCCGCCAAATGCGGGCTCCAGATCGGAGGTTCGGGCTCAACTTTAACCTGTTTCCTTGAGGGATCAGAGGTCTAGATGAGATGCGTTTTGCTCACATTCGGCGGCGCATGCCACATTTATTAAACATTTACTGAATTAAACAACTTAAAAATCAAGCTGCAATGTGCTCTCTCGAAAGAGAGTTAAAAGAACGCCTCCTTTCATCTCTGACCGATTCTGTAGGCAGTCTCTCTCTCTCTCTCTCACACACACGCACACACACACACACACACACTGTCTCTCTCTGTCTGTTTGTCTCTCACACACACACAAAACTCTCTTACTCTGGGTGTGTTGCTCCGCCCACACGCAACGCGCAGCCGACGGACCAATTTTATTTAAAATGTTTAAATAGACGGGATGTTGTATTTAAAGCGGAATTACAGTACCTGTTTGAAAGATCAGAGGTCCTGATTCAATATTAACTTGCTTCCTTGTGAGATCAGAGGCCTTGTCCCACGGAGCACTCTGTTTTCATGCTCCTTCTGCTTCAATATCGTGCCGAAATAATCGCTTCCATCACTGTATTTCCGCTTTAAGGTCTCCTTCTGCTTCAATATCATCCTGACTGTAGCGGGGCGGGATGTTGGGAGACAGCCAATGAGAGAGCAACTCGCGCATTGTTCAAATTTTGAATGGCACGTTTGGCGCTTTTCATAAAAAGAGGTTGTTTCGTTAAAAGAGGACGAAAATTGAGGAAAATGTTTTTCGTAACCTGGATTTTTCGTACTCAGAGATTGTCGTAAGTAGAGGGCCAACTGTATTATATAAAATTTATATACAAGTTAATTTTAAAGTGTTCTATACATGTTAATGTCATACAGGCAATGTGTATAAATAAATTACAGACGCTACCAGACTTGCGTGTTTAATTGGTTCCGGATGGCCAAACGCAAGGTGAAAGTGAACGCAAGTTGTTACAGTGACGTGTGACGCTCATAAAACACCTCTAAATCATTTGTTATTAATATAACACTGTAAAATAATATCAAATATATCAAATAATAACATTAATTTCAAATAAATTAAATTCAAGCAAAATAATTTCAAATTGATAAATTTTAATCAAATTCACCCATCAAATACCGTATCAAATATAACCTTTTACATTCTCTATGATGCAATCTTTCTGCTTGTAAATGGTTCCGATGGTCGATGGATGGTCACATGACATGAAGCTGCGCTGACTCACTTTACATGAAGCTTAAAACAGCCAATCAACGCTTACAATATGTGAGGCGCTCAATACCGAAAGTAGTATACTTGCTTGAAACAAAGCATGGGTTATGTGGACTTCCGGCGTTCAAGTGAGCAAGGGCTTCGTTGAACTTGTTTAGCACTCAGCCTTGCACTGTGAATCGCCAGCAGAACAGAGAGTTCTCGCTTTCCTGGATTCGGGTTTTCATATTACAACTCTCTTTGCTTAACTGAGTATGCATGGTAGATGGCGCTGATCTGAGCAGATAGATAATTCATCTCTGTGTATGAGACTTGCACTCATGATAGTAGGCTTACGCTTCTGACCAACCATATTTGCTTAGGGTTACAAAAGTCCGCAAAACAGTGTAAACACAAAGATCACAAAGACGACGTCTTAAGAGTAACACGCTATATGACAGATATATAAAACAATATATACTAGTATATAACTGAACTGGGAAGAAGGAGGGGCACGTTCAGTCTGTTGTTTGTAAACAATGGACGCAGCATCATTACGTCAGTGTACTACACAGGTACGTCTAAACTCAAAATTTGAGGGGTTTTTTGAAAAAAAAAGTAAAAGC
>CM045748.1:10685359-10902859 GCA_024760905.1 Plotosus lineatus
GAAATCTTCACCTCCATCAAGCTTTTCAGCAGATGGAAGCATGAAGTGCTCCAAAATCTCCTGATAGCTAGCTGCATTGACCCTGCCCTTGATAAAACACAGTGGACCAACACCAGCAGCTGACATGGCACCCCAGACCATCACTGACTGTGGGTACTTGACACTGGACTTCAGGCATTTTGACAATTCCTTCTCCCCAGTCTTCCTCCAGACTCTGGCACCTTGATTTCCAAATGACATGCAAAATTTGCTTTCATCCGAAAAAGTTCTTTGGACCACTGAGCAACAGTCCAGTGCTGCTTCTCTGTAGCCCAGGTCAGGCGCTTCTGCCGCCGTTTCTGGTTCAAAAGTGGCTTGACCTGGGGAATGCGGCACCCAGTCCACTACTTCCACAGGTCTCCCAAGGTCTGGAATCGGCCCTTCTCCACAATCTTCCTCAGGGTCCGGTCACCTCTTCTGGTTGTGCAGCGTTTTCTGCCACACTTTTTCCTTCCCACAGATGTCCCACTGAGGTGCCTTGATACAGCACTCTGGGAACAGCCTATTCGCTCAGAGATTTCTTTCTGTGTCTTCCCCTCTTGCTTGAGGGTGTCAATGATGGCATTCTGGACAGCAGTTAAGTCGGCAGTCTTACCCATGATTGCGGTTTTGAGTAATGAACCAGGCTGGGAGTTTTTAAAAGCCTCAGGAATCTTTTGCAGGTGTTCAGAGTTAATTCGTTGATTCAGATGATTAGGTTAATAGCTCGTTTAGAGTACCTTTTCATGATATGCTAATTTTTTGAGAAGGACATATATAAGATGAGAGATTTCCTTTCGGCTTTTTACCTTTATCAGGGGTCGCCACAGCGAATGATTCGCACGTTTGATTTGGCATAGGTTTTTACGTCGGATGCCCTTCCTGACACAAGGGGACAGAAACACGCTGACGGCTTTGCAGCCTACTCTTTTACGAAAGTCAGCAATGGTTCTTTTACATGCCTCTCACCATAGGCAGTGAGAGACATGGCTCGCCTTTGATAACCCAGTTAGCTGCACTGAGGGGGACAGCGACAACCTTGTGGAGAGTGGGACTTGAACCCCAAACCTTAGGATCAGCTATCCAGTGCCTATACCACTATACCACCACTGCCCCTCCCTATACATCATTGACTCTAGATTTAATTTTAATTTAATTTACTGTACATGTATTTATGAGCAGGTCCTGATACATCATCAAAATTGATTTTCCAGCACCTGCTTTGTCATGAAGATTCCAGATAATTGGAACCAGTCTGTATGTATGTCTGTGTGTGTGTGAAGATATGATGTAAGACAAGGCTGCTGACATTATTCTCTTGTTACTCTGCAAGGTTAATCTTTGATTATATGAACAACTATACTGATAACCAGGAACCAGAAGTGTGTGTGATGTTGCGACACATTTGACACTTTAGTGCACAAAGGGAACCAAAAATTGCTAACAACTGTTATACTATGCTAAACATTTATCTATAGACTCAACACAAAGAGCAGAACACAGACTGTTCCAGACCCGCAACGAGGGAGACAATGGAACACACAGAACGGTAGAGAGCGCATTACCTTGCATGACCCATGTGGGAAGCATCATACACAGTCGGGCCACAGCAGTACCACAAAACCTTCTTCCCATTCTGAGGAATAAACAGCTCCTAAAAATATCAGACAAACAAACCCAATCGAAGTTTTATTAACACTGTTATACATAATATAATCTGCAGGTTATACAAGGCCCAAAATACAGTATTTTAAAACATAATAATGTCTATAAAATTTTATTTATCGATGAGAGGATCAATTCATATTGAAAACAGAATTTGAACATAAGCACCACATTATCATAAGTATACGGACATAAGTGCACCTGCCATCTCACCTGTTCTCTTGGATAGATTTACTTGACACATGATTTTTTGCCTCTCTTTACATTTTTTTCCTTTATTCTGATAACATTTGGATTTTTTTATTATTCCTATAAGTCAGCATATGGGCTTAGATTTTTCACTCCAAATTATTCACATGACATAAAAGCAGTACAGTAAGCCCCCGTTTTTCGCAATGGTTCAGTTCCGGCCCTTCCCACGGAGCCTGAAAATCCACGAGTTATTGACGCGGTTTTAAAACCCAATGTATGATATTACATGTGCTAAAATAGCTTCTTAAACACATTTTATAGACAGTCTTACACATTAATACAGTAATAATCTAGTTAAATATAGTAATGATTAAGTAAAAACTTTTTAACTTTGTATTGTGATAATATTTATTAATAAATAAAGCACTTGGGCTCCTTACCAGAAGCTAGAGAAGATGCAGGACGTTTGAGTGGCATCATAGGCCTTAAATGATAATTAAAAACCACACTAAAAAAAAAAAAAAATTTAATTCACAATTCTAGAAATCATGTTGATGACATGTGCACGAAGGAGAGAAAAAAAAAAAAAGGAGGCGTACACATCATCTGCAACCAATCAACAGGAAGGAGAAACAAACGCTCTCAACCACTGGCTAAATTTGAATCACGTGTCAGTTACTTCCGGGTTTGTCGCCAATCCGCGAGTATGTGGGGGCACAAGCACAGAACCACAAATGGCCAAGGGCATACTGTATAGTGAAAAGACTCGACTTGGCACATTTGGATTACTACCATGTACATAAGAACATTACGTGTACATATGCCCATGGAATAATGTTATTGTTCAGACAGTATTAGTGTCTGAGGACAATATACCACAAATAAAAGTCATGATGTATTCAGAATTGGTTTGCTGGGTGGACAGTTTTCACAGGGGTGAATTTTTATTTTCCCCCACTATTTTTAAAGTGATGATAATTTGTGGAACAAAGATTATATGACTAAAAAAAAAAAAACCCCCAAGCCTATGATTTATTTAAAAAAAGTCCCAGTAATGTGAGAGAATTATAAACACAAATGCTTGTGGTTTAAAACGAGGGACGAGAGGATCTGATCAAGTTGTTCTTTTTGTTGAAAAATCTTCAGCAGTATTGACCTTAAAGGCAATTAATATTTTCCATTGGTGCACTATTGAAAAATGTCAATATAACAGTCAAAATCAAAAATATTGTTTCAGTACTAATAACTTTGGTGGGGACTGAAGTAAAAGATTATTTATCTGTAAAACTAAAACAACATTATTATAATCATCATTATCTTTACTGTGGCTTTGATACCAATCTGCCACAGTATTATGACTCTTCTCAAAATTCCCCCGAGTTATTTCTTTATTTATTTGATAATATTAAACACTTTTATGAAGAAAATTACCTCTCGAAACTTAAAAAAAAACCCTGGCCCTTAATACAGGGATCCCCCCCTCGATTTCCATAAAGTATGATCGAACACCCCCACCCCACTGGTGTACACGTTCATGTATGTGTATATAATATCAATAAATACTTATTCAATAATATAAATGCTTATAATAACAGCTAAACATTCAAATATAATGCATAAGATGTAAATAAAATATAAGTACACACACATACAGACCTCACATAAAAATGTAAGTAATTTTGTTTGGTTGGTTTTTTTGTTTGTTTGGGTTTTTTGGGTTTTTTTGGATAATTGGCCTTGTTTTGCAGTATTTTCCTTAACTTTTTTTCCCCTATTTTTACTTAATTTCCTTATTTTTCAATTAATATTTTGGAAAAACCAGCGATGCACCGAAGATGCAGAAACTGAAGCACAAAGTAGCGAGGGATCACTGTACATCGTCTTACTTTTGCGTCCAAAATTCGCAATTAGAAATTCAAGTATTTTCTCAGAAATATGGACATTAATGGTAATAGAAATAAATGTGCACCTTGGTCCGAGTCAGGCTGTTGTACAGTCTGAGATCTGGGAGTTCTGTTTTATCTGGTAAGGACCAGGGAGGCTGCACCCTCTTTCCCTTTGCTGCAAGGAAAGATGCATTATGCATTAATTAGTGTAATTCATTTAATTCATACAGGTGGTTACATGCAAAAAAAGATTGCACAAAGTTAAACGCGGCAGGACAAAAAGGATGCTACTGCTGACAGGAAACAACACAAAGGCTCAAACTACAACCATCATCAAAAAAAGCTTCAGTTCAGTTGTCTCAGTCACAACCTGAACTAGCGGCACATCCTCAACACTACCTTGCCTGGATCAGCACGAACACACCGATCACATCCTTCTGGTTCCTGCACATCGTACATGCACTAATCTCATTCCCTTTCTACTCACTGGCATTTGAGGCCTGGCTGTCGGTTCGAGACTGCAGTGAGGCTATGTGCCTGTACCAGCGCAGAACGTGCACATGCTGTGGCGTAGGAGGCACACCCCGAAAAAGTGCAAATGCATCTGTATCTGCCTGTGAGGGCCTGTAGCCGGCCAAGTAACTGCGACCGCTCAGGTATTCGTTCAGAGCCTCGGCCCTGAGGCCATCCTCACTTATTCGTAGTAAGAAGCCATAATCGAAGGCTGGGAAAACAAGAGGATGACAAACACAAACACATATACACACACACACACAGACACACACACACAGGAAAAAAGCTCAATGGCTTCAAGCATTCATTCTAATATTTCCACAGAGTAAGGAGGAACGAAAAACCTGATACACCGCTGATATGATGTCAGGACATCATGTTATGGTTCACCGTGTGGCTGAAATACAAATATACAGATACTTATTTACGATTTACACTCAAGGAGGCATCATTAAAATTAAACTTAACTGGATAATCCATTTTAACCAGATGAATCCACTTTTTAAATACATTTTTATATTAAACGGTAGCATGTGTAAGATTTAACAGCATCTAGTGGCATCTCATGGTGAGGTTCCAGATTGCAACCAAGTGGAATTTCATTTCCGACCCCTCGACCCCTCAACTCCTCCGCTAGGAAGTCTGTTAGGTTCTGGACTACTGTAAAAACATGGCGGTGCAAGACGGTGATCTATATGAGAGGCAGACCTGCTCCCCCGGCAAATATAAACAAACTTATTCTGATGCTTTTGTAAAATGATTAGAGATTTTTTAAAAACTTATTCATTAATTATATACTTAATTTATGCTAATCGAGCCTCGAGAATATTACACACTGTACCTTTAAAAAGTTCTTGTTCACTTACCAGGCATATTAAATAAAAATAAAAGGGCCATGCAGGTGGAAGCAAAGTTAGAGTAGGTAAAATGGTACACCACGATAGCAGACATTACTTCAGTGCTGTTTACTCTTAGTTACCCCAATAACAATTGAAGAACCAGGTCTCTCTCCCCCTTGTGAGTCTCAAATGTGCTATGAGGTGTAAAAAGCATGACATGATCTGATCTGGTCATCAGTTTCCTTAATGCATTTCATCATCTGATCACACAACAAACACTACAAGCTTTACACATCACTGCTCACAAAATTTGAAGGTTAAGAATGCATGTTTCTCCCAAATTTTATCCAAATATTAGCACACCTACATTCTCATAATAATTCCTTCATTTTCTAAGCCACTTAATCCTGATTAGGGTTGCAGGGAGGCTGGTGCCAATTCTGGCGAGGGCGGGGTACACCCTTGTCGGCTCACCAGGCCATCGCAGAGCCAACACTCGCACATCCATTCACACTCACACCTTGGGGTTATTTGGAACATCCAATTAATATACTGTGCATGTTTTTTGGACTGTGGGAGGAAACTGGAGTACCGGAGGAAACCCACACAAGCACGGGGAGAACGCAAAAACTCCACACAAAAATGCCCGAGCTGGGGATAAAACTCATGCCTTCTTGATGTGAGGTGGACATGCTTCATGTAATAACTAATGTAGTAAATATATAAGCCACAGGTGTCAAACTCAAGGCCTTCTAACTCATTTTATACAGAGTGCGAGAGCTTTTAAAGTACTGTATATGATTATTGTATATCCTTTGCATTAACCAATACCATGAAATGTAATTAATCATCCACCCAGTAGGTGGAGCCAAGCCATTTCATTGGCACGAAAATTTAAATTCAACTTATTTCAAAATTCCCTGAAAACTAACAACGCCACAGAATTGCAAGCTCAACTGGGCTTACTTAATTTGGCTTGATAATATACGGACTGCAGTAGAGAACAAAGATGCGAGCACTTAGCAACACTGACTTCGGGGTCGTGAAAAATCTGCAGTTACTCAAAGACAATAAACCTCCTGCCATACTGTCTTCACCGTCTCATCCACCATGGCAGATGTCAGTGGCATGAGCACTTCATCTGCTCTTGTATTGTGAAGTGCACATAGAGACCCCATTATACGTTTGATTTGATCTGCATTATTCAAAACACCCAGTTTCTGGTTGGTAAAGGACAAAACACCACAATGGTGGAGTCTGCCATGAAGAAAAAAAAAAAAAAAAAATTAACAACAAACTCAAAAACTAATATAAAGTTGGATCAGAAAGATACCCTGATCCATACAACATCGCCGATAAAAACCGGGATGACAAAGTCAGCTGGTGGCCAAATGTGAACTTTCCGGATATTTACAACTACTGTATCTGATTCACTGGCGGCATGAGGTGTTGGCCCTGTGATAGTCTGATGAGCTGTTCTGAGTGTATCGTGCCTTCACCCAATGTTATGCAAGATAGACACCAGTTCACCTTAATGTGCATGAACGATACAATAAAACCATCAGACTGATGGTCAAATAAAAATCACGCAATAAATGACATTTTTTCCCCCAAACATACCTGCCAGGAAATGTTCACTACATACTCGATCATGCTCAGAAGGTTTCCACAACTTTTGAGGATCATTCAAGGCTGCCGGTTCAAGAACATTTTGCCAGTTTAATTTTTGGTTGCTATCCTTCAGAAATTGGTAGAAATGGATGGCCGAATCTTTAACAAGACACTTGGAGCACCCTGGTGCAAAATCGCTAGCCAGCATTTCACCTATCACTTTAAAATAGCAAATAATATATTTTGATCATATCTGCGTAACCCTGCCACACAATACTGATTCCTTTGATTTTTTTTTTGTAGCCATTAGAATAAAAGCAGAAGGCCACCTGTTTGTGAAATCACAGAACAACGCAATAAGACAACACATGATTTTGTGTGCAGATATACAGACGCTCTCCAACTTGTTTTTAATTGGTTCCGGATGGCCGAACGTAAGTTGAAAGTGAACGTAAGTTGTTACAGTGACGTATGACGCTCATACTGTACTTACATCCATAAATGCCATTACTGTATCTCATTAAACACCCCTAAATCAATTATTATAAACATAACCTTGTAAAATAATATCAAATACATCAAATAAGATAAACATTAATTTCAAATAAGTCACTTATTTATACCGAGTCACTTTACATGAAGCTTAAAACAGCCAATCCACACTTACAATATGTGAGGTGCTCAAAACCGAAAGTAGTGTACTTGCGAAAGTAGTGTACTTGCTGTAGGCAAGTGAACAAGGGCGCCGTTGAACTCGTTTAGAACACAGCCTGCACTGATGTGAATCACCAGCAGAGCGGAGAGTTCTTTCTTTTGTGAATTCGAGTTTTCATTCATTTTACAACTCTCTTTGCTTAACTGAGTATGCATGATAGATTGCACCGATCCAAGCAGATTGTTAATTCATCTCTGTGTATGAGATTTGTACTCATGCTGGTAGGCTTACACTTCTGACCAACCATATTTGATGAGGGTTACAAAAGTCCGTAAAACAGTGGAAACACAAAGATCACAGAGACGACGTCTTAGCACAAGTGTAACAAACACACTATATAACAGATAAATATACACACACACTAGGCCTTCTCAAAAATTAGCATATTGTGATAAAGTTCATTATTTTCTGTAATGTACTGATAAAAATTAAACTTTCATATATTTTACATTCATTGCACATCAACTGAAATATTTCAGGTCTTTTATTGTTTTAATACTGATGATTTTGGCATACAGCTCATGAAAACCCAAAATTCCTATCTCAAAAAATTAGCATATTTCAAAAAAGTCAACCTTCAAATAATTATGTTCAGTTATGCACTCAATACTTGGTCGGGAATCCTTTTGCAGGAATGACTGCTTCAATGCGGCATGGTATGGAGGCAATCAGCCTGTGGCACTGCTGAGGTGTTATGGGGGCCCAGAATGCTTCGATAGCGGCCTTAAGCTCATCAACAGTGTTGGGTCTGGTGTCTCAACTTTCTCTTCACAATATCCTACAGATTCTCTACAGGGTTCAGGTCAGGAGAGTTGGCAGGCCAATTGAGCACAGTAATACCATGGTCAGTAAACCATTTACCAGTGGTTTTGGCACTGTCAGCAGGCGCCAGGTCATGCTGAAAAATGAAATCTTCACCTCCATCAAGCTTTTCAGCAGATGGAAGCATGAAGTGCTCCAAAATCTCCTGATAGCTAGCTGCATTGACCCTGCCCTTGATAAAACACAGTGGACCAACACCAGCAGCTCGCATGGCACCCCAGACCATCACTGACTGTGGGTACTTGACACTGGACTTCAGGCATTTTGGCAATTCCTTCTCCCCAGTCTTCCTCCAGACTCTGGCACCTTGATTTCCCAATGACATGCAAAATTTGCTTTTATCCGAAAAAAGTTCTTTGGACCACTGAGCAATAGTCCAGTGCTGCTTCTCTGTAGCCCAGGTCAGGCACTTCTGCCGCCGTTTCTGGTTCAAAAGTGGCTTGACCTGAGCAATGCGGCACCTGTAGCCCAGTTCACGGCTTCCACAGGTCTCCCAAGGTCTGGAATCGGCCCTTCTCCACAATCTTCCTCAGGGTCCGGTCACCTCTTCTGGTTGTGCAGTGTGGCAGAAAACACTTTTTCCTTCCCACAGACGTCCCACTGAGGTGCCTTGATAGAGCACTCTGGGAATAGCCTATTCGCAGTCTTACCCATGACTACAGTTTTGAGTAATGAACCAGGCTGGGAGTTTTTAAAAGCCTAAGGAATCTTTTGCAGGTGTTTAGAGTTAATTCGTTGATTCAGATGATTAGGTTAATAGCTCGTCTAGAGTACCTTTTCATGACATGCTAATTATTTGAGATAGGAATTTTTGGGATTTCATGAGCTGGATGCCAAAATCATCAGTATTAAAACAATAAAAGACCTGAAATATTTCAGTTGGTGTGCAATGAATCTAAAATATATGAAAGTTTAAATTTTATCAGTATATTACAAAAAATAATTAACTTTATCACAATGTGCTAATTTTTTGAGAAGGATATAACTGAACTGGGAAGAAGGAGGGGCACGTTCAATCTGTCGTTTGTAAACAATGGACAAAGCATCATTACGTCGACGTAGGTATATTCGGATCGACTTGCACCCGCCTTGGATGACGTCCCTTTTTGGTGAGCCGCCCGAAGAGACTGGAGCCAGTGGACAACAGATACTTCATATAGATTCCACAAACACAGTTGTTTTCTCTCTGGTACAAGCCTGAACAAGCCCAGACATGTCTGTGTTGCTCCTCCCCTCTGTAGGATTGCACAACTCCAGTCCTCTATGGAAAATTACAGACTCAAACAGCTGAGCAACACCATGTGACTCTTCACAGCACATTCACTGAACCGAATGGTTACACATTTATTAATGCAGCCATGAGGCGGGGGCGGGGGGGGGGGGGGGGGCACTAACCAAGCCGGATTGCGACAGGAAGGGCATCCGTCGTAAAACTTCTGCCACATTAAAAATGCAAATGGTCAAAACAAAATTCATACCGGATCGGTCGAGGCCCGGGTTAACAACGACCGCCATCAGTGCTGTCAACCAACAGGGTGCTGATGGAAATTGGACTACTGTTGGTCGAAGAAGAAGAGGCGGGAGGCGTGTCCGTAGGCAGAGAGAGAAGAGGAAAGGCGTGAGCCTAGGACTGAGAGTAGGGACTTTGAAATGTTGGAACTATGCAAAGAAAAGGTAGAGAGCTGGCTGACATGATGCAGAGGAGGAAGGTGGACATACTGTGCGTTCAGGAGACCAGGTGGAAAGGTAGCAAAGCTAAAAGCTAAGGAGCAGGGTTTAAGCTGTTTTATCATGGTGTGGATGGGAATAGAAATGGAGTAAGAGTCATCTTGAAGGAGGGGTTTGTCAGGAATGTTCTAGAAGTGAAAAGAGTGTCAGACAGAGTGATGAGTCTCAAGTTAGAAATTGAAGGCGTGATGGTCAATGTTGTTAGTGCTTATGCCCCACAGGCAAGATGTGAGCTAGAAGAGAAGGAGAGATTCTGGAGTGAATTAGATGAAGTGATGCCGAGTACCCCCAGAGGTGAAAGAGTGGTAATTGGGGCAGACTTCAACGGACATGTTGGTGCAGGCAACAGAGGGGACGAGGAAGTGATGGGCAGGTTTGGTATCCAGGACAGGAACGCAGAAGGACAGATGTTGATAGATTTTGCAAAAAGGATGGAAATGGCTGTGGTGAATACTTTCTTCCAGAAGAAACAGCAGCATAGGGTGACTTATAAAAGCAGAGGTAGGAGCACACAGGTAGACTACATCTTGTGCAGACGAGACAATTTGAAGTAAGTCAGTGACTGCAAAGTAGTAGCGGGTGAGAGTGTTGCCAAACAGCATAGGATGGTGGTGTGCAGGATGACGCTCATTGTGAGGAAGGTGAAGAAGGCAAAGTGGTGGAAGCTAAAAAAAGGAAGAGAGTGTCGTGTTGTCTTCAAAGAGGAGTTGAAACAGGCTTTGGGTAGTCAGGAAGTGCTTCCAGATGACTGGACAACCACAGCCAAATGTGATCAGGGAGACCGGTAGGAGAGTACTTGGTGTGTGCCTCTGGAAGGAAAGTAGATAAGGAAACTTGGTGGTGGAATGAGGAAGTGCAGGAGTGTGTACAAAGGAAGAGGTTAGCTAAGAAGAAGTGGGACATAGAGAGGACCGAAGAGAGTAAACAGGAGTACAGGGAGACACAGCGTAAGTAGTAGTGGCTAAGGCCAAACAGAGGGGCGTATGATGACTTGCATGATAGGTTGGACAGTAAAGAGGGAGAAAATTATCTATACAGGTGGGCACAGCAGAGAGATAGCGAGGGGAAGGACGTGCAGCAAGTTAGATTGATAAAGGACAGAGAGGGAAATGTATTGACTGATGACAGAAGTGTGCTGGGAAGGTGGAAAGAGTACTTTGAAGAGCTGATGAATGAGGAAAATGAGAGAAAAAAAAAAAAAAAAAAAAAAAAAAAAGAGTAGAAGAGGTGACTGTTGAGGACCAGGAAGTAGCAAAGATTAGTAAGGGTGAAGTGAGGAAGGCACTGAAGAGGATGAAGAATGGAAAGGCAGTTGGTCCTGATGATATACCTGTGGAGGTATGGAAGTGTCGAGGAAAGGTAGCAGTAGACTTTCTGAAAAGAACATTCAACAAGGTCTTAGAGAGTGAGAGGATGCCGGAGGAATGGAGGAGAAGTGTGCTTGTGCCCATTTTTAAGAACAAGGGAGATGTGCAGAGTTGTGGCAACTACAGAGGGATAAAGTTGATGAGCCATACGATGAAGTTATGGGAAAGAATAGTGGAAGCTCGACTAAGGATAGAGGTCAGCATTTGTGAACAACAGTTTGGTTTCATGCCAAGAAAGAGCACCACAGATGCAGTGTTTGCTTTGAGGATGTTAATAGAGAAGTACAGAGAAGGTCAGACATGCAAGTGTATATGTATCTGAGGGCAGAGTAGATGGTTTGATATGGTTCACAGTCACAGTGGGGTCACAGTCACTTTGTAGTCGTGTCATCGGACTTGCGACCATATGTTCTGGACACTCGGGTGAAGAGAGGAGCTGAGCTGTCTACCGATCACTACCTGGTGGTGAGTTGGCTTCGGTGGTGTGGGAGGTTGCCTTCCAGACCTGGCAGGCCCAAGCGTGTAATCAGGGTCTGCTGGGAACGTTTGGCGGAGCCCCCTGTCCGAGAGGCCTTTAACTCCCACCTCCGGCAGAGCTACAACCACGTTCCGGAGGAGGCGGGGGACATGGAATCTGAATGGGCCATGTTTCGTGCCTCCATTGCTGAGGCGGCAGCCCATAGCTGTGGCCGTAAGGTCGTCGGTGCTTGTCGTGGCGGTAATCCCGAACCGGTGGTGGACACCTGCGGTGAAGGGGCCGTCCAGCTGAAGAAGGAGGCCTATCGGGTTTTACTAGCCTGTGGGACTCCTGAGGCAGCAAGCGGGTACCGGCAGGCCAATCGTGCTGCGGCCGAGGCTGTCGCAGATGCAAAATCTCGGGCGTGGGAGGAGCTCGGTGAGGGCCTGGAGAGTGATTATCGGTTGGCCTCAAAAGGTTCTGGGCCACCATCCGACGCCTCAGGAGGGGAAGCAGTTCTTCACAAACACTGTTTACGGTGGAGGTGGGGAGCTGCTTACCTTGACTGGGGATGTTGTTGAGAGGTGGAGGAATACTTTGAGGACCTTCTCAATCCCACCAACACGCCCTCCGTGGAAGAGGAAGACCCTGGGGGTTCGGGTGAGGGTCCGCCCATCACTGGAGTGGAGGTCACTGAGGTTGTCAAAAAGCTCCTCGGTGGTCGAGCTCCGGGGTTGGACGAGATCCGCCCGGAATACCTCAGGACTCTGGATGTTGTAGGACTGTCTTGGTCGACACGTCTCTGCAACATCGGCGTGGTCATCGGGGCTGTACCTCTGGATTGGCAAACTGGGGTGGTGGTCCCAATTTTTAAGAAGGGGACCGGAGGGTGTGTTCCAATTATCGGGAATTACACTCCTCAGCCTACCTGGTAAAGTCTATGCAGGGGTACTAGAGAGGAGGATCCGACCGATAGTCGAACCTCGGATTCAGGAGGAACAATGTGGTTTTCGCCCTGGCCGCAGCACTCTTGACCAACTCTATACGCTCCACAGGATTCTGGAGGGGCATGGGAGTTTGCCCAATCTGTCCACATGTGCTTTGTGGATTTGGAGAAGGCTTTCGACCGTGTCCCTCGAAAGATCTTGTGGGGCGTGCTCCGAGAGTCTGGCGTTCGGATCCATTGCTACGAGCTATTCGGTCGCTGTATCACCGAGCCAGAGTTTGGTCCGTATTGGTAACAGCAGCTCGGATTCATTTCGGTGGGAGTTGGAGTCCGCCAAGGCTGTCCTTTGTCACCGATTCTGTTCATAATTTTTATGGACAGAATTTCTAAGCGCAGTCGAGGCGATGAGGGGTTCTGGTTCGGTGGCCATCGGATATCATCTCTGCTTTTTGCGGATGATGTTGTCCTTTTGGCTTCATCAAGTCGGGCCCTCCAGCTCTCATTGGAGCGATTCGCAGCTGAGTGCGAAGCAGCCGGGATGAAGATCAGTACCTCCAAGTCCGAGGCCATGGTTCTCAGTCGGACAATGGTGGAATGCACCCTCTGGGTCGGGGATGAGGTCCTGCCCCAAGTGGAGGAGTTTAAGTATCTTGGGGTCTTGTTTACAAGTGAGGGAAGGATGGAGCGAGAGAGCGACAGGCGGAGCGCTGCAGCCTCTGCTGTTAAGCGGTGCCTGTACCGGTCCGTCGTGGTGAAAAAGGAGCTGAGCCGCAAGGCGAAGCTCTCAATTTACCAGTCGATCTACGTTCCAACCCTCACCTATGGTCACGAGCTTTGGGTAATGACCGAAAGAACAAGATCACGGATACAAGCGGCTGAAATGAGCTTCCTTCGCCGGGTGGCGGGTTCTCCCTTAGAGATAGGGTGAGAAGCTCCGCCATCCGGGAGAGCTTCGGAGTAGATCCGCTGCTCCTCCGCATTGAGAGGGGCCAGTTGAGGTGGCTCGGGCATCTGGTTAGAATGCCCCGGACGCCTCCCTGGTGTGGTGTTTGGGCATGTCCAACCGGGAAGAGACCCGGGTCGACCTAGAACACGCTGGAGGGACTATGTCTCTCGGCTTGTCTGGGACCGCCTCGGTGTCCCCGGGAGAGTGGGAGGAAGTGGCTCGGGAGAGGGATGTCTGGACCTCTTTGCTAAGGTTGCTGCCCCCGCGACCCGACCCCGGACTAAGCGGAAGAAGATGAGATGATGATGAGATGAAAAAAAAAAAAAAAAAAAAAAAAAAAAGAGTAGAAGAGGTGACTGTTGAGGACCAGGAAGTAGCAAAGATTAGTAAGGGTGAAGTGAGGAAGGCACTGAAGAGGATGAAGAATGGAAAGGCAGTTGGTCCTGATGATATACCTGTGGAGGTATGGAAGTGTCGAGGAAAGGTAGCAGTAGATTTTCTGAAAAGAACATTCAACAAGGTCTTAGAGAGTGAGAGGATGCCGGAGGAATGGAGGAGAAGTGTGCTTGTGCCCATTTTTAAGAACAAGGGAGATGTGCAGAGTTGTGGCAACTACAGAGGGATAAAGTTGATGAGCCATACGATGAAGTTATGGGAAAGAATAGTGGAAGCTCGACTAAGGATAGAGGTCAGCATTTGTGAACAACAGTTTGGTTTCATGCCAAGAAAGAGCACCACAGATGCAGTGTTTGCTTTGAGGATGTTAATAGAGAAGTACAGAGAAGGTCAGACATGCAAGTGTATATGTATCTGAGGGCAGAGTAGATGGTTTGATATGGTTCACAGTCACAGTGGGGTAGATGTGATTGATTAAAGTGCACGGGGTTTTTATTGCACATAACCGGTATTTTCACAGACAGTTACAAAGTGGCGTTGTACAGTCTGACAGCGGTGGGAATGAACGACCTGCGGTAGCGCTCCTTCCTGCACTGAGGATGTCTCAATCGTCCACTGAAGGAGCTACTCAGCTTCTCTACAGTCTGGTGCAGTGGGTGAGAGCTGTTGACCATGATGGATGTGAGCTTTGCTACCATCCTCCTCTCACTCACCTCCTCCACAGAGTCCAGTGGGCAGCCTAGGACAGAGCTGGCCCTCCTGACCAGCTTGTTCAGTTTCTTTCTGTCCCGCTCTGTGCTGCCCGGGGCCCAGCAGATGGCAGCGTAGAGGATTGCAGAGGCTACCACAGTCATAAAAAGTCCTGAGCAGAGGTCTGCATACTCCGAAGGACCTAAGTCTCCTTAGAAGGTGGCGGCGACTCTGGCCTTTTTTGTACAGGGCGTTGGTGTTGTGGGACCAGTCCAGTTTATTGTTAAGGTGAACGCCCAGGTATTTGAAACTGTCCACTGTCTCAATGTCCTGTCCCTGGACGTTCACTAGTGAGTGTGTGTGTGTGTGTGTGTGTGTGTGTGTGTGTGTTAGAGTGCTTCTTCTGAAGTCGACCACCATCTCCTTCGGCTTCCTAGTGTTCAAGCACAGGTGGTTGCGCTCACACCAATCCACGAAGTGAACGATGACCGACCGGTACTCCTGCTCGTTCCCCTGACACACGGCCCACGATGGCAGAGTCGTCCGAGAACTTCTGGAGGTGGCAGCTGTCTGTCCTATAGATGAAGTCCGAGGTATAAATGTTGAAAAGGAAGGGTGAGAGGACGGTGCCCTGTGGTGCCCCCGTGCTGCAGACTGCCACCTTTGACTTACAGCCGTGCAGCCGCACGTACTGTGGACGGTTAGTTAGGTAGTCGATAATCCAGGCAGCAAGATGCCCGTCCACTCCCACTTCCTCCGGCTTCCCCCGCAGAAGCGCGGCCTCGTGGTGTTGAAGGCGGTGGAGAAGTCAAAGAACATGACCCTCACAGCACTGCCAGCGATCTCCAGGTGGGTGAATGCCCGCTGCTGAAGGTAGATGACGGCGTCTTCTACCCCGATGTTGGGCCTGTAGTCAAATTCAAAGTCAAACTGCAGCGGGTCTAGGGTGGGGCTCACCATAGAGCAGAGGTGTTCGAGGAAGAGCCTTTCCATGGTTTTCATAAGGTGGGAGGTCAGGGCGACAGGTCTGTAGTGGGCTGGTTCCTTCGCTTGAGCCGTTTTGGGAACCGGAACCACACAGGAGGTCTTCCACAGGACGGGAACCTTCTCCAGGCTGAGGCTGTACAGGTGGCATAGTACCTCACAGAGCTGGTCTGCGCAGGTCCTCAGCAGCCTGAGACTGATGTCATCTGGTCCTTCAGATTTCCTCTGATTTAGTCGCCTCAGCTGTCTCCTCACCTGGTATGACATGAGGGAGAGGGGGTCTGGGGTGGGCTGCAGAGGGAGGGGGATGTGTCTGTCGGGCTGTAGCAGTCAAGTGAAGTTGGCCTGGGGAGGGGAGAGGTGTCTGTTGGTCTGGAGATGTGTGAAGAGAGGGGGGGAAACGGGGAGGGGGCAGAATCAAACCTGTTGAAGTAACAGTTTAATTCATCCGCCCAGCGCTGGTCACCATCAGCTGACCCTCTGACACTTTGCCCAAATTCAGACATGGTCTTTAGTCCTCTCCAGACGTCCCGCACGTTGTTCTGAGCCAGCTTCTCCTCCATCTTCTTCCCATAGTCCTTCTTGGCCCTCCTGATCCTCCACTGGAGCTCACGCTGGACCTTCTTCTGCTCCTCTCTATCCCCCGAGATGAAAGCCCTCTTTTTCTGGTTCAGGAGGACTTTAAGCTCAGGGGTGACCCAAGGGTGGTTGTTGGAGAAGCACCGTACCCTCCGTGTTGGCACAGTGCTGTCCACGCAGAAGTTCATGTAATCGGTGCTACAGTGTGTGAGGCCGTCGATGTCATCACCAAAGGAGTCACAGAGCAGGCTCCAGTCTGTGGTCTGGAAACAGTCCCTAAGCCTCTCATTGGTCTCCTCGGTCCATACTTTCACAGACCTCTTCTGTGAAGGTTCCTTTCGCACCCTGGGTGTGTACTGGGGGAGCAGGTAGACCAGGTTGTGGTCTGAGCGTCCCAGTGGGGGGAGGGGGGTGGAACTGTAAGCATCCTTCACATTAGCATACAGCAAGTCCAGAGTTTTATTGTCTCTTGTGGTGCACTTCATCTATTGTGTGAACATCGGGAGAGAGACAGAGAGAGGGGCATGGTTAAAGTCCCCGCTGATCAGAATCATGGCGCAGGGGTGACAAGTCTGTGTCTGACTGACAGCGCTGTGTAGACGCTCACACGCAGCCGCCGTATCAGCCGAGGGCGGAATGTCCATGCAAAACACAATCACGTGTGAAAACTCCCTCGGTAGATAATATGGCCGCGCGCTCCAGGTCCCGCGTGCATAGCTGCTCCTTCACGTGCACGCTGGCCGGGTGGCATCACCTTTCATTCACATAGACCACCACACCCCCTCCTTTCTTCTTTCCGCTCTCCGTTACACTTTGATCTGCACGCGCGAGTGTGAATCCATTAAGAGAAACCAGAGTCCGGTGAGAGTTCATTCAGCCACGTCTCTGAAAAACACATGAGGCTGCAGTCCCGGTACTGCCTCTGCTGCCGAGTCAGCGCCGCCAGCTCCTCGGTCTTGTTGGCGATCGCTCGGACATTTCCCATGATGACAGAGGGAACACATGTCCTCCGCATCTTTTGTCCCCCTCTGCAGCCTCTCCTTTTCCTCCGTATTTCCACAGGAACAACAGGCTTTTCCGCGTGAAGGAGGGCGGGAGCGCGCAGGCCGAGGAGGGTCTCACTTGTGTAAGACCTGCGTTGCTCAGAGCCGTCGGTGAATGAATTTCCTGATGCCGATCCAAAAAGTGAAAGTAAAAGTGCACAGAAAAACAAACGCATCATAAAAGTAGGTTTCCCAAATGCAGGATTGAAGAAAGAAAAAGAAAATTTGAAAAAAGATAAAGAAACACACCAATATACAATAGAAAAGAGAAAAAAAAGGAAAGTAAACTGAAGAGCTCCTGTAACTGGCTGCAGGTCATTCCAGCACCATCTTATGTCTATGTTACAAGGTGTACCTTGTGCTCCCACTTGTTGGTCACTGATGGATTGGCATTTATTGACTTTAGATAATAAAGAAAAGTTGAACATGTCAAACACCATCAATCAGCTCAGTGTCACTAATTACACAATTATGATCTAAAGCTATGATTAAGCTGTTAATTCTGTCCATGTTACCAACTTTGAGTATTGTAATTTGAATATCCTATTGATAAATTGATGATGATGCTTCTCTAATATCCTGCATCGGCCTAATTTATTAAAAATTGGAAAAATTATTTTTTTCTAAATCTGTAGAGAATGTAAACGGGTCAGTGTCACTCATTTCACCACCAGTGTCATGATGCAATACATGAGTGTAAAGTTAAATCCCAAAGGTTTGTCAAGTTAGTGGAAATACTATTAGAGTATAAATCCATTTGGGATTCATACACAGGTTTACTCAATTTAAAATGTAGAAAAACAATGCAGTTTTCATAAACACCATCAATAACTTCAGTGTTTCCAGCGGTTGTAAGATTCAATCAGATGAACCCGAGCAGCTGGAAACACAAACCATCCTTACAGCACAAATCTCACCTGTTTACAACGTTTACTTCACCTATACTGCTTTAGTCAGTGATGTTAGCGTGTTAACTGAGGATGGAATAGAACTTACTTTGGTCTTCTGCCATTGCTGGCGGATATCTGATGCAACAATAAACGTTTCCGGGAAATTCAACCGAGCCTCCACTGCAGATTCATTTCTCGACTCAACCGTTTAATGATGTAACCACGCCTCCAGGTCGTTTGAGGAATGGTGTGCGCGCTACGAGCAGTCCATGAATTTGATTGGATGGTGTGTTTGGGTGACTTTGAATTATTGGTTAACACACGATCAGAAGGCGGGTTTCATAGAAATAGGAGTGGAAAAAACCGCGTCACATGATATAATAAAACACGTCCACACAGAGATTTTTAAATTTTATTTAAATATAGCAGATAATTCTTTCTTTCTTCCTTTCGGCTCGTTCCCGTTCTCGAGAGTCAGATAATAATATAAATCCCTTCAAAAATGGAAGCCAAGAATTCCTTCCGGGTGTTAGCTGACTTTCAAAATAAAGGCACTTGCGTGGTGGAGAGGATCTATTCCTGTTGAAGATTTTCAGTATTTTTTAAATTAAAATGTATTTCTATTAATATTAAAAAGAAGAAGAAGAATGGGCAGCGCGGTAGCATAGTGGTTAGTACAGCAAGATAGTTCTGGTCGCAGAGAGAGCATTGATGCGAGTAGTTTGCATGTTCTTTCCATGTTTGCAGGAGTTCAGCCCCTCATTCAGCACATCAGGGTAGATGTATTTATTTATGTATTTTTTAATTGCCTCTAGAAGTTAGTGTGAATGTCGACTTTGTGTTGCTCTGCAATTGTCTGGCAAGCTGTTCAGGGTGTACCCGACAATTACCGAGATAAGGCTTCATCTGACCTGCGCCATTTAGAAGTGGACTTGCTGGTGTGCTTTGGATCATTGTCTTGCTGCAGAACCCAGGTGTGCTTTAGCTTGAGGTCTTGAACCGATGGACAAACATTCTTTGCCAGCACTTCTTGGTAGCAAGCAGAATTCATAGTTCCATCAATCATGACAAGTCGCCCACGTCCTGAAGCAGCAAAGCAGGCCGAGATAATCACACTTCCACCACCATGTTTCACTACCGGCACAATGTTCTTGATGTCAATGCCAGATGTAACAGGATGCATTTCTCCCAAAAATTCAGCTTTAGTTTCATCAGTCAAGAGGACATTTTCCCAAAAGCTTTCAAGATGATTCTTAATGATCAAGATGATTCTTGGCAAAAATGAGTTGTGCCTTGATATTATTTTTTGTCAACAATGGTTTTGCCTTGGAATTCTTCCATGGATGCCATTTTTGCCTTGTGTCTTTCTGATGGTGGAGTCATGAATATTGACATTAACTGAGGCAAGTGAGATTTATAGTTGTTTAGAAGTGGTTTTTGGATCCTTTGTGACTTCTCTGGTTAGTCTGTGCTGTGCTCAGGGAGTCATTTTGGTAGGTCAGCCACTCATGTGAAGGGTCACCACTGTGCCATGCCTTCTCTATTTATGGATAGTGGCTCTGACAGTGGTCCACTGGAGTCCCAAAGATTTACCAATGACTTTGTATCCTTTCCTAGACTGAGACATCTCTATAATCTTCTTTCTTGTTTGCTCTTGAAGCTCACTGGATCTCAGCATGATGATGTGTGTTCAGTATGGCCTACCTCACCTTGTCAAACAGGTTTTATGTTCGGGATCACCTGAAGAGAGAGGATGGTTTCACCACCCCTCGAAACAGATCTGTAGTGATAAATGGAGTTTCAATAGAAAGTCTTTGTCCTGTCCTTTTATTTTTATTATATATATATATATATATATATATATATCTCCCCCTTATGCCGGTCCCAAGCCCGGATAAATGCAGAGGGTTGCGACAGGAAGGGCATCCGGCGTAAAACTTCTGCCACATTAAAAATGCAAATGGTCAAAACAAAACTCATACCGGATCGGTCGAGGCCCGGGTTAACAACGACCGCCATCAGTGCTGTCAACCAACAGGGTGCTGATGGAAATTGGACTACTGTTGGTCGAAGACATCGAAGAAGGAGAGGCGGGAGGCGTGTCCGTAGGCAGAGAGAGAAGAGGAAAGGCGTGAGCCTAGGACTGAGAGTAGGGACTCTGAATGTTGGAACTATGCAAAGAACAGGTAGAGAGCTGGCTGACATGATGCAGAGGAGGAAGGTGGACATACTGTGTGTTCAAGAGACCAGGTGGAAAGGTAGAAAAGCTAAAAGCTTAGGAGCAGGGTTTAAGCTGTTTTATCACAGTGTGGATGGGAAAAGAAATGGAGTAGGAGTCATCTTGAAGGAGGAGTTTGTCAGGAATGTTCTAGAAGTGAAAAGAGTGTCAGACAGTGATGAGTCTCAAGTTAGAAATTGAAGGCGTGATGGACAATGTTGTTAGTGCTTATGCCCCACAGGCAGGATGTAAGCTAGAAGAGAAGGAGAGATTCTGGAGTGACTTAGATGAAGTGATGCAGAGTACCCCCAGAGGTGAAAGAGTGGTCATTGGAGCAGACTTCAATGGACATGTTGGTGAAGGAAACAGAGGGGACGAGAAAGTGATGGGTAGGTTTGGTATCCAGGACAGTAAAGCAGAAGGACAGATGTTGGTAGATTTTGCAAAAAGGATGGAAATGGCTGTGGTGAATACTTTCTTCCAGAAGAGAGAGGAGCTTAGGGTGACTTATAAAAGTGGAGGTAGGAGCACACAGGAAGACTACATCTTGTGCAGGCGATGTAATTTAAAGGAAATCAGTGACTGCAAAGTAGTAGCGGGTGAGCGTGTTGCCAAACAGCATAGGATGGTGGTGTGCAGGATGATGTTGATGGTGAGGAAGGTGAAGAAGGCAAAGGTAGAGCAGAAGACAAAGTGATGGAAGCTGAAAAAGGAAGAGTGTTGGGTTGTCTTCAAGGAGGAGTTGAAACAGGCTTTGGGTGGTCAGGAAGTGCTTCCAGATGACTGGACAACTACAGCTAATGTGATCAGGGAGACAGGTAGGAGAATACTTGGTGTGTCATCTGGAAGGAAAGTCGATAAGGAAACTTGGTGGTGGAATGAGGAAGTGCAGGAGTGTGTACAAAGGAAGAGGTTAGCTAAGAAGAAGTGGGACATTGAGAAAACCGAAGAGAGTGAACAGGAGTACAGGGAGACACAGCGTAAGGCAAAGGTAGCAGTGGCTAAGGCCAAACAGAGCGCGTATGATGACTTGTATGCTCGGTTGGAAAGAAAAGAGGGAGAAAATGATCTATACAGGTTGGCACAGCAGAGAAATAGAGATGGGAAGGACGTGGAGCAAGTTAGATTGATAAAGGACAGAGAGGGAAATGTATTGACTGATGACAGAAGTGTGCTGGGAAGATGGAAAGAGTACTTTGAAGAGCTGATGAATGAGGAAAATGAGAGAGAAAAAAGAGTAGAAGAGGTGACTGTTGAGAACCAGGAAGTAGCAAAGATTAGTAAGGGTGAAGTGAGGAGGGCATTGAAGAGGATTAAGAATGGAAAAGCAGTTGGTCCTGATGACATACCGGTGGAAGTATGGAAGTGTCTAGGAGAGGTAGCAGTAGATTTTCTGACAAGAACATTCAACAAGGTCTTAGAGAGTGAGAGGATACGAGAGGAATGGAGGAGAAGTGTGCTTGTGCCCATTTTTAAGAACAAGGGAGACGTGCAGAGTTGTGGCAACTACAGAGGGATGAAGTTGATGAGCCATACTATGAAGTTATGGGAATGAATAGTGGAAGCGAGACTAAGGGCAGAGGTCAGCATTTGTGAACAACAGTTTGGTTTCATGCCAAGAAAGAGCACCACAGATGCAGTGTTTGCCTTGAGGATGTTAATAGAAAAGTACAGAGAAGGTCAGACGGAGCTGCATTGTGCCTTTGTGGATCTGGAGAAAGCATATGACAGGGTGCCGAGACAAGAACTGTGGTATTGCATGAGGAAGTCTGGAGTGACAGAGAAGTATGTTAGAGTGGTGCAGGACATGTATGAGAGATGTATGACAGTGGTGAGGTGTGCTGTCGGTGTGACAGAAGAGTTCAAGGTGGAGGTGGGACTGCATCAAGGGTCAGCTCTGAGCCCCTTCTTGTTTGCTATGGTGATGGACAGGCTGACAGACGAGGTTAGACAAGATTCCCCATGGACTATGATGTTTGCAGACGACATTGTGATCTGTAGTGAGAGCAGAGAACAAGTGCAGGAAAATCTAGAGAGGTTGAGGTATGCCCTGGAAAGGAGGGGAATGAAGATTAGCCTCAGTAAGACAGAATACATGTGTATGAATGACAAGGACCCAGGAGGAACGGTGAGGTTACAGGGAGCAGAGATAAGAAAGGTGGAGGATTTTAAGCACTTAGGCTCAACAATCCAGAGCAATGGAGAGTGTGGAAAAGAGGTGAAGAAGCGTGTGCAGGCTGGTTGGAATGGTTGGAGTGTCCGATGTGATGTGTGATAGGAGGGTATCGGCAAGAATGAAAGGAAAAGTGTACAAGACGGTGTTGAGGCCAACAGGATGTTGTATGGTTTAGAAACAGTGGCCCTGGGGAAAAGACAGTGGGTAGCAGAGATCAAAATGTTGAGGTTCTCTTTGGGAGTAACGAGGATGGATAGGACTAGGAATGAGCACATCAGAGGGACAGCACATGTAAGATGTTTTGGAGACAAAGTCAGAGAGGCTAGATTGAGATGGTTTGGACATGTACAGAGGAGGGATAGTGAGTATATTGGTAATAGGATGCTGAGGCTGGAACTACCAGGCAGAAGGCCTAGAGGAAGACCAAAGAGACGATTCATGGATGTGGTGAAGGAGGACATGAAGGTCGTTGGTGTAAGAGAAGATGCATAGGACAGGGTGAGATGGAGGCAGATGATTCGCTGTGGCGACCCCTGAAGGGAAAAGCCGAAAGGAAAAGAAGACTTCACCTATACTGCTTTAGTCAGTGATGTTAGCGTGTTAACTGAGGATGGAATAGAACTTACTTTGGTCTTCTGCCATTGCTCGCGATCACAGATATCTTGTGCAACAATAAACGTTTCCGGGAAATTCAACCGAGCCGCCACTGCAGATTCATTTCTCGACTCACCCGTTTTATGACGTAACCCCGCCTCCAGGACGTATTGAGTAATGGTGTGCGCAATACGATCAGTCCATGAATTTGACTGGATGGTGTGTTTGGGTGACTTTTGTTCTAGAAGTGAAAAGAGTGTCAGACAGAGTGATGAGTCTCAAGTTAGAAATTGAAAGTGTGATGTTCAATGTTGTTCGTGCTTATGCCCCACAGGCAGGATGTGAGCTAGAAGAGAAGGAGCGATTCTGGAGTGACTTAGATGAAGTAATGCAGAGTACCCCAGAGGTGAAAGAGTGGTCATTGGTGCAGACTTCAATGGACATGTTGGTGCAGGCAACAGAGGGGACGAGGAAGTGATGGGCAGGTTTTGTATCCAAGACAGGAACACAGAAGGACAGATGTTGGTAGATTTTGCAAAAAGGATGGAAATGGCCATGGTAAATACTTTCTTCCAGAAGAAACAGGAGCATAGGGTGACTTATGAAAGCGGAGGCAGGAGCACAGAGGTAGACTCCATCTTGTGTCGGCGATGTAATTTGAAGGAAGTCTTTGACTGCAAAGTAGTAGTCGGTGAGAGTGTTGCCAAACAACATAGGATGGTGGTGTGCAGGATGACGCTGATGGTGCGGAAGGTGAACAAGGCAAAGGCAGAACAGAAGACAAAGTGGTGGAAGTTGAAAGAGGAAGAGGGTCGTATTGTCTTCAAGGAGGAGTTGAAACAGGCTTTGGGTGGTCGGGAAGTGCTTCCAGATGACTGGACAATCACAGCAAATTTGATCAGGGACACAGGTAGGAGAGTACTTGGTGGGTTCTCTGGAAGGAAAGTAGATAAGGAAATTGGTGGTGGAATGAGGAAGTGCAGGAGTGTGTACAAAGGAAGAGGTTAGCTAAGAAGAAGTGGGACATTGAGAGGCCCGAAGTGAGTAAACCAGAGTACAGGGAGACACAGCGTAAGGTGAAAGTAGCAGTGGCTAAGGCCAAACAGAGGGCGTATGATGACTTGTATGATAGGTTGGACAGTAAAGAGGGAGAAAATGATCTATACAGGTGGGCACAGCAGAGAGATAGCGATGGGAAGGACGTGCAGCAAGTTCGATCGATAAAGGACAGAGAGAGAAATGTATTGACTAATGACAGAGGTGTGCTGGGAAGATGGAAAGAGTACTTTGAAGAGCTGATGAATGAGGAAAATGAGAGAGAAAAAAGAGTAGAAGAGGTGACTGTTGAGGACCAGGAAGTAGCAAAGATTAGTAAGGGTGAAGTGAGGAGGGCACTGAAGAGGATGAAGAATGGAAAGGCAGTTGGTCCTGATGATATACCTGTGGAGGTGTGGAAGTGTCGAGGAAAGGTAGCAGTAGATTTTCTGAAAAGAACATTCAACAAGGTCTTAGAGAGTGAAAGGATGCCGGAGGAATGGAGGAGAAGTGTGCTTGTGCCCATTTTTAAGAACAAGGGAGATGTGCAGAGTTGTGGCAACTACAGAGGGATAAAGTTGATGAGCCATACGATGAAGTTATGGGAAAGAATAGTGGAAGCTCGACTAAGGATAGAGGTCAGCATTTGTG
Source organism: Plotosus lineatus (assembly GCA_024760905.1). NCBI lineage: Eukaryota > Metazoa > Chordata > Actinopteri > Siluriformes > Plotosidae > Plotosus > Plotosus lineatus. Next base: position 10,710,321 of record CM045748.1, read on the forward strand.
AACAATAGTTTGGTTTCATGCCAAGAAAGAGCACCACAGATGCAGTGTTTGCCTTGAGGATAGGTAAGGGGTATGGGTTTTTACACCCGAGCCTCATGGCTCATCAGGCCGGTGCTTATCCCCGGTTTCCATAGCGTGAAGTGATCAGGAGTTCAACTGGATGGGACACTCGGCCATCGCAGGTTACCTTCCCAGTATATTTTTACTGGTACTCATTTATACTGCTGGGTGAACAGATGCACACTTGTGGTTGAGACCTTGCCCAGGGGTCTTCGCACAGTGAGGGTCTCGGTGGGATTCGAACTCACAACCATGAGCACAGCACCCTAACCACTATTGCCTTGAGGATGTTAATGGAGAAGTACAGAGAAGGTCAGAAGATGCTGCATTGTGCCTTTGTGGATCTGGAAAAAGCATATGACAGGGTGCCGAGAGAAGAAATGTGGTATTGTATGAGGACATCTGGAGTGGCAGAGAAGTATGTTAGAGTGGTGCAGGACATGTATGAGAGATGTAAGACACTGGTGAGGTGTGCTTTTGGCGTGGACGGCGAATTCAAGGTGGAGTTGGGACTGGATCAAGGTTCTGCTCCGAGGCCCGTCTTGTTTGCGATGGTGATGGACAGGCTGACAGACGAGGTTAGGCAAAAATCTCCTGGACTATGATGTTTGCAGATGACATTGTGATCTGTAGTGAGAGCCGAGAACAAGTGCAGGAAAATATAGAGAGATGGAGGTATGCTCTGGAAAGGAGAGGAATGAAGGTGAGCCTCAGAAAATCAGAATACATGTGTGTGAATGAGAACAACCCAGGAGGAACAGTGATGCTCCAGGGAGCAGAGATAATGAAGGTGGAGGATTTTAAGTACTCAGGGTCAAGAATCCAGAGCAATGGAGAGTGTGGAAAAGAGGTGAAGAAGTGTGTGCAGGCAGGTTGGAATGGTTGGAGAAAGGTGTCCGGTGTGATGTGCGATAGGAGAGTATCAGCAAGAATGAAAGGAAAAGTGTACAAGACGGTGATGAGGCCAGCGATGTTGTCTGGCTTAGAAACAGTGATGCTGAGGAAAAGGCGAGGAGGCAGAGCTGGAGGCAGCAGAGATGAAAATGTTGAGGTTCTCTCTGGGAGTAACGAGGATGGATAGCATCAGAAATGAGTACATCAGAGGGACAGCCCACGTAAGATGTTTTGGAGACAAAGTCAGAGAGGCTAGATTGAGATGGTTTGGACATGTACAGAGGAGGGATAGTGAGTATATTGGCAGTAGGATGCTGAGGTTGGAACTACCAGGCAGAAGGCCTCGAGGAAGACCAAAGAAGAGATTTATGGATGTGGTGAAGGAAGACATGAAGGCCGTTGGAGTAAGAGTAGAAGATGCAGAGGACAGGGTGAAATGGAGGCGGATGATTTGCTGTGGCGACTCCTGAAGGGAACAGCCGAAAGGAAAAGAAGAAGAAGGAGGGTGTGTTTGGGTGACTTTGAATTATTGGTTAATACACAATCAGAAGGCGGGTTTCATAGATATAGGAGTGGAAAAATAGCGCGTCACAAGATATAATAAAACACGTCCACATAGAGATTTTTAAATTGTATTAAAATATAGCAGATAATTATAGTTATATATCACCTCAAAGAAGTACAGTACATCGTATTTTTATGGATGAATAAATCCCTTCAAAAATGGAAGCCAAGAATTCCTTCCGGGTGTTAGCTGACTTTCAAAATAAAGGCACTTGTGTGGTGGAGAGGATCTATTCGTGTTGAAGATTTTCAGAATTTTTTTTAATTAAAATGTATTTTTATTAATAATAATAAGAAGAAGAGGTGGCATGGTGGTTAGCATGTCCACCTCAAAGGAAGAAGACCTGGGTTCGATTCCTCGTGAGGGTGTTTCTGTGTGGAGTTTGCATGTTCTCCTTGTGCTTGAGTGGGTTTCCTCTGGGTCCCTCCACAGTCCAAAAAAAACCATGCACAGTAGGTCAATTGGCTGTTCCAAATCACCCCAAGGTGTGAGTATATGAATGGTTGTGAGTGTTGGCCTGGCGAGCTGTCCAGTATTCCACCCTCTCCCAGAGTTGGCTGACATGGTCACCTTCCTCCCTGCAAACTTAAATAGAGGAGAGGGAGCAATGGAGCAGTTCACCCTGGACAGCTTTCCACAACATTGCAGGGCCCAGTATAGAACTAACAGTGTTAAATTCTTTGGTTTAAAGCAGTGCTTCTCAAATAGTGGTACAATGTCAGGAGAGCGCGTATGACCCTGGGGAACATGCTTTTCTGGAATAGAGTACCGTACAGTACGAGAATTAAGTGTAATTGCACCTCCAGTCCAATAGTTGGCAGTGGTGTTCTCATTGTCGTGTTATCGTGTAGCAATTTTTCGCATGAGCAAACGATATGACACTCACAACAACTCACACGGAAATTTTTCTAACAGGAACGAAGAGAAAGGTGGAGAGAGACGGAGATATTAAGACATAAATAAGTAACATGAATTTAAATAAGGATGTATTTTTATTTGAGGCACATTGGTGCACTTAAAATCTTTTGTTACAAGATTAAAAACAATGTTAATGAAGATTTTCTTTGTTGCAAGTTGAACTATATTTCTTTCTTTTTTGTTTTTAATGTAATAAAGATATGCAGAGGTGTACTAATAACAATTTTATAGACAAATCATACTATTTTTGTCGCTGGCGCGCGGGGGGGGGGGTTCTTCCTAGAGGGGGCACCACAGAAAATAATTGAGAAGCACTGGTTTAAAGCTATATTTATTGCCACGAGTCTGCTCTGCATTATGTGCTTTTATCCAGTCACTTTCTGGTTTAAATTACTATTTTGCTTACATACTGATAAAAAAGATCAGCTTAGTTGATTATTAAATGGGTCAGGTTTTTAAAAAAAAAAATCATTGTTATCAGGCAAATAATTCTACAGTGTGCTTTCAAAAAAATATCTGTTCCAAATTCGACACTTTGATATATTTTAAATAGCGAGAGGAATGAGGGGAGGACAGGCAGCTCTTGAGACTCTGATGAGGCCGAGGAGACATTTAGTGAGTTAACTTTATTTCATGGTCCTGTCAGTACTGCATCACCACTTAAAGCTATGATTATCAATAAAATCTATTTGTGTGTATTAAATGTCTATTTCTTTATATAATACAAAATTATATATAACAGATGAACTGATCCAAAATCTCTGAGAAACGTGGCGTTCCACACACAACACATCAACACTGAATAAATATCTCTCTGCTGTCCATGTGGTATGTGACCACTCGGTGACAGGAGGAGGAAAAATACATTGATATTCATGACAATAGTTTTATGCTCGCAGGGCTTGCTTGTGACATTGTATGGTTTGTTCAAGAGAGATTTACCCAAAGGTCGTGATGTTTAGATTACTTTGAGGTGTTGGAGAGTTTTTATGGAGAATATTTATGATCACGCCATGAGAATTCACCTTCTGTGTGAACTCTTGCTACCATGCAAACCTCACGAAAAGTGCCACTGCTGACTTACCATTGTGCCCTCAGGGGGAATAGTTTTTATTTACTTTCTAGTCACTACATGTTTTTCAAATTACTTTCTATGTTTTTATCTTTAATGAACCCTCCACACTTTGACTTGCTAACACTGTTGTTTATTTCTGATGATGATGATGATGATGATTAAACATTCAATTGTTAAACCAGCTAATCCCAAAGTCGCAGGTCAGATGGAGCCTTATCTCGGTAATTGCCGGGTACACCCTGAACAGCTTGCCAGACAATTGCAGGACAACACAAAGTCAGACATTCACACTCACACCGAGAGGCAATTTAAAAAATACATAAATAAAAACATCTACCCTGATGTGCTGAATGAGGGGCTGAACTCATACAAACATGGAAAGAACATACAAACTACTCACATCAATGCTCTCTCCGAGACCAGAACTATCTTGCTGTACTAACCACTATGCCACCATGCTGCCCATTCTTCTTCTTCTTCTTTTTCTCTTATTATTATTATAATTATTATAGACTATATATTATATGTCGGATATTGGAGCTCATTTATATTTTGTGTTCGTAAATTTGCTTTATTTAATAGGCACTGACAACCACATAGATAATGCTCATATACAACCTTCTTAGATTACACATTGGATTACTCATTACACTTCTTACATTAAGACTAATGATAGAGCCTTTTAAACCTGGTGCTTCCTATGAAGATTGCAGACATAAAACATAATCAGCTCATGCTCCAAACATGCTGTCGATTCTTTTATTCTTCTCAAGGTCAAAGGTGACAGCTAAAAAAAACTCAGGGTACAGCCACAAAACAGTATGGATAATGGAGCAAATACACCTTATACATTAAAATTAATTGGTGCTATGCGTTTAATTGTATTCCAATCATCTGCATTGAAAGCCCACATTGCTGTGCTGAATATGTGAAAATGGCAAAAATAAAACGTGGAGGGTAAAAGTTATTAAATGGACGTAGTGAGAATGAGGAGCACAGTGTCATTCTTCCAATGCTTCCACAACCACTGAAATAGAGTCCAGATAATCCTCCACACAACGCTGTGTAAGTCGATCAAAGCATTGTGCTTGAGTGCATTTATTAATGGAGAACATATGCTGTGCGTTCTACATTTGAACAAACCTGCATGCACGCAATACAGAGAATTTCAAGCTGCTTGGATAGTAGGAAACAAACTGTTAAAATATATAACTGCACAAATCCAACACAGGCCTTAAAAATTTCTAAATTAAAAATCCTGTTTTTCAACTTTTATTAACAAAAAGATGGGTGGTACGGTCTTCTTCTTCTCCTTCTTCTTCTTCTTCTTTTCCTTTCGGCTGCTCCTTCAGGGGTCGCCACAGCAAATCATCCGCCTCCATCTCACCCTGTCCTCTGCATCTTCTTTTTTGACTCCAACGACCTTCATGTCTTCCTTCACCACATCCATAAATTGGTGGTACGGTAACGTATTTAATAAAAAAATTAATATAAGTAAAATAATATTTTAGACTACATGCGGGTGGCACGGTGCTGTAGTGGTTAGCATGTCTGCCTCACAGCAAGAAGGGTCTCTGTTTTATTACAGGCTCTGGTGTTTTTGTGTGGAGTTTCTCCTGTGCTTGCGTAGGTTTCCTCCAGGTACTCTGATTTCCATCCTCAGTCCAAAAACATACACAGTAGGTTAATTGGCTGTTCTAAATTGCCCGTAGGCGTGAAAATGAGTATGAATAGTTGTGTGAGTGTTGGCCCTGAGATGGGCTGGTGCGCTGTCCAGGGTGTACCCTGCCCGTGATCAGAGTCGGTTGAGATGGGTGCCAGCCTCCCTGTGACCATAAATAAGATTAAGTAGTTCAGATAATGAATGAATTGTTAACCAAAAGAAAAGTAATTAACATACACTTACAAAGCTTATATTCTTAATCGATCAGTGCATGGCGGTTATTATGTGCAGACTTTGCTAAAATTGTTTAAATTTTAAAATAAAACGTTTACTGTATGAATTTTCCCCAGTAACTTGAATACTGTAATCTACAAATTACTTTAGACCTATGTCAGCCCAGGTACAACCCATAGGCGAGTATATAGCGTATCAGGTTCTACGGAGATCATAGAACACAATGCATCAAATCGTTTGAATAACGATGTTGGATTTTTTTACTTGATGTCTTTGTTCTTCGTGCTATTCATATAACTTTTATAGACCGTTTTGAAAAGAAAACAAAAAAGTCAAAGCTCCTGCTTGCGACAACAACCCCCTGTACAGAACCGGCAAAACTAGTCTAAATAAATATAAATACTTCGGATGTTTTGGATCCCTAGAGACATAAATATAATCTAAACATTTGCAGCATGCTCAGGAAGGTTTGAAAGATACATCGACACAGAATAGGAGGTCCAGACCTTCACAATATTCCCCATGTTAAACATGTCAACTGCCACGCCCACCTCTCTTGTCTTAGTATAGTGTAGCAGGGATTTCAATTGCAAGGAATTTTTCGGACACTTTTTGTAACAAAACGGCACTACACATTTATAACCAGAAAACATTTACAGTAGAGCTACACATGTAATATTATATCATATAAATGAGCAGTAGCAACATGATACTTTTTATTGATTAAGATAAGATAAGATAAGATACAGCTTTATTAATCTCACAATGGAGAAATTCACTGTTACAGGCTCTTGAGGTACCATCAGTAGGGGGTGCAAAAATAGATACATATACAAACATACACACATACATATATATTATATAAGTAAATAAATAAATAGATACATAAATAGTATAAATTAATAAACAATAAAAGAAAAGAAGGGAACAACTTTGTAGACTGGCCTATATTCAAGTGTATATGTATCTGAGGGCAGAGTAGATGGGTTGATATGGTTCACAGTCAGTGGGGTAGATGTGGTTGATTAAAGTGCACAGGGTTTTTATTGTACATAACCGTTTTTTTTTTTTCCCCCAGTGCAGCTAACTGGGTTATCAAAGGCCGGCCATGCCTCTCACTGTCTATGGTGTGAGGCATGTAAAAGAACCATTGCTGACTTTCGACAAGAGTAGGCTGCAAAGCCGTCGGCGTGTTTCCGCCCTGCGATGGCCTGGCGAGCTGTCCAGGATGTACTCTGCCCTCGCCCGAAGTTGGCTGGGATGGGCGCCAGCCTCCCCGCAACCCTAATTAGGATTAAGCGGTTACAGAAAATGAACTGATGAACTAACCGGTATTTTCACAGACAGTTACAAAGTGGCGTTGTGCAGTCTGACAGCAGTGGGAATGAACGACCTGCGGTAGCGCTCCTTCCTGCTCTGAGGAAGTCTCAGTCGTCCACTGAAGGAGCTACTCAGCTTCTCTACAGTCTGGTGCAGTGGGTGAGAGCTGTTGACCATGATGGATGTGAGCTTTGCAGATTACAGATACAGCATGCACAATAACAGACCAGTTACATACATGCTTGTCGTGTTAACATTTAACTCGTTTAAGCTATAGGTACAAGTTCACCTGGGATATTGATGCACAATGGCCGAACATCGGGGAGAACAAAATTGGTCTCTTTACAAGAAGTTCCTAAAGTGACCCTCCCTACTTGCATAAGAGGTGACAGATTAGTTAAGAAACCACCATTCTGCCTTCAGTCCTATTGGTGTTTAAACAACACAGTTTTGTTCAACTGTGGTCTCACACTGTCCCCTGTAAGACTGAGATTAGTGAGATTGATTGTGTGAAATCTACGAACCTTGATGAATTGTTCACAAATCAATTTTATCCTTGCATAACAGTGTGTGTCAATACCTTTTGTAATTTCTAAAAATGCTGGGACAACAAGTCCACCTTTATTTTTCAAAGTACGCAAGGCTGATGTACATTCTGAAGCAGGCCTGATAAGTGCCACTGAACATTCGCTGCAAGATGATATCTTCTTCTCTTGATGCTTTGTATTATGGAGATCATTCTGTATCTCCTCTAGCTTCTGGAGGGTATCAACATACTTACGCTTAAGGGTATCAGGCTGGCTGGCGTAACTGTGCTCTGAAGTTACTACCTCCACACAAGCACCAACGTCTGCTGGGGGTGATGGCTCTACCATAAATTCTGAGGATGAAGCACGCATTCTATAATTTGCTGACCTGGACTGGTTCTTCAGAATATAAGAACACACTATAGAATACCTATTGATACTTATATGAACCTTTGATAAACTTGAAATTGACCACAATATACCTGTATAGAAAATTTGAAAATAATATATCAAATCTTATAAAACCCTTTTTTTGGCTCCTGGTAGAGGAGTTCCACATTTTCATGAAAAAGTCTATATATATATATATATATAAATCAAGAACTGAGTTACTGTATAAGTATAATAATACTTTATAGACATTATTAAAGATCTAGTGTAAATGTATGTTTTGACCAACTCACATTGATATATAATATTGTGCAAATTCATTAAAGTTAATGGCTCCTTAAAGGTTTCAACCTCTTGATGCCAAGAAAAAACAGATGACAGCGCAGTCTTCTTGAGCAGCTTCAAATGCCTGTGCTTGGAGTGATAGAATCCTTTTCGCTCAAATGTTCAGAACAAACAACACCATATCTTGACGGCACCCGCCGCTTCTTCGTCACTGCATCAATGCGGTTGATGGCGTGCACCCATAATTGCTTACGATGCTTATCCAATGGTACTCTGGAGTAATATAAAAAGTTCTCAAGGTATCAATTCTGTAGCTTTCTGTATCTATGTTGCATACATCAATCTATTAGCTCTATCCATACCTATGTTTAAATGCAGATCCTGCTCAATTTTAGTGTTCTTCTGATATATGTAACAGTGCTTAAAAAAACTCAATGGTCTATGGGAGAGGATTTTAATCAACTTACCAACTTATTGCTATTATCAGGGTTCTGCCTAGGATTTTAAGAGAGGTGCCTATAATTTGCCTCAGAGAGTGAAAAGTGCCAGAAGTGCTAAACTTCTCTAGGGGGGGATCTGGGAGCTCCCACTGGGAAATTTGCGAAAAATGAAAGCTCCTGATATGCATTCTGTTGTATTCTAGCAGTAAATATTAGGAGTGCAGAATGTACTGTGTTTGACTAAACATATGAGTATTTAATCCTGTTTTTCCCATGGAAACATCAAAAATTTTAGATGAATAGTTGATGTTTATCAACTCACACAATCTTTTAAACTGGAGCTCAAACAAAGGTCTAAAAGGTTAACAATAATTAACACTAAATGTTACTAGTTACACTGGGGTTAATAATAAAAAGTAGTCATTCATAAATTTCAGTGTAAGTAATGTTATTTAAGTTTCAAGCCTACCGCCTAATGAAGGTTAAACTAAAACACACTTACTGGTGAAAAGTTGCACAAGAATTAACCATATTGACACAAAACAAGCTAAACCTAACGTATTCCAATTAAATTTGATGTTGTTATGTTTAAAAACGGACTATTATAAGGACGCCAAAGGATGTTGACTCTCGATTGAAAATAATACCCAAAGTTTTGTTTTGCCCTAACCGGAAGTTGAGGCCGAATTACCATGTGAAGGGGGCCTGTCCGCGGTCTAGCGTTTCTTCCACGTCATTGATCAAACTGGCTACCACAGTTACTGTTTCCGGGTCACATTCTCAACATCCGCCCTCTGAGAATTTCTCTCTTGTGGGTTGGTGAATGCTGTACTGTATTTGTGTTTATTGAGAGAGCTACCCGGCATGCCTTGTATTTGGTATACATATAATGTTTTGAACTGTATATTTTTGTAGAATAAAAAAACAAGAATTAAATAGGTAACAATTAAAAACAATTAATTTGCTTGGAAATTTAAAGTGTATATGTTACATTTAAAACAGTTTAACAAATATACCATCAACATGTCATATAACTCTTAAAATAGGGTCGTGGCCATGAACTATCTAAAGCTGAACACTCTATTTTCTGTTCGTATCAAATAAAGAGCTCACCTTTTACGAAAAGCTTTCGTAAGGGGGAGCACAATGTGTATGTGTTACCTTTAAAATGCTTGATTTACTGGTGGAGCTCATTTCATTTACTATAGGAATAAATTAATTTAAGTTTGACCACCACAGAATGCCGTGCTCGAGGTTACTTTTCATAGGCTGCCACAGGGAATTACAGTATCTGTCTTCATCTCACTTTATTCTTTGCACGCAGTAGGCCCCCTACTTACGAAACCATTCATTCCAAAGCCTTTTTCGTAAAGCGGGAGTGTATTTTACATGTTAAACACCTGATTCGTTTCAATGCTCCCAAGACTACCCCATAAACCCTTTAAAAATGATAAAAGTACATCAATTTTGTATGAAATATGTGTTAGAAGTAAAAGAAAATAATTTATTAAACCATTTAAACATTTTATTAACATATTAAACCATTTTATTAACATATTTATTAATTAAACCATTATTAAACATTTTTATGAACACACACACACACACACACACACACACACACACACACATCTCTCTTTCTCTCTCTCTCTCTCTCTCTCACTCACACACACACACACACACACACACACACACACACACACACAGACACACAAAATACCGTACACATTAAATGTGTATTGTATACACATGAAATGTTTATTGTGGCGCTGCGGGCCATGCCCACAAGCAGGACGCCATTTTAAGTCATGGAATTCAAAGCGTATTCTTCCCTGTTTGACAGATCGGAGGTCCAAACTCAACTTTAACTTGATTCCTTGAGGGATCGGAGGTCCACATTTATTAAACATTTACTGAATTAAACAACTTAAAAAAATAAACTAAAAGCTAAAGAGTTAAGCCTCCCTCTGTCTCTCTCTCTCTCTCTCTTTCACACACTATCTCTCTCTCTCTTTCACTCGCAAGAGCTGATGGAACAATTCTATTTAAATGTTTAAATGGACGGGATGTTTTATTTAAAGTGGAATTACAGTACCTTTTTGAAAGATCAGAGGTCCTCATTCAACATTAACTTGCTTCCCAGCGAGATCGGAGGTCTTCTCCCATGGAGCACGCTGTTTTAATATCGTGCCGAAATAATCACCTCTGTCACTGTATTTCCGCTTTAAGGTCTCCTTCTGGGTCAATATCATCCCGAGTGTAGAGGAGTTTCAACGATAATGAAATACAACGCTGCATGATCAATCTCAAAACAAGCCAACAGTCAACTCTCCTTCATGCGTGTGACAAACAAACAGGAAATATGGGGACAGGAAGTTCAGCTGTGTCATCCCTCCTAGCCACTGGGAGGCCAGCGGGGCGGGATATTGGGAGACAGCCAATGAGAGAGCAACTCGCGCATCGTGTGAAATTTTGATTGGCATGTTTGAATTTTGAATGGCGCATTTCGTAAGAGGAGGTTGTTTTCGTATCCTGGAGACAAAAACTTATGAAAATGTTTTTCGTAACCTGGAATTTTCGTACTCAGGGGTTTCGTAAGTAGGGGGCTGACTGTACTTGGTTAAAAGTGTTGAGCAGTACAGTATGCGCTAACTCCTATTATTAAGTACAGTACTGTATATTCAAGTATGAGCACGTCTCTATTGTAATATGCAAATAAGCTTTTTAAGAATGGGTGTTCCAGAAAATCCCCAATCAGCTAGAATGTTAGGTGGCATGTGGTATTAGTATGAATATGTGATGTAAGAATGTCAGAGCACATCGATCATAATCTTAAAATATTGCGACAACAAAATATTCTTCAATAACAAATTATATTTAGAGGAGAGCGCCATCAAAAGCTGACCATCATGGTGTCACACATCCTCCTGATCAGGGTTGAGGACCTGGGATTTCTGAAAGGCATTCAACACATGGATCTCTTCAGATCGTATAAATCTTTAGACTTTTACTAAAGATTCTTGGGCAGAGGAACAGCATGAGTATAAATTAATTTTTTCAGTGCCCTGCGTTGAGTGGAGTTCTTCATTTGGTGTGTAAAGGAAGATGAAATACAATTCTCAAATTATGGCATGCAGGGTGTTTCTGAGTCTCTCCATCTAGAAAAAGGTGTTTCTTGGAAATTAGGGGGATAATTCAGATGTTGCACATTTTGGTTTGAGGACCTTCACTGACTGGGAGCACTGGGGCTCCTTCCGGTCGGAGAATGCCTGTACCGTCACAGCGAGGGCGGCACACCCCTGTGCCCAGTGGGGTACAGGGTGCGGAGGGGAAACGGTGTAGCATGCATTGGGGTCATGTCTTCAGGCAGTGTGGTATTAGAAAGGGGTGGCATGATCATGGGCCTCAAGTGGGAACATGGGAGGGGTTGCACCGTGACCTGGTTTTATACGGTACCAGTTTAAGGGGCATGAAGCTGGAGATGGCGAAGCTCACATGGCGGATCATCTCTGGAGCAAAAGGCATGTTGTCGGGTAGGAGGTGGGAGTGCCTCACGGGCTTGGGACCCAAGGGTGAACCTGGAGGGAGCCTTGGCAATATTCGGGGCCCAGATGGGAGAGAGTGAGGAGGAGGAGGAGGAATGGAGAAAAGAGCGAAAAGGGAGCGAGGTGTTGGGGGTGGGAAGTGAAGAAGGAGGTGGCTTTCCAGGAGGGACAGCTGTGCGCCCACCCTGGAGGCCGGAGGAATAGTCTGGCGGCGGGTTAGGTTTCCTTTTTGGACTCGGGACTAAGTTGGGGTAAAGGGGTGAGAGCATAGGTTTGGGGAACAATGGGGGAAATTTTTTTTCTTGTGGGAAAACCGGAAGGTTCATTTTTTTTGGTGGTGGTGGTGGTTCGACATATTTGTGGACGACTACATTTTTAATCGTGGACTTTAAATTGTGGACACTAGAAGATTTGCTTCTCACCCTATCTCGGACCCAGAGGGTACATTTCACCCTTTTCCGACTGTAAGAGTGTCCCATGAAAAACTTACCGTCACGTGTCACACATCACCTTGATCGAGGTTGAGGACCTGGGCTTTCTGAAGGCTATTCGACTGATGTTTCTCTACGAATCCCATAAGAGTTTGCCGGAGGAATAGTCTTGATGGGAGGGGGGTGTCAGGTTTCCTTTTGGACTAAGGACTAAGTTGGGGTACAGCGGGAGCATAGGTTTAGGGAACAATCGGGAAATTTTATTTAATTTGTTCGGCGGTGGTGGACATAATTGTGGACTACTACATTTTTAATCGTGGACTTTAAATTGTGGACACGAGAAGGTGGAGGGTTACTTGTCTGTTTGTTTTTTGTTTGTTGGTTTTGATGAAATGTAAAGTGTACCTGATGAAAGAATGTTTAACAATAATTAAAAAAAAAAAAACTTTTACCAAAGATTTCTGTTGGGAGGGACATCATGAGTATCAATTAAATTTTCGTAGCGCCACTTTGGGGTGAAACTCATATTCTGTCTGAAAAAAAGAGTAACAGTCCTGTGATTATTCAAATGAACAGATAAAACAAACATTCTTTTGACGGAGATTTAACAATCTTGGGCAATTCAAGCCAATTGGTAGGATGCAGCTTCCTCAGTCGTGAGCGTGTCTCTTTGGAATATGCAAATTTGGCCTTTTGTGATTGGATGTTACGAAAGATTCCAGAGTCGGCGAGAATATTGCGTTTCCGGTGGTACAGTATTCGTTTTTTTTTTGTGACTTAAAAATGTCAAAGCAAGAGCGATCATCATCTGAAAATATTGAGCCAAGAAAAATTACTTTAATAATACATTTTAATGACATGAGTGCACCATGACGAGCTTACCATCATGGTATCACACATCCCCCTGATCAAAGCTGAGGACCTGGGCTTTATGAAGGTTGTTCAACTCATGTTTCTCTTCAGATCGTATAAATCTTTCGCCTTTTACTAAAGATTTCCGTGGAGAGCAACATCATGAGTATTAACTGAATTTTTGTCGTTTCACGTTGGAGTGAAGCTCACTTACGGTACTCATGAAAGAACAGCATGATACTAAGATGGGTTTCTTGCGACATGGAACTGAGACGACTGCTCCTTGTTCCGTATTTTGACAGTCTTTCGGATTCTCAGCAGATTTGTATAATAGAGGGTATTCAACAGTGAGCTCACGTCAAATGTGGTTTTCTGTGATTGGATATTACAAAGGATTTCTAATGTCTAGAATATTAAGTCTGAGATAGTACGAGTATTTTTATGTGACTTGAGAATGTCAGATCGGAAACGATCAGAATCTTCAAATCTTGAGCGAATTGAAGTTCCTTTATCTCCATCTTCTTCCACTTAATCCAGGGACGGGTCGCAGCAGCCGAACCAATGAGGTCCAGATGTCCCTCACAACAGCCACTTCCGATAGCTCTTCCGGGGGACACCGAGGTGTTCACAGACAAGCCGAGAGACATGCGTGCTCCAGCGTCCTGCGTGTTCGAAGTCGACCCCGTGGTCTCTTCCCGGTTTGACATGCCCCAGACACCACACCAAGGTGTTCGGGAGACGTTCAACCAGATGCCCGAGCAACCTCAACAGGCTCCTCTCAATGCGGAGCTCAACACCGAGCTCTCCCGGATGGATTCGCTTCTCACCCTATCTCTGAGGGAGAGCCCTGCCACCCAGCGAAGGGGCTCGTTTCAGCCACTTGTATCCACGATCTTGTTCTTTCGGTCACTGCCCAAAGCTCGTGACCATAGGCAAGGGTAGGATCGTAGATCGACCAGTGAATTGAGAGCTTTGCCTTGTGGTTCAGCTCGCTCTTCAGTACGACGGATTGGTACAGGCTTCGCTTTACAGCAGAGGTTGAAGCGGTCCGCCTGTCCATCTCCGGCTCCATCCTTTTCCCACTCGTTCACTAAAAAAAAACCCCCGAGATGATTGATCTCCTCCAGTTGGGCCGGGACCTCAATCCTGACTCGGAGGGTACATTTCACCCTTTTCCGACTGTAAGAGCATTCCATGAAAAACTTAACCTGACGTGTCACACATCTCCTTGATCGAGGTTGAGGACCTGGGCTTTCTGAAGGGTATTCGACTGGTGTTTCTCTTCGAATCTCATAAGAGTTCGCCTTTACTGAAGATTTCTGTGGCGCGAAACATCTTCCTTTCGGCTGTTCCCTTTTTCTCAGGGATCGCCATGGCACAGGCTTTTATGTCGGCTGCTCTTCCTGACGCAACCCTCAGCATGAGTATAAACGATTTTTTGGTGCCCTGCGTTGAGTGGGGATCTTCATTTGGTGTGTCATGGAAGATGTAGTACAGTTCTCGAGTTATGGCACATGGAGTGTTTCTGACCTCTCCATCTCGAAACAGGTGTTTCTTGGAAATTAGGGGGGAAATTCAGATGTTGCGCATTCTGGCTTGAGGACCTTCATGAGCTGGGAGCAATGGGGCTCCTTCCGATCAGAAAATGCCTGTACCGTCACAGCGAGGGTGGCACACCCCTGTGCCCAGTGGGGTGCGAATGGGAAGAAATGGTGGAGCATGCATTGGGGTCATGTCTTCAGGCAGTGCGGTAGGTGTCACGGTCATGGGCCTCAAGTGGGATTATGCACCGCGACCTGGTTTTGTCCGGTACCGGGTTAGGGCGCATGAAGCTGGAGATGGCGAAGCTCACATGGCAGATCATCTCTGGAGCAAAAGACGTGCCATGGGGCAGGAGGTGCGAGTACCTCAGGGGCTTGGGACCAAGGGTCAACCCGGAGGGAGACTTGGCAATATTCAGGGACCAGATGAGAGCGAGTGAGGAGGAGGAGGGATAGGGAAGGGAGCGGTGGGGGTTGGAAGTGAAGGAGGCGGTGGGTTTCCTTTTTGGACTAAGGACTAAGTTGGGGTACAGCAGGAGCATAGGTTTAGGGAACAATCGGGGAAATTTTATTTCATTTTTTCGGTGGTGGTGGGACATAATTGTGGACTACTACATTTTTAATCGTGGACTTTAAATTGTGGACACTAGTAAGTGGAGGGTTACGTGTTCAATTGTGTTTTTGTTTGTTTGTTTTGATGAAATGTAAAGTGTGCCTTATGAAAGAATGTTTCATAATACAGTAATTAAAAAAGTCCTTTACGAAAGATTTCTGTGGGGAGGGACATCATAAGTATCAATTAAATTTTTGTAGCGCCACTTTGGTGAAGCTCATATTCTGTACTGAAGAAAGAGTACGCGATGTAATGTGATTATTAAAATGAACAGATAAAGTAATCATTCTTATGACGGAGATTTATCAACCTTTGGCAATTCAAGCCAATTGGTAGGCTGCAGTATCCCCAGTTGTGAGCGTGTCTTTTTGGAATCTGAAAATTTAGCCTTCCGTGATTGGATGTGACGAAAGATTCCAGAGTCTGCTCGAATATGAGGTGTCAGGTGATATTCGTATTTTTCTGACTAAAAAAATGTCAGAGCAAGAGCGATCATAATCTTAAAATTTTGAGTCAGATAAAACTACTTTATTAATTAATTTTAATGATATGAGTGCACCAAGACATACCATCATGGTATCACACATCTCCCTGATCAGGGTTGAGGATCTGAGCATTCTGAACAGTGTTCAGCTCATGTTTGTCATTTAATAGTGTAAATATTGCGCCTTATGCTAAATATTTCAAAGGAAGGGAACACTATGAGTGTAAGTAATTTTTTGTTGCTTCACGTTGGTGGTGAAGCTCCTTTACAGTCCAATAAAAGAACAATGCGATACCGAGAAATGGTTTTGCAACGTGGTTCATGACATGTGAACAAAACCAATGGGGTTGTTTCTCTGGAGACTCAACAGATTTGTATGATAGAGTGTACTCAGGAGTGAGTTGACCTCAAATGTGTTTTTTTGTGATTGGATATTACAAAGGATTCCCAAGTTGCCTAGAATATTCAGTCCTCGGGCGCAAACGATCACAATCTTCAAATATTGAGCCAACTGAAGTTACTCTATTTTCTTTTTCTTCCAGACGGGTGGCTGGAGCAGGCAGCCTAAGCAATGAGGTCCAGATGTCCCTCACCCCAGCCACTTCCTCCAGCTCTTCGGGTGGGTCACCGAGGTGTTCCAAGACAAGCGGAGAGCCATGTGTGCTCGTATTCGACTTGTGTTTCTCTACGAATCCCATAAGAGTTTTCCTTTTACTGAAGATTTCTCCGGAGAGAAACCTCTTCCTTTCGGCTGTTCCCTTTTTCTCAGCACAGGCTTTTATGTCGGCTGCTCTTCCTGACGCAACCCTTAGCATGAGTATAAACTAATTTTTTTCGGTGCCCTGCGTTGAGTGGGGATCTTCATTTGGTGTATAAAGGAAGATGTCGTACAGTTCTCGAGTTATGGCACATGGAGTGTTTCTGACCTCTCCATCTCAAAACAGGTTTTTCTTGGACATTAGGGAGAAAATTCAGATGTTGCGCATTTTGGCTTCGGACTGTTCAGGAAACTACCGAAATTCCCAAACACGGGCAGAGAAAACATACAGTTTTCCTTCATGAGGATCCAAACTGAGAACGTTTATTGAAAAAGCCACAAGGTGGCACCAGAACTTACAAACAATATGACCCACAGAGGGCAGCACAAGATTACGAAATGACATGAATTTAATCATCATTATCTAACATCCTTCCCACCATTGGAGACCTATCTCCAATCAAACCTTGAAGGAGGAGGAATGAAATAACTACATATTGAAGTGGGAGAGCTAATCCATGTATCATAAATGCCTTTTACCAACATACAAATTGTCACACAAGTGATTATCTTTACCTTGTACATTTTCAATTACCAGAAATTTAGAAACATCAATTAAACATTAAACATAAATCTCTCAACCATTTGGTTATATTGAATATATATATTTGGAATATTCCATATTCGCAATAGAGCACATGTTATTTAAACCTGAAAACTATATATTTTACTTAACCATGTTATATCCACAAACTCAATGGCAGTTTCCTTGTTATTCAACTCAGTGGCAGATACATTGGCTTCTGGACCACCAACCTCCTTCACATCAGCTCATGAAGTTTTAACAGTGTATTATTACAAATCTTGCCTCTCTGCAGGCCTCACCTGACGACCATATCTAGTTTTGACATCTGCCATGTCAACAGAAGCATTGCTTTCATTGTTTGCATTTTCGGTTAGATCAAGTGTAATATCCGGGGAGTCAGAATCCAGTTCTAGCAGGGAAATTCTCTGGATGGGTCTAGTAAAGATGCCCCTTTCAGTTTTGATTCTCACAGTCCGTACAACCCTATCCTTACCTGGATATACCTCAATAACTCACCCGATGGCCATGATAAACGCGGGAGCCCTCCTCCTTCATAGGAACAATAGAATCAACCTGTAGCTGACTTCGGTTAACATTTAAACCCCTACCAAAGGGAAGATTTCTAATGTATTCTGTACTCCAGAATGACCAAAATCTATCCATGATCTGCTGATCTTCTGAATACGGAGAAACAAGAGAATTTTGACTACTCTCCGCCGTCCCATTCATGTTGGATACTTTAAACCAAGCAATCGTCCAATCAGAAAATGAGAAGCGGTCAAGGGAGTATTATTGAGCTCATCACCAGAGAAAGTCAATGGTCGTGAGTTCACACAGGCTTCAATCTCTGTCAACACAGTATCCAACTCAGTTCTAGTCAATGACTGAACGCCAATGGATTTCCGCAATGAAGATTTGACCGATCTAACCATACGTTCCCACCAGCCTCCCCACCAAGGCGCTCTGGGAACACTGAAACGCCACTCAGGGGATGCTGATCCTAACTGCCTTTGCAGATGATCTCTAGTGCCAATAAAGGACACGGAATTATCGGAATACACAATGGAAGGCCACCCTCTCCGAGCCACAAATCTACGCAATGCCAAAACGCAGTCAGCCACTGACATAGAGGGAACCAACTCCAAATGAACCGCTCTGATCACCGCACAGATGAACAATAGAATGTAGTGTTTCTTGCCAAGGGCATCAGAGCAATACAATGGCCCCACATGATCCATACCCATAACAGCAAAGGGGGGCACTCTGGAAATACAAGCAGCCGGTAATGGAGCCATTGGTTGAGTACCCAACTTAACATCTTGGCTCTGACAAGCCACACACCTTGCCTTAACTGACTTAGCCAAACGCCGCAACTGGACAATCCAGTAAGTACTCCGTATGCAAGTAATCATTGTAGCCACACCAGCATGCTTCAACAGGTAGTGGAAAAACCTTACCACCAACAATGACAAATGACCCTTGGGGAGAATGATTGGATGTTTTTCTTCATATGCCAATTCTGAGAACTTCCCACCAGATATTGTGCCTGCCTTGTATTCAAGCAACCCATCTGAGCATATGGTGTCAATATAACAATGGGAGAATTTCGAGGAAGTGGTTGGCCTAACCTCAAAGTCCTAAACTCCTCTGTGAATTCCTCTTGCCGCAAACAAAGCAGAAACTTGACCTTGCCAACTGTCATCTCCTCCAAAGACAAATCACCTCTTCGAAGTTCTCCAGACTTACCATACTTCCGATTGTGAAAGGAACCTCAGAATGCAGGACACCACCCTAATGTTTTTCTGGAAAGTTCCCCACCTATAGAAATCTAAGAAACTCTCAGTCTTATCTTGAGAGACTGTGAAAACAACCTCATCCCTTTCTTCATTCTTGACCACTTCATCATGAGTGGGATGTGTCCCATTCCCTGGATCCTGACGCGCAATCAAAAATTCTGGACCAACCAACCACAATCTAGAAGAAACTAACTCTGCAGCATATATCCCTCTGGTCACTAAATCAGCAGGGCTTTCCTTGCCTGTCCAATGATTCCACTGAGCAGGACTGGTCAATTCTTGACTCTCAGACACCCTGTTACAAACAAAGGGCTTCAACTTGTTAGCATCCCCGCGGATCCAACCTAATGTTACCATGGAATCAGTCCAACAAAACCTTTTCACCTCCTCAGGCAACAACAAGGCCTTCCGGACAAAGACCAACAATCTGGCACACAACAGCGCACCTGTAAGTTCTAATCTGGGCAAGGTCATTCTTTTAACTGGGGCTACCCTTGATTTCGAAACCACCAATGAAGACTTGACTGTCCCATCACCCAATTTGCACCTTCGGTACACGCATGCACCGTAACCCCTCTCCGAGGCATCTTGGAAACCATGAATCTCAATGTCAACCACATGTCTCCATGGGTCACCTGTGTCACTGCGTGAGATCTTGCACGAACGTATCTGCTCCAAACCTTCTAACCAGATGCAGAATTTCCTCTCCCTTGCTCCCTCCTTCCAGGGGAGAGCTTCCTCATATCTGCCTTCTTTAAATTTAACATCCTTTTCAAATTGGACCATTTGTGCATTTTCTTCAACCTTCTGTCCAATCCCAAGACAATCTAAGTCCCAAAATTGCTTCAATAATTCATGAGATACATCAGTTAAACACAGCATTCCAAATTGTACATTAGATACATTCACATTTGACACACAGGACATTGTATTTTGAATTACTCCGAGACAATCCATCCAAATATGAATTTTTGCGACATCAAATCCTGCACTTGTTGTACCTCAGGTTTAATGAACTGCCAATAGGCATCTAATCCGATTAAGATATCAATCTTGGTTTCACCACCAACATCCCCACGAGCCAAATCCATTCCCTGTAAGATTCTGTTTACATCAGCAGGTAGGGTTGGGCGGTAGATAGGGGCACATATAATAGGCACCTCCGTGGCCACAAGGTCAACCGGGACCCCCTCAGACCCCTTTAATGATAACTTGTACACAGACCGAGGTCGAGTCTGACTTGCACCCTGACTCCCAAAGGGCACATATGACATACTGTGGGTTCCCATGAACTTTGGTTCAGCCCTTTGTACAAACTCCTTGCTCACGTATGAGCGGTCTGACCCGGTGTCAAATAACACATTGCCCTCAACACCATTGACTTTTACCTTGGCTATTTGTAACAACACCTGAGGACCTCTCAAATCAGGCCTCGTGTTTGACACAGTGACAACACTTGGTAGATTTACTTTATCAGGTTTCTTTCCTGTTACAATGGGCACAGGATTTTTCAATACTAGTGCTAACTGGTTTATCCTTCTCAAAACAAATCAACCTGTGCTGTGCCCCTTGGCACTTTGTACACTTGTCCTCATAGACATTAGCCATGTGATTTTTGCTCAAACACCTGAAACACAATTTGGCCCCCATTATTTTTCTCTTTCTTTCAACCAAAGGAACCTTCGTTAAACCAAAACACCTTTCAGTTTTATGAGTCTTGTTGCAAAATGCACAGCAAATTGACCCCAAACTTGATTGCAGAGCAGCAGCAGTTCGAGTAGACCGATTCTGTGACTTCAGTTTTGTATTCTTGGCATGCTGCTTCTGAAACACATCTGATCGCTCTCTATGTTCAATCTCCTTCTTCAGGAATTCTAAAAGAAAGTCTAGGTCACTCTCGTGACCTTCTCCATCCCTCGCCCATTCCATTCTGAGCTCTGTGGGAAACTTAGATAGAATGAGAGGGGTAAGAAACACACCGTACCCTTCACCATGAACACCGAGCACTTCCAAACTGCGGACATGTTTCAACAGTCTGTCCTGTAGCTTCCACAGTTCCCCAATGCTACAGTGTAAGGGAGGCGACAACTCTAGCAAGCTTTGTATGTGGGTGAACACAATTCTCTCTTTCCTCCCATAACGATCTTGTAGCATTTCTACAGCCACTGCATAATTGTGGGAAGTAGTGGCTAATCCATCTACTACTCCCTTAGCCTGCCCTTGCAGAGAATATAAAAGATAAGCAAATTTAGTGATATCTGGAATGTCAGTATCACCCACTAAAAACTACCTAAATTCCCAAACATGGGAAGAGAAAACAGACAAACAGTTTTTCTTCATGAGGATCCAAACTGAGAACGTTGATTGAAAAAGCCACAAGGTGGCACCAAAACTTATAAACAATATGACCCACAGAGGGCATCACAAGATTACGAAATGACATGATTTTAATAATCAATATCCAACAAGGACCTTCACTGGCTGGGAGCAATGGGGCTCCTTCCGATCAGAAAATGCCTGTACCGTCACAGCGAAGGTGGCACACCCCTGTGCCCAGTGGGGTGCGGAGGGGAAGAAACGGTGGAGCATGCATTGGGGTCATGCCTTCAGGCAGTGCGGTATTAGAAAGGGTGTCATGATCATGGGCCTCAAGTGGGATCATGGGAGGGTTGCACCGCGACCTGGTTTTGTCCGGTACCGGGTTAAGGCGCATGAAGCCGGAGATGGCGAAGCTCACATAGTGGATCATCTCTGGAGGAAAAGGCGTGTTGTGGGGTAGGAGGTGCGAGTGCCTCACGGGCTTGGGACCAAGCGTTAACCTGGAGAGAGCCTTGGCAATATTCGGGGCCCAGATGGAAGAGAGTGAGGAGGAGGAGGCAAGATGATGGGGGTGGGAGATGAAGATGGAGGTGGCTTTCCAAGAGGGACAGTCGTGCGTCCACCCTGGTGGTCGGAGGAATAGTCTGGAGGGGGTTTAGGTTTCCTGTTTGGACTCGGGACCAAGTTGGTGTACAACGAGAGCATAGGTTTGGGGAACAATAGGGGAAAAAAACTGGAAGGTTCATTTTTTGAAAGGGCAGTGATGGTCTAGTGGTAACGGGCGCTGGATCACTGATCCAAAGGTTGGGGTTTGAGTCCCACTCTCCACAAGGTTGTCACTGTCCTCCCCAGTGCAGCTAACTGGGTTATCAAAGGCCAGCCATGTCTCTCACTGTCCATGGTTTGAGGCATGTAAAAGAGCCATTGCTGACTTTCTACAAGAGTAGGCTGCAAAGCCGTTGGCGTGTTTCTGCTCTGCGATGGCCTGGCGAGCTGTCCAGGGTGTACTCTGCCCTCGCCCAAAGTTGGCTGGGATGGGCGCCAGCCTCCCTGCGACCGAAATTAGCATTAAGCGGTTACAGAAGATGATGATGGTTCATTTTTTTTTTGGTGGTGGTGGTTCGACATATTTGTGGACCACTACATTTTTAATCGTGGACTTTAAATTGTGGACACTCGAAGATGGAGGGTTACTTGTCTGTTTGTTTTTTTTGTTTGTTGGTTTTGATGAAATGTAAAGTGTACCTCATGAAAGAATGTTTCATAATAATTAAAAAAAACTTTTACCAAAGATTTCTGTTGGGAGGGACATCATGAGTATCAATTAAATTTTCGTAGCGCCACTTTGGGGTGAAACTCATATTCTGTCTGAAAGAAAGAGTAACAGTACTGTGATTATTCAAATGAACAGATAAAATAAACATTCTTTTGACGGAGATTTAACAAATCTTGGGCAATTCAAGCCAATTGGTAGGATGCAGCCTCCTCAGTCGTGAGCGTGTCTCTTTAGAATATGCAAATTTGGCCTTCTGTGATTGGATGTTACGAAAGATTCCAGAGTCGGCGAGAATATTGCGTTTCCGGTGGTACAGTTTTCGTATTTTTTGTGACTTAAAATGTCAAAGCAAGAGCGATCATCATCTGAAAATATTGAGCCGAGAAAAATTAATTTAATAATAAATTTTAATGACATGAGTGCACCATGACGAGCTTACCATCATGGTATCACACATCTCCCTGATCAGGGCTTGAGGACTTGGGCTTTATGAAGGTTGTTCAACTCATGTTTCTCTTCAGATCGTATAAATCTTTCGCCTTTTACTAAAGATTTCCGTGGAGAGGAACATCATGAGTATAAGCTGAATTTTTGTTGCTTCACGTTGAAGTGAAGCTCACTTATAGTACTAATGAAAAAAAACCAACAAGATATTGAGAAGTCTTTTTTGCGACACGGAGCTGAGACGACTGCTCCTTGTTCTGTATTTTGAAAGTCTTTCGGAGTCTCAGCAGATTTGTGTAATAGAGGGTATTCAACAGTGAGCTCACGTCAAATGTGGTTTTCTGTAATTGGATATTACAAAGGATTTCCAATGTCTAGAATATTCAGTCTTAGATAGTACGAGTATTTTTATGTGACTTGAGAACGTCAGATCGGAAACGATCAGAATCTTCAAATCTTGAGCTATCTGAAGTTCCTTTATCTCCATCTTCTTCTTCTTTCTTCTTTTCCTTTCAGCTGTTTCCTTCAGGGGTCGCCACAGCAAATGATCTGCCTCCATCTCTCCCTATCCTCTGCATCTTCTACTCTGACTCCAACGACCTTCATGTCCGCCTTCACCGCATCCATAAATCTTCTCTTTGGTCTTCCTCTGGACCTTTTGCCCAGTAGTTCCAACCTCAGCATCCTACGACCAATATACTCACTATCCCTCCTCTGTACATGTCCAAACCATCTCAATCTAGCCTCTCTGACTTTGTCTCCAAAACATCTAACATGTGCTGTCCCTCTGATGTAGTCATTTCTGATCCTATCCATCCTCGTTACTCCCAAAGAGAACCTCAACATTTTCATCTCTGCTACCTCCAACTCTGACTCCTGTCTTTTCCCCAGGGCCACTGTCTCTAAACCATGCAACATTGCTGGCCTCATCACCGTCTTGTACACTTTTCCCTTCATTCTTGCCGATACTCTCCTATCACACATCACACCGGACACTTTTCTCCATCCATTCCAACCTGCCTGCACGCGCTTCTTCACCTCTTTTCCACACTCTCCATTGCTCTGGATTGTTGAGCCTAAGTACTTAAAATCCTCCACCTTCTTTATCTCTGCCCCTGAAACCTCAAAGTTCCTCTTGGGTCCTTGTCGTTCACACACATGTATTCTGTCTTACTAAGATTAACCTTCAATCCCCTCCTTTCCAGGGCATACCTCCACCTCTCTAGATTTTCCTCCACTCGGTCTCTGCTCTCACTACAGATCACTATGTCATCTGCAAACATCATAGTCCATGGAGATTCTTGTCTAACCTCATCTGTTAGCCTGTCCATCACCATAGCAAACAAGAAGGGGCTGAGAGCTGACCCTTGATGCAGTCCCACCTCCACCTTGAACTCTTCTGTCACACTGACAGCACACCTCACCACTGTCTTACATCTCTCAACCATGTTCTGCACCACTCTAACATACTTCTCTGTCACTCCAGACTTCCTCATGCAATACCACAGTTCTTGTCTCGGCACCCTGTCATATGCTTTCTCCAGATCCACAAAGGCACAATGCAGCTCCGTCTGACCTTCTCTGTACTTTTCTATTAACATCCTCAAGGCAAACACTGCATCTGTGGTGCTCTTTCTTGGCATCAAACCAAACTGTTGTTCACAAATGCTGACCTCTGCCCTTAGTCTAGCTTCCACTGTTCCTTCCCATAACTTCATCGTATGGCTCATCAACTTTATCCCTCTGTAGTTGCCACAACTCTGCACGTCTCCCTTGTTCTTAAAAATGGGCACAAGCACACTTCTCCTCCATTCCTCCGGCATCCTTTCACTCTCTAAGACCTTTGTTGCATGTTCTTTTCAGAAAATCTACTGCTACCTTTCCTCGACACTTCCATACCTCCACAGGTATATCATCAGGACCAACTGCCTTTCCATTCTTCATCCTCTTCAGTGCCCTCCTCACTTCACCCTTACTAATCTTTGCTACTTCCTGGTCCTCAACAGTCACCTCTTCTACTCTTTTTTCTCTCTCATTTTCCTCATTCATCAGCTCTTCAAAGTACTCTTTCCATCTTCCCAGCACACTTCTATCATCAGTCAATACATTTCCCTCTCTGTCCTTTATCACTCTAACTTGCTGCACGTCTTTCCCATCTCTATTTCTCTGCTGTGCTAACCTGTATAGATCATTTTCTCCCTCCTTACTGTTCAACCTATCATACAAGTCATCATCTGTTTGGCCTTTGACACCGCTACCTTCGCCTTACGCTGTGTCTCCCTGTACTCCTGTTTACTCTCTTCGGTCCTCTCAATGTCCCACTTCTTCTTGGCTAACCTCTTCTTTTGTACACACTCCTGCACTTCCTCATTCCACCACCAAGTTTCCTTATCTACTTTCCTTCCAGAGGACACACCAAGTACTCTCCTACCGGTCTCCCTGATCACATTGGCTGTGGTTGTCCAGTCCTCTGGAAGCACTTCCTGACTACCCAAAGCCTGTTTCAACTCCTCCTTGAAGACAACACGACACTCTTCCTTTTTCAGCTTCCACCACTTTGTCTTCTGGTCTGCCTTTGCCTTTTCACCTTTCTCACCATCAGTGTCATCCTGCACACCACCATCCTATGCTGTTTGGCAACACTCTCACCCACTACGACTCTGCAGTCACTGACTTCCTTCAAATTACATCGCCTACACAAGATGTAGTCTACCTGTGTGCTCTTACCTCCGCTTTCATAAGTCACCCTATGCTTCTGTTTCTTCTTGAAGAAAGTATTCACCACAGCCATTTCCATCCTTTTTGCAAAATCGATCAACATCTGTCCTTCTGTGTTCCTGTCCTGGATACCAAACCAGCCCATCACTTCCTCGTCCCCTCTGTTGCCTGCACCAACATGTCCATTGAAGTCTGCTCCAATGACCACTCTTTCACCTCTGGGGGTACTCTGCATCACTTCATCTAATTCACTCCAGAATCTCTCCTTCTCTTCTAGCTTACATCCTGCCTGTGGGGCATAAGCACTAACAACATTGACCATCACGCCTTCAATTTCTAACTTGAGACTCATCACTCTGTCTGACACTCTTTTCACTTCTAGAACATTCCTGACAAACCCCTCCTTCAAGATGACTCCTACTCCATTTCTCTTCCCATCCACACCATTATAAAACAGTTTAAACCCTGCTCCTAAGCTTTTAGCCTTTCTTGTCTCCTTGTCAACCTTGTCTCCTGAACACACAGTATGTCCACCTTCCTACTCTGCATCATGTCAGCCAGCTCCCTAGCTTTTCCTTGCATAGTTCCAACATTCAAAGTCCCCACTCTCAGTCCGAGGCTCACGCATTTCCTCTTCTCTCTCTGCCTACGGACACGCCTCCCGCCTCTCCTTCTTCGACGTCTTCGACCAACAGTCGTCCAATTTCCATCAGCACCCTGTTGGTTGACAGCACTGAATTTGGTCGTTGTTAACCTGGGCCTCGACCGATCCGGTATGAATTCTGTATTGATCATTTGCATTTTTTTTTTTTTTTGGCAGAAGTTTTACGCCGGATGCCCTTCCTGTCGCAACCCTCTGCATTTATCCGGGCTTGGGACCGGCATAAGGGGGAGAGACACTGGTTACTGCCCCCCCACCACCTCATGGCTGCATTCTTCCACTTAATCCAGGGACGGGTCGCAGCAGCCGAACCAATTGAGGTCCAGATGTCCCTCACAACAGTCACTTCCGATCGCTCTTCCGGGGGGACACCGAGGTGTTCCCAGACATGCGTGCTCAGACATGCGTGCTCCAGCGTCCTGCATGTTCTAAGTCGACCCCGTGGTCTCTTCTCGGTTTGACATGCCCCAGACACCAAACCAAGGTGTTCGGGAGATGTTCGAACCAGATGCCCGAGCAACCTCAACAGGCTCCTCTCAATGCGGAGCTCTACACCGAGCTCTCCCCGGATGGATTCGCTTCTCACCCTATCTCTGAGGGAGAGCCCTGCCACCCAGCGAAAGGGGCTCGTTTCAGCCACTTGTGTCCACGATCTTGTTCTTTCGGTCACTGCCCAAAGCTCGTGACCATAGGCGAGGGTAGGATCGTATATCGACCGGTAAATTGAGAGCTTTGCCTTGTGGTTCAGCTCGCTCTTCACTACGACGGATTGGTACGGGCTTCGCTTTACAGCAGAGGTTGAAGCGGTCCACTTGTCCATCTCCGGCTCCATACTTTTCCCACTCGTTAACTAAAAAAACTCCTCCAGTTGGGCCGGGACCTCAATCCTGACTCGAAGAATACATTTCACCCTTTTCCGACTGTAAAGCACTCCATGAAAAACTTCACCTGACGTGTCACACATCATTATGCCCCACAGGCAGGATGTAAGCGAGAAGAGAAGGAGAGATTCTGGAGTGACTTAGATGAAGTGATGCAGAGTACCCCCAGAGGTGAAAGAGTGGTCATTGGAGCAGACTTCAATGGACATGTTGGTAAAGGAAACAGAGGGGACGAGAAAGTGATGGGTAGGTTTGGTATCCAGGACAGTAAAGCAGAAGGACAGATGTTGGTAGATTTTGCAAAAGGATGGAAATGGCTGTGGTGAATACTTTCTTCCAGAAGAGAGAGGAGCTTAGGGTGACTTATAAAAGTGGAGGTAGGCGCACACAGGAAGACTACATCTTGTGCAGGCGATGTAATTTAAAGGAAATCAGTGACTGCAAAGTAGTAGCGGGTGAGAGTGTTGCCAAACAGCATAGGATGGTGGTGTGCAGGATGATGTTGATGGTGAGGAAGGTGAAGAAGGCAAAGGTAGAGCAGAAGACAAAGTGATGGAAGCTGAAAAAGGAAGAGTGTCGGGTTGTCTTCAAGGAGGAGTTGAAACAGGCTTTGGGTGGTCAGGAAGTGCTTCCAGATGACTGCACAACTACAGCCAATGTGATCAGGGAGACAGGTAGGAGAATACTTGGTGTGTCATCTGGAAGGAAAGTCGATAAGGAAACTTGGTGGTGGAATGAGGAAGTGCAGGAGTGTGTACAAAGGAAGAGGTTAGCTAAGAAGAAGTGGGACATTGAGAAAACCGAAGTGAGTAAACCAGAGTACAGGGAGACACAGCGTAAGGCGAAAGTAGCAGTGACTAAGGCCAAACAGAGGGCGTATGATGACTTGTATGATAGGTTGGACAGTAAAGAGGGAGAAAATGATCTATACAGGTGGGCACAGCAGAGAGATAGCGATGGGAAGGACGTGCAGCAAGTTCGATCGATAAAGGACAGAGAGAGAAATGTATTGACTAATGACAGAGGTGTGCTGGGAAGATGGAAAGAGTACTTTGAAGAGCTGATGAATGAGGAAAATGAGAGAGAAAAAAGAGTAGAAGAGGTGACTGTTGAGGACCAGGAAGTAGCAAAGATTAGTAAGGGTGAAGTGAGGAGGGCACTGAAGAGGATGAAGAATGGAAAGGCAGTTGGTCCTGATGATATACCTGTGGAGGTATGGAAGTGTCGAGGAAAGGTAGCAGTAGATTTTCTGAAAAGAACATGCAACAAGGTCTTAGAGAGTGAAAGGATGCCGGAGGAATGGAGGAGAAGTGTGCTTGTGCCCATTTTTAAGAACAAGGGAGATGTGCAGAGTTGTGGCAACTACAGAGGGATAAAGTTGATGAGCCATACGATGAAGTTATGGGAAAGAATAGTGGAAGCTCGACTAAGGATTGAGGTCAGCATTTGTGAACAATAGTTTGGTTTCATGCCAAGAAAGAGCACCACAGATGCAGTGTTTGCCTTGAGGATAGGTAAGGGGAATGGGTTTTTACACCCGAGCCTCATGGCTCATCAGGCCGGTGCTTATCCCCGGTTTCCATAGCGTGAAGTGATCAGGAGTTCAACTGGATGGGACACTCGGCCATCGCAGGTTACCTTCCCAGTATATTTTTACTGGTACTCATTTATACTGCTGGGTGAACAGATGCACACTTGTGGTTGAGACCTTGCCCAGGGGTCTTAGCACAGTGAGGGTCTCGGTGGGATTCGAACTCACAACCATGAGCGCAGCACCCTAACCACTATTGCCTTGAGGATGTTAATGGAGAAGTACAGAGAAGGTCAGAAGATGCTGCATTGTGCCTTTGTGGATCTGGAAAAAGCATATGACAGGGTGCCGAGAGAAGAAATGTGGTATTGTATGAGGACATCTGGAGTGGCAGAGAAGTATGTTAGAGTGGTGCAGGACATGTATGAGAGATGTAAGACACTGGTGAGGTGTGCTTTTGGCGTGAACGACGAATTCAAGGTGGAGTTGGGACTGCATCAAGGATCAGCTCTGAGCCCCGTCTTGTTTGCGATGGTGATGGACAGGCTGACAGACGAGGTTAGGCAAAAATCTCCCTGGACTATGATGTTTGCAGATGACATTGTGATCTGTAGTGAGAGCCGAGAACAAGTGCAGGAAAATATAGAGAGATGGAGGTATGCTCTGGAAAGGAGAGGAATGAAGGTGAGCCTCAGAAAATCAGAATACATGTGTGTGAATGAGAACGACCCAGGAGGAACAGTGATGCTCCAGGAGCAGAGATAATGAAGGTGGAGGATTTTAAGTACTCAGGGTCAAGAATCCAGAGCAATGGAGAGTGTGGAAAAGAGGTGAAGAAGTGTGTGCAGGCAGGTTGGAATGGTTGGAGAAAGGTGTCCGGTGTGATGTGCGATAGGAGAGTATCAGCAAGAATGAAAGGAAAAGTGTACAAGACGGTGATGAGGCCAGCGATGTTGTCTGGCTTAGAAACAGTGATGCTGAGGAAAAGGCGAGGAGGCAGAGCTGGAGGCAGCAGAGATGAAAATGTTGAGGTTCTCTCTGGGAGTAACGAGGATGGATAGCATCAGAAATGAGTACATCAGAGGGACAGCCCACGTAAGATGTTTTGGAGACAAAGTCAGAGAGGCTAGATTGAGATGGTTTGGACATGTACAGAGGAGGGATAGTGAGTATATTGGCAGTAGGATGCTGAGGTTGGAACTACCAGGCAGAAGGCCTCGAGGAAGACCAAAGAAGAGATTTATGGATGTGGTGAAGGAAGACATGAAGGCCGTTGGAGTAAGAGTAGAAGATGCAGAGGACAGGGTGAAATGGAGGCGGATGATTTGCTGTGGCGACTCCTGAAGGGAACAGCCGAAAGGAAAAGAAGAAGAAGGAGGGTGTGTTTGGGTGACTTTGAATTATTGGTTAATACACAATCAGAAGGCGGGTTTCATAGATATAGGAGTGGAAAAATAGCGCGTCACAAGATATAATAAAACACGTCCACATAGAGATTTTTAAATTGTATTAAAATACAGCAGATAATTATAGTTATATATCACCTCAAAGAAGTACAGTACATCATATTTTTATGGATGAATAAATCCCTTCAAAAATGGAAGCCAAGAATTCCTTCCGGGTGTTAGCTGACTTTCAAAATAAAGGCACTTGTGTGGTGGAGAGGATCTATTCGTGTTGAAGATTTTCAGAATTTTTTTTAATTAAAATTTATTTTTATTAATAATAATAAGAAGAAGAGGTGGCATGGTGGTTAGCATGTCCACCTCAAAGGAAGAAGACCTGGGTTCGATTCCTCGTGAGGGTGTTTCTGTGTGGAGTTTGCATGTTCTCCTTGTGCTTGAGTGGGTTTCCTCTGGGTCCCTCCACAGTCCAAAAAAAACCATGCACAGTAGGTCAATTGGCTGTTCCAAATCACCCCAAGGTGTGAGTATATGAATGGTTGTGAGTGTTGGCCTGGCGAGCTGTCCAGTATTCCACCCTCTCCCAGAGTTGGCTGACATGGTCACCTTCCTCCCTGCAAACTTAAATAGAGGAGAGGGAGCAATGGAGCAGTTCACCCTGGACAGCTTTCCACAACATTGCAGGGCCCAGTATAGAACTAACAGTGTTAAATTCTTTGGTTTAAAGCAGTGCTTCTCAAATAGTGGTACAATGTCAGGAGAGCGCGTATGACCCTGGGGAACATGCTTTTCTGGAATAGAGTACCGTACAGTACGAGAATTAAGTGTAATTGCACCTCCAGTCCAATAGTTGGCAGTGGTGTTCTCATTGTCGTGTTATCGTGTAGCGATTTTTCGCATGAGCAAACGATATGACACTCACAACAACTCACACGGAAATTTTTCTAACAGGAACGAAGAGAAAGGTGGAGAGAGACGGAGATATTAAGACATAAATAAGTAACATGAATTTAAATAAGGATGTATTTTTATTTGAGGCACATTGGTGCACTTAAAATCTTTTGTTACAAGATTAAAAACAATGTTAATGAAGATTTTCTTTGTTGCAAGTTGAACTATATTTCTTTCTTTTTTGTTTTTAATGTAATAAAGATATGCAGAGGTGTACTAATAACAATTTTATAGACAAATCATACTATTTTTGTCGCTGGCGCGCGCGGGGGGGGGGGGGGGGGGTTCTTCCTAGAGGGGGCACCACAGAAAATAATTGAGAAGCACTGGTTTAAAGCTATATTTATTGCCACGAGTCTGCTCTGCATTATGTGCTTTTATCCAGTCACTTTCTGGTTTAAATTACTATTTTGCTTACATACTGATAAAAAAGATCAGCTTAGTTGATTATTAAATGGGTCAGGTTTTTAAAAAAAAAAAATCATTGTTATCAGGCAAATAATTCTACAGTGTGCTTTCAAAAAAATATCTGTTCCAAATTCGACACTTTGATATATTTTAAATAGCGAGAGGAATGAGGGG
The DNA here is from genome assembly GCA_024760905.1 of Plotosus lineatus. NCBI lineage: Eukaryota > Metazoa > Chordata > Actinopteri > Siluriformes > Plotosidae > Plotosus > Plotosus lineatus. The sequence goes on from CM045748.1 coordinate 10,742,063, forward strand.
AGGACAGGCAGCTCTTGAGACTCTGATGAGGCCGAGGAGACATTTAGTGAGTTAACTTTATTTCATGGTCCTGTCAGTACTGCATCACCACTTAAAGCTATGATTATCAATAAAATCTATTTGTGTGTATTAAATGTCTATTTCTTTATATAATACAAAATTATATATAACAGATGAACTGATCCAAAATCTCTGAGAAACGTGGCGTTCCACACACAACACATCAACACTGAATAAATATCTCTCTGCTGTCCATGTGGTATGTGACCACTCGGTGACAGTAGGAGGAAAAATACATTGATATTCATGACAATAGTTTTATGCTCGCAGGGCTTGCTTGTGACATTGTATGGTTTGTTCAAGAGAGATTTACCCAAAGGTCGTGATGTTTAGATTACTTTGAGGTGTTGGAGAGTTTTTATGGAGAATATTTATGATCACGCCATGAGAATTCACCTTCTGTGTGAACTCTTGCTACCATGCAAACCTCACGAAAAGTGCCACTGCTGACTTACCATTGTGCCCTCAGGGGGAATAGTTTTTATTTACTTTCTAGTCACTACATGTTTTTCAAATTACTTTCTATGTTTTTATCTTTAATGAACCCTCCACACTTTGACTTGCTAACACTGTTGTTTATTTCTGATGATGATGATGATGATGATTAAACATTCAATTGTTAAACCAGCTAATCCCAAAGTCGCAGGTCAGATGGAGCCTTATCTCGGTAATTGCCGGGTACACCCTGAACAGCTTGCCAGACAATTGCAGGACAACACAAAGTCAGACATTCACACTCACACCGAGAGGCAATTTAAAAAATACATAAATAAAAACATCTACCCTGATGTGCTGAATGAGGGGCTGAACTCATACAAACATGGAAAGAACATACAAACTACTCACATCAATGCTCTCTCCGAGACCAGAACTATCTTGCTGTACTAACCACTATGCCACCATGCTGCCCATTCTTCTTCTTCTTCTTTTTCTCTTATTATTATTATAATTATTATAGACTATATATTATATGTCGGATATTGGAGCTCATTTATATTTTGTGTTCGTAAATTTGCTTTATTTAATAGGCACTGACAACCACATAGATAATGCTCATATACAACCTTCTTAGATTACACATTGGATTACTCATTACACTTCTTACATTAAGACTAATGATAGAGCCTTTTTAAACCTGGTGCTTCCTATGAAGATTGCAGACATAAAACATAATCAGCTCATGCTCCAAACATGCTGTCGATTCTTTTATTCTTCTCAAGGTCAAAGGTGACAGCTAAAAAAAACTCAGGGTACAGCCACAAAACAGTATGGATAATGGAGCAAATACACCTTATACATTAAAATTAATTGGTGCTATGCGTTTAATTGTATTCCAATCATCTGCATTGAAAGCCCACATTGCTGTGCTGAATATGTGAAAATGGCAAAAATAAAACGTGGAGGGTAAAAGTTATTAAATGGACGTAGTGAGAATGAGGAGCACAGTGTCATTCTTCCAATGCTTCCACAACCACTGAAATAGAGTCCAGATAATCCTCCACACAACGCTGTGTAAGTCGATCAAAGCATTGTGCTTGAGTGCATTTATTAATGGAGAACATATGCTGTGCGTTCTACATTTGAACAAACCTGCATGCACGCAATACAGAGAATTTCAAGCTGCTTGGATAGTAGGAAACAAACTGTTAAAATATATAACTGCACAAATCCAACACAGGCCTTAAAAATTTCTAAATTAAAAATCCTGTTTTTCAACTTTTATTAACAAAAAGATGGGTGGTACGGTCTTCTTCTTCTCCTTCTTCTTCTTCTTCTTTCCTTTCGGCTGCTCCTTCAGGGGTCGCCACAGCAAATCATCCGCCTCCATCTCACCCTGTCCTCTGCATCTTCTTTTTTGACTCCAACGACCTTCATGTCTTCCTTCACCACATCCATAAATTGGTGGTACGGTAACGTATTTAATAAAAAAATTAATATAAGTAAAATAATATTTTAGACTACATGCGGGTGGCACGGTGCTGTAGTGGTTAGCATGTCTGCCTCACAGCAAGAAGGGTCTCTGTTTTATTACAGGCTCTGGTGTTTTTGTGTGGAGTTTCTCCCTGTGCTTGCGTAGGTTTCCTCCAGGTACTCTGATTTCCATCCTCAGTCCAAAAACATACACAGTAGGTTAATTGGCTGTTCTAAATTGCCCGTAGGCGTGAAAATGAGTATGAATAGTTGTGTGAGTGTTGGCCCTGAGATGGGCTGGTGCGCTGTCCAGGGTGTACCCTGCCCGTGATCAGAGTCGGTTGAGATGGGTGCCAGCCTCCCTGTGACCATAAATAAGATTAAGTAGTTCAGATAATGAATGAATTGTTAACCAAAAGAAAAAGTAATTAACATACACTTACAAAGCTTATATTCTTAATCGATCAGTGCATGGCGGTTATTATGTGCAGACTTTGCTAAAATTGTTTAAATTTTAAAATAAAACGTTTACTGTATGAATTTTCCCCAGTAACTTGAATACTGTAATCTACAAATTACTTTAGACCTATGTCAGCCCAGGTACAACCCATAGGCGAGTATATAGCGTATCAGGTTCTACGGAGATCATAGAACACAATGCATCAAATCGTTTGAATAACGATGTTGGATTTTTTTACTTGATGTCTTTGTTCTTCGTGCTATTCATATAACTTTTATAGACCGTTTTGAAAAGAAAACAAAAAAGTCAAAGCTCCTGCTTGCGACAACAACCCCCTGTACAGAACCGGCAAAACTAGTCTAAATAAATATAAATACTTCGGATGTTTTGGATCCCTAGAGACATAAATATAATCTAAACATTTGCAGCATGCTCAGGAAGGTTTGAAAGATACATCGACACAGAATAGGAGGTCCAGACCTTCACAATATTCCCCATGTTAAACATGTCAACTGCCACGCCCACCTCTCTTGTCTTAGTATAGTGTAGCAGGGATTTCAATTGCAAGGAATTTTTCGGACACTTTTTGTAACAAAACGGCACTACACATTTATAACCAGAAAACATTTACAGTAGAGCTACACATGTAATATTATATCATATAAATGAGCAGTAGCAACATGATACTTTTTTATTGATTAAGATAACATAAGATAAGATACAGCTTTATTAGTCTCACAATGGAGAAATTCACTGTTACAGGCTCTTGAGGTACCATCAGTAGGGGTGCAAAAATAGATACATATACAAACATACACACATACATATATATTATATAAGTAAATAAATAAATAGATACATAAATAGTATAAATTAATAAACAATAAAAGAAAAGAAGGGAACAACTTTGTAGACTGGCCTATATTCAAGTGTATATGTATCTGAGGGCAGAGTAGATGGGTTGATATGGTTCACAGTCAGTGGGGTAGATGTGGTTGATTAAAGTGCACAGGGTTTTTATTGTACATAACCGTTTTTTTTTTTTCCCCCAGTGCAGCTAACTGGGTTATCAAAGGCCGGCCATGCCTCTCACTGTCTATGGTGTGAGGCATGTAAAAGAACCATTGCTGACTTTCGACAAGAGTAGGCTGCAAAGCCGTCGGCGTGTTTCCGCCCTGCGATGGCCTGGCGAGCTGTCCAGGATGTACTCTGCCCTCGCCCGAAGTTGGCTGGGATGGGCGCCAGCCTCCCCGCAACCCTAATTAGGATTAAGCGGTTACAGAAAATGAACTGATGAACTAACCGGTATTTTCACAGACAGTTACAAAGTGGCGTTGTGCAGTCTGACAGCAGTGGGAATGAACGACCTGCGGTAGCGCTCCTTCCTGCTCTGAGGAAGTCTCAGTCGTCCACTGAAGGAGCTACTCAGCTTCTCTACAGTCTGGTGCAGTGGGTGAGAGCTGTTGACCATGATGGATGTGAGCTTTGCAGATTACAGATACAGCATGCACAATAACAGACCAGTTACATACATGCTTGTCGTGTTAACATTTAACTCGTTTAAGCTATAGGTACAAGTTCACCTGGGATATTGATGCACAATGGCCGAACATCGGGGAGAACACAATTGGTCTCTTTACAAGAAGTTCCTAAAGTGACCCTCCCTACTTGCATAAGAGGTGACAGATTAGTTAAGAAACCACCATTCTGCCTTCAGTCCTATTGGTGTTTAAACAACACAGTTTTGTTCAACTGTGGTCTCACACTGTCCCCTGTAAGACTGAGATTAGTGAGATTGATTGTGTGAAATCTACGAACCTTGATGAATTGTTCACAAATCAATTTTATCCTTGCATAACAGTGTGTGTCAATACCTTTTGTAATTTCTAAAAATGCTGGGACAACAAGTCCACCTTTATTTTTCAAAGTACGCAAGGCTGATGTACATTCTGAAGCAGGCCTGATAAGTGCCACTGAACATTCGCTGCAAGATGATATCTTCTTCTCTTGATGCTTTGTATTATGGAGATCATTCTGTATCTCCTCTAGCTTCTGGAGGGTATCAACATACTTACGCTTAAGGGTATCAGGCTGGCAGGCGTAACTGTGCTCTGAAGTTACTACCTCCACACAAGCACCAACGTCTGCTGGGGGTGATGGCTCTACCATAAATTCTGAGGATGAAGCACGCATTCTATAATTTGCTGACCTGGACTGGTTCTTCAGAATATAAGAACACACTATAAAATACCTATTGATACTTATATGAACCTTTGATAAACTTGAAATTGACCACAATATACCTGTATAGAAAATTTGAAAATAATATATCAAATCTTATAAAACCCTTTTTTTGGCTCCTGGTAGAGGAGTTCCACATTTTCATGAAAAAGTCTATATATATATATATATAAATCAAGAACTGAGTTACTGTATAAGTATAATAATACTTTATAGACATTATTAAAGATCTAGTGTAAATGTATGTTTTGACCAACTCACATTGATATATAATATTGTGCAAATTCATTAAAGTTAATGGCTCCTTAAAGGTTTCAACCTCTTGATGCCAAGAAAAAACAGATGACAGCGCAGTCTTCTTGAGCAGCTTCAAATGCCTGTGCTTGGAGTGATAGAATCCTTTTCTCTCAAATGTTCAGAACAAACAACACCATATCTTGACGGCACCCGCCGCTTCTTCGTCACTGCATCAATGCGGTTGATGGCGTGCACCCATAATTGCTTACGATGCTTATCCAATGGTACTCTGGAGTAATATAAAAGTTCTCAAGGTATCAATTCTGTAGCTTTCTGTATCTATGTTGCATACATCAATCTATTAGCTCTATCCATACCTATGTTTAAATGCAGATCCTGCTCAATTTTAGTGTTCTTCTGATATATGTAACAGTGCTTAAAAACTCAATGGTCTATGGGAGAGGATTTTAATCAACTTACCAACTTATTGCTATTATCAGGGTTCTGCCTAGGATTTTAAGAGAGGTGCCTATAATTTGCCTCAGAGAGTGAAAAGTGCCAGAAGTGCTAAACTTCTCTAGGGGGGGATCTGGGAGCTCCCACTGGGAAATTTGCGAAAAATGAAAGCTCCTGATATGCATTCTGTTGTATTCTAGCAGTAAATATTAGGAGTGCAGAATGTACTGTGTTTGACTAAACATATGAGTATTTAATCCTGTTTTTCCCATGGAAACATCAAAAATGTTAGATGAATAGTTGATGTTTATCAACTCACACAATCTTTTAAACTGGAGCTCAAACAAAGGTCTAAAAGGTTAACAATAATTAACACTAAATGTTACTAGTTACACTGGGGTTAATAATAAAAAGTAGTCATTCATAAATTTCAGTGTAAGTAATGTTATTTAAGTTTCAAGCCTACCGCCTAATGAAGGTTAAACTAAAACACACTTACTGGTGAAAGGTTGCACAAGAATTAACCATATTGACACAAAACAAGCTAAACCTAACGTATTCCAATTAAATTTGATGTTGTTATGTTTAAAAACGGACTATTATAAGGACGCCAAAGGATGTTGACTCTCGATTGAAAATAATACCCAAAGTTTTGTTTTGCCCTAACCGGAAGTTGAGGCCGAATTACCATGTGAAGGGGGCCTGTCCGCGGTCTAGCGTTTCTTCCACGTCATTGATCAAACTGGCTACCACAGTTACTGTTTCCGGGTCACATTCTCAACATCCGCCCTCTGAGAATTTCTCTCTTGTGGGTTGGTGAATGCTGTACTGTATTTGTGTTTATTGAGAGAGCTACCCGGCATGCCTTGTATTTGGTATACATATAATGTTTTAAACTGTATATTTTTGTAGAATAAAAAAACAAGAATTAAATAGGTAACAATTAAAAACAATTAATTTGCTTGGAAATTTAAAGTGTATATGTTACATTTAAAACAGTTTAACAAATATACCATCAACATGTCATATAACTCTTAAAATAGGGTCGTGGCCATGAACTATCTAAAGCTGAACACTCTATTTTCTGTTCGTATCAAATAAAGAGCTCACCTTTTACGAAAAGCTTTCGTAAGGGGGAGCACAATGTGTATGTGTTACCTTTAAAATGCTTGATTTACTGGTGGAGCTCATTTCATTTACTATAGGAATAAATTAATTTAAGTTTGACCACCACAGAATGCCGTGCTCGAGGTTACTTTTCATAGGCTGCCACAGGGAATTACAGTATCTGTCTTCATCTCACTTTATTCTTTGCACGCAGTAGGCCCCCTACTTACGAAACCATTCATTCCAAAGCCTTTTTCGTAAAGCGGGAGTGTATTTTACATGTTAAACACCTGATTCGTTTCAATGCTCCCAAGACTACCCCATAAACCCTTTAAAAATGATAAAAGTACATCAATTTTGTATGAAATATGTGTTAGAAGTAAAAGAAAATAATTTATTAAACCATTTAAACATTTTATTAACATATTAAACCATTTTATTAACATATTTATTAATTAAACCATTAGTATACATTTTTAGGAACACACTCACACACGCACACACGCACACACACACACATCTCTTTCTCTCTCTCTCTCTCTCTCTCACTCACACACACACACACACACACACACACACACACACACACACACACAGACACACAAAATACCGTACACATTAAATGTGTATTGTATACACATGAAATGTTTATTGTGGCGCTGCGGGCCATGCCCACAAGCAGGACGCCATTTTAAGTCATGGAATTCAAAGCGTATTCTTCCCTGTTTGACAGATCGGAGGTCCAAACTCAACTTTAACTTGATTCCTTGAGGCAGGGATCACCAACGTGGTGCCCGTGGGCACCAGGTAGCCCGCAAGGACACTATAAGTTGCCCGCGGACCTGTTCACTGCTAGTTTTAGGACAGGCCCACAGCTCCATAGCGCCACTCTCCATTGAGCTGCATCTAATTTTTTTGAATATATTTTAAATCAAATCAATATCTTCACATAGATAAATATCATTAATTATTAATGATAACATATAATTAAAGGTAAATTGAGCAAATTTGTAATTTCAGAGGTGTGTTTTGACCTGGTAGCCCTTCGCATTAATTGGTACCCAAGAAGTAGCTCTCGGTTTCAAAAAGGTCGGTGACCCCTGCCTTGAGGGATCGGAGGTCCACATTTATTAAACATTTACTGAATTAAACAACTTAAAAAAATAAACTAAAAGCTAAAGAGTTAAGCCTCCCTCTGTCTCTCTCTCTCTCTCTCTTTCACACACTATCTCTCTCTCTCTTTCACTCGCAAGAGCTGATGGAACAATTCTATTTAAATGTTTAAATGGACGGGATGTTTTATTTAAAGTGGAATTACAGTACCTTTTTGAAAGATCAGAGGTCCTCATTCAACATTAACTTGCTTCCCAGCGAGATCGGAGGTCTTCTCCCATGGAGCACGCTGTTTTAATATCGTGCCGAAATAATCACCTCTGTCACTGTATTTCCGCTTTAAGGTCTCCTTCTGGGTCAATATCATCCCGAGTGTAGAGGAGTTTCAACGATAATGAAATACAACGCTGCATGATCAATCTCAAAACAAGCCAACAGTCAACTCTCCTTCATGCGTGTGACAAACAAACAGGAAATATGGGGACAGGAAGTTCAGCTGTGTCATCCCTCCTAGCCACTGGGAGGCCAGCGGGGCGGGATATTGGGAGACAGCCAATGAGAGAGCAACTCGCGCATCGTGTGAAATTTTGATTGGCATGTTTGAATTTTGAATGGCGCATTTCGTAAGAGGAGGTTGTTTTCGTATCCTGGAGACAAAAACTTATGAAAATGTTTTTCGTAACCTGGAATTTTCGTACTCAGGGGTTTCGTAAGTAGGGGGCTGACTGTACTTGGTTAAAAGTGTTGAGCAGTACAGTATGCGCTAACTCCTATTATTAAGTACAGTACTGTATATTCAAGTATGAGCACGTCTCTATTGTAATATGCAAATAAGCTTTTTAAGAATGGGTGTTCCAGAAAATCCCCAATCAGCTAGAATGTTAGGTGGCATGTGGTATTAGTATGAATATGTGATGTAAGAATGTCAGAGCACATCGATCATAATCTTAAAATATTGCGACAACAAAATATTCTTCAATAACAAATTATATTTAGAGGAGAGCGCGCCATCAAAAGCTGACCATCATGGTGTCACACATCCTCCTGATCAGGGTTGAGGACCTGGGATTTCTGAAAGGCATTCAACACATGGATCTCTTCAGATCGTATAAATCTTTAGACTTTTACTAAAGATTCTTGGGCAGAGGAACAGCATGAGTATAAATTAATTTTTTCAGTGCCCTGCGTTGAGTGGAGTTCTTCATTTGGTGTGTAAAGGAAGATGAAATACAATTCTCAAATTATGGCATGCAGGGTGTTTCTGAGTCTCTCCATCTAGAAAAAGGTGTTTCTTGGAAATTAGGGGGATAATTCAGATGTTGCACATTTTGGTTTGAGGACCTTCACTGACTGGGAGCACTGGGGCTCCTTCCGGTCGGAGAATGCCTGTACCGTCACAGCGAGGGCGGCACACCCCTGTGCCCAGTGGGGTACAGGGTGCGGAGGGGAAACGGTGTAGCATGCATTGGGGTCATGTCTTCAGGCAGTGTGGTATTAGAAAGGGGTGGCATGATCATGGGCCTCAAGTGGGAACATGGGAGGGGTTGCACCGTGACCTGGTTTTATACGGTACCAGTTTAAGGGGCATGAAGCTGGAGATGGCGAAGCTCACATGGCGGATCATCTCTGGAGCAAAAGGCATGTTGTCGGGTAGGAGGTGGGAGTGCCTCACGGGCTTGGGACCCAAGGGTGAACCTGGAGGGAGCCTTGGCAATATTCGGGGCCCAGATGGGAGAGAGTGAGGAGGAGGAGGAGGAATGGAGAAAAGAGCGAAAAGGGAGCGAGGTGTTGGGGGTGGGAAGTGAAGAAGGAGGTGGCTTTCCAGGAGGGACAGCTGTGCGTCCACCCTGGAGGCCGGAGGAATAGTCTGGCGGCGGGTTAGGTTTCCTTTTTGGACTCGGGACTAAGTTGGGGTAAAGGGGTGAGAGCATAGGTTTGGGGAACAATGGGGGAAATTTTTTTTCTTGTGGGAAAAAACCGGAAGGTTCATTTTTTTTGGTGGTGGTGGTGGTTCGACATATTTGTGGACGACTACATTTTTAATCGTGGACTTTAAATTGTGGACACTAGAAGATTTGCTTCTCACCCTATCTCGGACCCAGAGGGTACATTTCACCCTTTTCCGACTGTAAGAGTGTCCCATGAAAAACTTACCGTCACGTGTCACACATCACCTTGATCGAGGTTGAGGACCTGGGCTTTCTGAAGGCTATTCGACTGATGTTTCTCTACGAATCCCATAAGAGTTTGCCGGAGGAATAGTCTTGATGGGAGGGGGGTGTCAGGTTTCCTTTTTGGACTAAGGACTAAGTTGGGGTACAGCGGGAGCATAGGTTTAGGGAACAATCGGGGAAATTTTATTTAATTTGTTCGGCGGTGGTGGACATAATTGTGGACTACTACATTTTTAATCGTGGACTTTAAATTGTGGACACGAGAAGGTGGAGGGTTACTTGTCTGTTTGTTTTTTTTTGTTTGTTGGTTTTGATGAAATGTAAAGTGTACCTGATGAAAGAATGTTTAACAATAATTAAAAAAAAAAAAACTTTTACCAAAGATTTCTGTTGGGAGGGACATCATGAGTATCAATTAAATTTTCGTAGCGCCACTTTGGGGTGAAACTCATATTCTGTCTGAAAAAAAGAGTAACAGTCCTGTGATTATTCAAATGAACAGATAAAACAAACATTCTTTTGACGGAGATTTAACAATCTTGGGCAATTCAAGCCAATTGGTAGGATGCAGCTTCCTCAGTCGTGAGCGTGTCTCTTTGGAATATGCAAATTTGGCCTTTTGTGATTGGATGTTACGAAAGATTCCAGAGTCGGCGAGAATATTGCGTTTCCGGTGGTACAGTATTCGTTTTTTTTTTGTGACTTAAAAATGTCAAAGCAAGAGCGATCATCATCTGAAAATATTGAGCCAAGAAAAATTACTTTAATAATACATTTTAATGACATGAGTGCACCATGACGAGCTTACCATCATGGTATCACACATCCCCCTGATCAAAGCTGAGGACCTGGGCTTTATGAAGGTTGTTCAACTCATGTTTCTCTTCAGATCGTATAAATCTTTCGCCTTTTACTAAAGATTTCCGTGGAGAGCAACATCATGAGTATTAACTGAATTTTTGTCGTTTCACGTTGGAGTGAAGCTCACTTCGTGTACTAATGAAAGAACAGCATGATACTAAGATGGGTTTCTTGCGACATGGAACTGAGACGACTGCTCCTTGTTCCGTATTTTGACAGTCTTTCGGATTCTCAGCAGATTTGTATAATAGAGGGTATTCAACAGTGAGCTCACGTCAAATGTGGTTTTCTGTGATTGGATATTACAAAGGATTTCTAATGTCTAGAATATTAAGTCTGAGATAGTACGAGTATTTTTATGTGACTTGAGAATGTCAGATCGGAAACGATCAGAATCTTCAAATCTTGAGCGAATTGAAGTTCCTTTATCTCCATCTTCTTCCACTTAATCCAGGGACGGGTCGCAGCAGCCGAACCAATGAGGTCCAGATGTCCCTCACAACAGCCACTTCCGATAGCTCTTCCGGGGGACACCGAGGTGTTCACAGACAAGCCGAGAGACATGCGTGCTCCAGCGTCCTGCGTGTTCGAAGTCGACCCCGTGGTCTCTTCCCGGTTTGACATGCCCCAGACACCACACCAAGGTGTTCGGGAGACGTTCGAACCAGATGCCCGAGCAACCTCAACAGGCTCCTCTCAATGCGGAGCTCAACACCGAGCTCTCCCCGGATGGATTCGCTTCTCACCCTATCTCTGAGGGAGAGCCCTGCCACCCAGCGAAGGGGGCTCGTTTCAGCCACTTGTATCCACGATCTTGTTCTTTCGGTCACTGCCCAAAGCTCGTGACCATAGGCAAGGGTAGGATCGTAGATCGACCAGTGAATTGAGAGCTTTGCCTTGTGGTTCAGCTCGCTCTTCAGTACGACGGATTGGTACAGGCTTCGCTTTACAGCAGAGGTTGAAGCGGTCCGCCTGTCCATCTCCGGCTCCATCCTTTTCCCACTCGTTCACTAAAAAAAAACCCCCGAGATGATTGATCTCCTCCAGTTGGGCCGGGACCTCAATCCTGACTCGGAGGGTACATTTCACCCTTTTCCGACTGTAAGAGCATTCCATGAAAAACTTAACCTGACGTGTCACACATCTCCTTGATCGAGGTTGAGGACCTGGGCTTTCTGAAGGGTATTCGACTGGTGTTTCTCTTCGAATCTCATAAGAGTTCGCCTTTTACTGAAGATTTCTGTGGCGCGAAACATCTTCCTTTCGGCTGTTCCCTTTTTCTCAGGGATCGCCATGGCACAGGCTTTTATGTCGGCTGCTCTTCCTGACGCAACCCTCAGCATGAGTATAAACGATTTTTTTTGGTGCCCTGCGTTGAGTGGGGATCTTCATTTGGTGTGTCATGGAAGATGTAGTACAGTTCTCGAGTTATGGCACATGGAGTGTTTCTGACCTCTCCATCTCGAAACAGGTGTTTCTTGGAAATTAGGGGGGAAATTCAGATGTTGCGCATTCTGGCTTGAGGACCTTCATGAGCTGGGAGCAATGGGGCTCCTTCCGATCAGAAAATGCCTGTACCGTCACAGCGAGGGTGGCACACCCCTGTGCCCAGTGGGGTGCGAATGGGAAGAAATGGTGGAGCATGCATTGGGGTCATGTCTTCAGGCAGTGCGGTAGGTGTCACGGTCATGGGCCTCAAGTGGGATTATGCACCGCGACCTGGTTTTGTCCGGTACCGGGTTAGGGCGCATGAAGCTGGAGATGGCGAAGCTCACATGGCAGATCATCTCTGGAGCAAAAGACGTGCCATGGGGCAGGAGGTGCGAGTACCTCAGGGGCTTGGGACCAAGGGTCAACCCGGAGGGAGACTTGGCAATATTCAGGGACCAGATGAGAGCGAGTGAGGAGGAGGAGGGATAGGGAAGGGAGCGGTGGGGGTTGGAAGTGAAGGAGGCGGTGGGTTTCCTTTTTGGACTAAGGACTAAGTTGGGGTACAGCAGGAGCATAGGTTTAGGGAACAATCGGGGAAATTTTATTTCATTTTTTCGGTGGTGGTGGGACATAATTGTGGACTACTACATTTTTAATCGTGGACTTTAAATTGTGGACACTAGTAAGTGGAGGGTTACGTGTTCAATTGTGTTTTTGTTTGTTTGTTTTGATGAAATGTAAAGTGTGCCTTATGAAAGAATGTTTCATAATACAGTAATTAAAAAAGTCCTTTACGAAAGATTTCTGTGGGGAGGGACATCATAAGTATCAATTAAATTTTTGTAGCGCCACTTTGGTGAAGCTCATATTCTGTACTGAAGAAAGAGTACGCGATGTAATGTGATTATTAAAATGAACAGATAAAGTAATCATTCTTATGACGGAGATTTATCAACCTTTGGCAATTCAAGCCAATTGGTAGGCTGCAGTATCCCCAGTTGTGAGCGTGTCTTTTTGGAATCTGAAAATTTAGCCTTCCGTGATTGGATGTGACGAAAGATTCCAGAGTCTGCTCGAATATGAGGTGTCAGGTGATATTCGTATTTTTCTGACTAAAAATGTCAGAGCAAGAGCGATCATAATCTTAAAATTTTGAGTCAGATAAAACTACTTTATTAATTAATTTTAATGATATGAGTGCACCAAGACATACCATCATGGTATCACACATCTCCCTGATCAGGGTTGAGGATCTGAGCATTCTGAACAGTGTTCAGCTCATGTTTGTCATTTAATAGTGTAAATATTGCGCCTTATGCTAAATATTTCAAAGGAAGGGAACACTATGAGTGTAAGTAATTTTTTGTTGCTTCACGTTGGTGGTGAAGCTCCTTTACAGTCCAATAAAAGAACAATGCGATACCGAGAAATGGTTTTGCAACGTGGTTCATGACATGTGAACAAAACCAATGGGGTTGTTTCTCTGGAGACTCAACAGATTTGTATGATAGAGTGTACTCAGGAGTGAGTTGACCTCAAATGTGTTTTTTTGTGATTGGATATTACAAAGGATTCCCAAGTTGCCTAGAATATTCAGTCCTCGGGCGCAAACGATCACAATCTTCAAATATTGAGCCAACTGAAGTTACTCTATTTTCTTTTTCTTCCAGACGGGTGGCTGGAGCAGGCAGCCTAAGCAATGAGGTCCAGATGTCCCTCACCCCAGCCACTTCCTCCAGCTCTTCGGGTGGGTCACCGAGGTGTTCCAAGACAAGCGGAGAGCCATGTGTGCTCGTATTCGACTTGTGTTTCTCTACGAATCCCATAAGAGTTTTCCTTTTACTGAAGATTTCTCCGGAGAGAAACCTCTTCCTTTCGGCTGTTCCCTTTTTCTCAGCACAGGCTTTTATGTCGGCTGCTCTTCCTGACGCAACCCTTAGCATGAGTATAAACTAATTTTTTTCGGTGCCCTGCGTTGAGTGGGGATCTTCATTTGGTGTATAAAGGAAGATGTCGTACAGTTCTCGAGTTATGGCACATGGAGTGTTTCTGACCTCTCCATCTCAAAACAGGTTTTTCTTGGACATTAGGGAGAAAATTCAGATGTTGCGCATTTTGGCTTCGGACTGTTCAGGAAACTACCGAAATTCCCAAACACGGGCAGAGAAAACATACAGTTTTCCTTCATGAGGATCCAAACTGAGAACGTTTATTGAAAAAGCCACAAGGTGGCACCAGAACTTACAAACAATATGACCCACAGAGGGCAGCACAAGATTACGAAATGACATGAATTTAATCATCATTATCTAACATCCTTCCCACCATTGGAGACCTATCTCCAATCAAACCTTGAAGGAGGAGGAATGAAATAACTACATATTGAAGTGGGAGAGCTAATCCATGTATCATAAATGCCTTTTACCAACATACAAATTGTCACACAAGTGATTATCTTTACCTTGTACATTTTCAATTACCAGAAATTTAGAAACATCAATTAAACATTAAACATAAATCTCTCAACCATTTGGTTATATTGAATATATATATTTGGAATATTCCATATTCGCAATAGAGCACATGTTATTTAAACCTGAAAACTATATATTTTACTTAACCATGTTATATCCACAAACTCCAATGGCAGTTTCCTTGTTATTCAACTCAGTGGCAGATACATTGGCTTCTGGACCACCAACCTCCTTCACATCAGCTCATGAAGTTTTAACAGTGTATTATTACAAATCTTGCCTCTCTGCAGGCCTCACCTGACGACCATATCTAGTTTTGACATCTGCCATGTCAACAGAAGCATTGCTTTCATTGTTTGCATTTTCGGTTAGATCAAGTGTAATATCCGGGGAGTCAGAATCCAGTTCTAGCAGGGAAATTCTCTGGATGGGTCTAGTAAAGATGCCCCTTTCAGTTTTGATTCTCACAGTCCGTACAACCCTATCCTTACCTGGATATACCTCAATAACTCACCCCGATGGCCATGATAAACGCGGGGAGCCCTCCTCCTTCATAGGAACAATAGAATCAACCTGTAGCTGACTTCGGTTAACATTTAAACCCCTACCAAAGGGAAGATTTCTAATGTATTCTGTACTCCAGAATGACCAAAATCTATCCATGATCTGCTGATCTTCTGAATACGGAGAAACAAGAGAATTTTGACTACTCTCCGCCGTCCCATTCATGTTGGATACTTTAAACCAAGCAATCGTCCAATCAGAAAATGAGAAGCGGTCAAGGGAGTATTATTGAGCTCATCACCAGAGAAAGTCAATGGTCGTGAGTTCACACAGGCTTCAATCTCTGTCAACACAGTATCCAACTCAGTTCTAGTCAATGACTGAACGCCAATGGATTTCCGCAATGAAGATTTGACCGATCTAACCATACGTTCCCACCAGCCTCCCCACCAAAGCGCTCTGGGAACACTGAAACGCCACTCAGGGGATGCTGATCCTAACTGCCTTTGCAGATATGTCAGATTTATTTTCAATAAAGGACACGGAATTATCGGAATACACAATGGAAGGCCACCCTCTCCGAGCCACAAATCTACGCAATGCCAAAACGCAGTCAGCCACTGACATAGAGGGAACCAACTCCAAATGAACCGCTCTGATCACCGCACAGATGAACAATAGAATGTAGTGTTTCTTGCCAAGGGCATCAGAGCAATACAATGGCCCCACATGATCCATACCCATAACAGCAAAGGGGGGCACTCTGGAAATACAAGCAGCCGGTAATGGAGCCATTGGTTGAGTACCCAACTTAACATCTTGGCTCTGACAAGCCACACACCTTGCCTTAACTGACTTAGCCAAACGCCGCAACTGGACAATCCAGTAAGTACTCCGTATGCAAGTAATCATTGTAGCCACACCAGCATGCTTCAACAGGTAGTGGAAAAACCTTACCACCAACAATGACAAATGACCCTTGGGGAGAATGATTGGATGTTTTTCTTCATATGCCAATTCTGAGAACTTCCCACCAGATATTGTGCCTGCCTTGTATTCGAAGCAACCCATCTGAGCATATGGTGTCAATATAACAATGGGAGAATTTCGAGGAAGTGGTTGGCCTAACCTCAAAGTCCTAAACTCCTCTGTGAATTCCTCTTGCCGCAAACAAAGCAGAAACTTGACCTTGCCAACTGTCATCTCCTCCAAAGACAAATCACCTCTTCGAAGTTCTCCAGACTTACCATACTTCCGATTGTGAAAGGAACCTCAGAATGCAGGACACCACCCTAATGTTTTTCTGGAAAGTTCCCCACCTATAGAAATCTAAGAAACTCTCAGTCTTATCTTGAGAGACTGTGAAAACAACCTCATCCCTTTCTTCATTCTTGACCACTTCATCATGAGTGGGATGTGTCCCATTCCCTGGATCCTGACGCGCAATCAAAAATTCTGGACCAACCAACCACAATCTAGAAGAAACTAACTCTGCAGCATATATCCCTCTGGTCACTAAATCAGCAGGGCTTTCCTTGCCTGTCCAATGATTCCACTGAGCAGGACTGGTCAATTCTTGACTCTCAGACACCCTATTACAAACAAAGGGCTTCAACTTGTTAGCATCCCCGCGGATCCAACCTAATGTTACCATGGAATCAGTCCAACAAAACCTTTTCACCTCCTCAGGCAACAACAAGGCCTTCCGGACAAAGACCAACAATCTGGCACACAACAGCGCACCTGTAAGTTCTAATCTGGGCAAGTGGTACCCCATCTTTTAACTGGGGCTACCCTTGATTTCGAAACCACCAATGAAGACTTGACTGTCCCATCACCCAATTTGCACCTTCGGTACACGCATGCACCGTAACCCCTCTCCGAGGCATCTTGGAAACCATGAATCTCAATGTCAACCACATGTCTCCATGGGTCACCTGTGTCACTGCGTGAGATCTTGCACGAACGTATCTGCTCCAAACCTTCTAACCAGATGCAGAATTTCCTCTCCCTTGCTCCCTCCTTCCAGGGGAGAGCTTCCTCATATCTGCCTTCTTTAAATTTAACATCCTTTTCAAATTGGACCATTTGTGCATTTTCTTCAACCTTCTGTCCAATCCCAAGACAATCTAAGTCCCAAAATTGCTTCAATAATTCATGAGATACATCAGTTAAACACAGCATTCCAAATTGTACATTAGATACATTCACATTTGACACACAGGACATTGTATTTTGAATTACTCCGAGACAATCCATCCAAATATGAATTTTTGCGACATCAAATCCTGCACTTGTTGTACCTCAGGTTTAATGAACTGCCAATAGGCATCTAATCCGATTAAGATATCAATCTTGGTTTCACCACCAACATCCCCACGAGCCAAATCCATTCCCTGTAAGATTCTGTTTACATCAGCAGGTAGGGTTGGGCGGTAGATAGGGGCACATATAATAGGCACCTCCGTGGCCACAAGGTCAACCGGGACCCCCTCAGACCCCTTTAATGATAACTTGTACACAGACCGAGGTCGAGTCTGACTTGCACCCTGACTCCCAAAGGGCACATATGACATACTGTGGGTTCCCATGAACTTTGGTTCAGCCCTTTGTACAAACTCCTTGCTCACGTATGAGCGGTCTGACCCGGTGTCAAATAACACATTGCCCTCAACACCATTGACTTTTACCTTGGCTATTTGTAACAACACCTGAGGACCTCTCAAATCAGGCCTCGTGTTTGACACAGTGACAACACTTGGTAGATTTACTTTATCAGGTTTCTTTCCTGTTACAATGGGCACAGGATTTTTCAATACTAGTGCTAACTGGTTTATCCTTCTCAAAACAAATCAACCTGTGCTGTGCCCCTTGGCACTTTGTACACTTGTCCTCATAGACATTAGCCATGTGATTTTTGCTCAAACACCTGAAACACAATTTGGCCCCCATTATTTTTCTCTTTCTTTCAACCAAAGGAACCTTCGTTAAACCAAAACACCTTTCAGTTTTATGAGTCTTGTTGCAAAATGCACAGCAAATTGACCCCAAACTTGATTGCAGAGCAGCAGCAGTTCGAGTAGACCGATTCTGTGACTTCAGTTTTGTATTCTTGGCATGCTGCTTCTGAAACACATCTGATCGCTCTCTATGTTCAATCTCCTTCTTCAGGAATTCTAAAAGAAAGTCTAGGTCACTCTCGTGACCTTCTCCATCCCTCGCCCATTCCATTCTGAGCTCTGTGGGAAACTTAGATAGAATGAGAGGGGTAAGAAACACACCGTACCCTTCACCATGAACACCGAGCACTTCCAAACTGCGGACATGTTTCAACAGTCTGTCCTGTAGCTTCCACAGTTCCCCAATGCTACAGTGTAAGGGAGGCGACAACTCTAGCAAGCTTTGTATGTGGGTGAACACAATTCTCTCTTTCCTCCCATAACGATCTTGTAGCATTTCTACAGCCACTGCATAATTGTGGGAAGTAGTGGCTAATCCATCTACTACTCCCTTAGCCTGCCCTTGCAGAGAATATAAAAGATAAGCAAATTTAGTGATATCTGGAATGTCAGTATCACCCACTAAAAACTACCTAAATTCCCAAACATGGGAAGAGAAAACAGACAAACAGTTTTTCTTCATGAGGATCCAAACTGAGAACGTTGATTGAAAAAGCCACAAGGTGGCACCAAAACTTATAAACAATATGACCCACAGAGGGCATCACAAGATTACGAAATGACATGATTTTAATAATCAATATCCAACAAGGACCTTCACTGGCTGGGAGCAATGGGGCTCCTTCCGATCAGAAAATGCCTGTACCGTCACAGCGAAGGTGGCACACCCCTGTGCCCAGTGGGGTGCGGAGGGGAAGAAACGGTGGAGCATGCATTGGGGTCATGCCTTCAGGCAGTGCGGTATTAGAAAGGGGTGTCATGATCATGGGCCTCAAGTGGGATCATGGGAGGGGTTGCACCGCGACCTGGTTTTGTCCGGTACCGGGTTAAGGCGCATGAAGCCGGAGATGGCGAAGCTCACATAGTGGATCATCTCTGGAGGAAAAGGCGTGTTGTGGGGTAGGAGGTGCGAGTGCCTCACGGGCTTGGGACCAAGCGTTAACCTGGAGAGAGCCTTGGCAATATTCGGGGCCCAGATGGAAGAGAGTGAGGAGGAGGAGGCAAGATGATGGGGGTGGGAGATGAAGATGGAGGTGGCTTTCCAAGAGGGACAGCCGTGCGTCCACCCTGGTGGTCGGAGGAATAGTCTGGAGGGGGTTTAGGTTTCCTGTTTGGACTCGGGACCAAGTTGGTGTACAACGAGAGCATAGGTTTGGGGAACAATAGGGGAAAAAAACTGGAAGGTTCATTTTTTTAAAGGGCAGTGATGGTCTAGTGGTAACGGGCGCTGGATCAGTGATCCAAAGGTTGGGGGTTTGAGTCCCACTCTCCACAAGGTTGTCACTGTCCTCCCCAGTGCAGCTAACTGGGTTATCAAAGGCCAGCCATGTCTCTCACTGTCCATGGTTTGAGGCATGTAAAAGAGCCATTGCTGACTTTCTACAAGAGTAGGCTGCAAAGCCGTTGGCGTGTTTCTGCTCTGCGATGGCCTGGCGAGCTGTCCAGGGTGTACTCTGCCCTCGCCCAAAGTTGGCTGGGATGGGCGCCAGCCTCCCTGCGACCGAAATTAGCATTAAGCGGTTACAGAAGATGATGATGGTTCATTTTTTTTTTGGTGGTGGTGGTTCGACATATTTGTGGACCACTACATTTTTAATCGTGGACTTTAAATTGTGGACACTCGAAGATGGAGGGTTACTTGTCTGTTTGTTTTTTTTGTTTGTTGGTTTTGATGAAATGTAAAGTGTACCTCATGAAAGAATGTTTCATAATAATTAAAAAAAACTTTTACCAAAGATTTCTGTTGGGAGGGACATCATGAGTATCAATTAAATTTTCGTAGCGCCACTTTGGGGTGAAACTCATATTCTGTCTGAAAGAAAGAGTAACAGTACTGTGATTATTCAAATGAACAGATAAAATAAACATTCTTTTGACGGAGATTTAACAAATCTTGGGCAATTCAAGCCAATTGGTAGGATGCAGCCTCCTCAGTCGTGAGCGTGTCTCTTTAGAATATGCAAATTTGGCCTTCTGTGATTGGATGTTACGAAAGATTCCAGAGTCGGCGAGAATATTGCGTTTCCGGTGGTACAGTTTTCGTATTTTTTGTGACTTAAAAATGTCAAAGCAAGAGCGATCATCATCTGAAAATATTGAGCCGAGAAAAATTAATTTAATAATAAATTTTAATGACATGAGTGCACCATGACGAGCTTACCATCATGGTATCACACATCTCCCTGATCAGGGCTTGAGGACTTGGGCTTTATGAAGGTTGTTCAACTCATGTTTCTCTTCAGATCGTATAAATCTTTCGCCTTTTACTAAAGATTTCCGTGGAGAGGAACATCATGAGTATAAGCTGAATTTTTGTTGCTTCACGTTGAAGTGAAGCTCACTTATAGTACTAATGAAAAAAAACCAACAAGATATTGAGAAGTCTTTTTTGCGACACGGAGCTGAGACGACTGCTCCTTGTTCTGTATTTTGAAAGTCTTTCGGAGTCTCAGCAGATTTGTGTAATAGAGGGTATTCAACAGTGAGCTCACGTCAAATGTGGTTTTCTGTAATTGGATATTACAAAGGATTTCCAATGTCTAGAATATTCAGTCTTAGATAGTACGAGTATTTTTATGTGACTTGAGAACGTCAGATCGGAAACGATCAGAATCTTCAAATCTTGAGCTATCTGAAGTTCCTTTATCTCCATCTTCTTCTTCTTTCTTCTTTTCCTTTCAGCTGTTTCCTTCAGGGGTCGCCACAGCAAATGATCTGCCTCCATCTCTCCCTATCCTCTGCATCTTCTACTCTGACTCCAACGACCTTCATGTCCGCCTTCACCGCATCCATAAATCTTCTCTTTGGTCTTCCTCTGGACCTTTTGCCCAGTAGTTCCAACCTCAGCATCCTACGACCAATATACTCACTATCCCTCCTCTGTACATGTCCAAACCATCTCAATCTAGCCTCTCTGACTTTGTCTCCAAAACATCTAACATGTGCTGTCCCTCTGATGTAGTCATTTCTGATCCTATCCATCCTCGTTACTCCCAAAGAGAACCTCAACATTTTCATCTCTGCTACCTCCAACTCTGACTCCTGTCTTTTCCCCAGGGCCACTGTCTCTAAACCATGCAACATTGCTGGCCTCATCACCGTCTTGTACACTTTTCCCTTCATTCTTGCCGATACTCTCCTATCACACATCACACCGGACACTTTTCTCCATCCATTCCAACCTGCCTGCACGCGCTTCTTCACCTCTTTTCCACACTCTCCATTGCTCTGGATTGTTGAGCCTAAGTACTTAAAATCCTCCACCTTCTTTATCTCTGCCCCCTGAAACCTCAAAGTTCCTCTTGGGTCCTTGTCGTTCACACACATGTATTCTGTCTTACTAAGATTAACCTTCAATCCCCTCCTTTCCAGGGCATACCTCCACCTCTCTAGATTTTCCTCCACTCGGTCTCTGCTCTCACTACAGATCACTATGTCATCTGCAAACATCATAGTCCATGGAGATTCTTGTCTAACCTCATCTGTTAGCCTGTCCATCACCATAGCAAACAAGAAGGGGCTGAGAGCTGACCCTTGATGCAGTCCCACCTCCACCTTGAACTCTTCTGTCACACTGACAGCACACCTCACCACTGTCTTACATCTCTCAACCATGTTCTGCACCACTCTAACATACTTCTCTGTCACTCCAGACTTCCTCATGCAATACCACAGTTCTTGTCTCGGCACCCTGTCATATGCTTTCTCCAGATCCACAAAGGCACAATGCAGCTCCGTCTGACCTTCTCTGTACTTTTCTATTAACATCCTCAAGGCAAACACTGCATCTGTGGTGCTCTTTCTTGGCATCAAACCAAACTGTTGTTCACAAATGCTGACCTCTGCCCTTAGTCTAGCTTCCACTGTTCCTTCCCATAACTTCATCGTATGGCTCATCAACTTTATCCCTCTGTAGTTGCCACAACTCTGCACGTCTCCCTTGTTCTTAAAAATGGGCACAAGCACACTTCTCCTCCATTCCTCCGGCATCCTTTCACTCTCTAAGACCTTTGTTGCATGTTCTTTTCAGAAAATCTACTGCTACCTTTCCTCGACACTTCCATACCTCCACAGGTATATCATCAGGACCAACTGCCTTTCCATTCTTCATCCTCTTCAGTGCCCTCCTCACTTCACCCTTACTAATCTTTGCTACTTCCTGGTCCTCAACAGTCACCTCTTCTACTCTTTTTTTCTCTCTCATTTTCCTCATTCATCAGCTCTTCAAAGTACTCTTTCCATCTTCCCAGCACACTTCTATCATCAGTCAATACATTTCCCTCTCTGTCCTTTATCACTCTAACTTGCTGCATGTCTTTCCCATCTCTATTTCTCTGCTGTGCTAACCTGTATAGATCATTTTCTCCCTCCTTACTGTTCAACCTATCATACAAGTCATCATCTGTTTGGCCTTTGACACCGCTACCTTCGCCTTACGCTGTGTCTCCCTGTACTCCTGTTTACTCTCTTCGGTCCTCTCAATGTCCCACTTCTTCTTGGCTAACCTCTTCTTTTGTACACACTCCTGCACTTCCTCATTCCACCACCAAGTTTCCTTATCTACTTTCCTTCCAGAGGACACACCAAGTACTCTCCTACCGGTCTCCCTGATCACATTGGCTGTGGTTGTCCAGTCCTCTGGAAGCACTTCCTGACTACCCAAAGCCTGTTTCAACTCCTCCTTGAAGACAACACGACACTCTTCCTTTTTCAGCTTCCACCACTTTGTCTTCTGGTCTGCCTTTGCCTTTTTCACCTTTCTCACCATCAGTGTCATCCTGCACACCACCATCCTATGCTGTTTGGCAACACTCTCACCCACTACGACTCTGCAGTCACTGACTTCCTTCAAATTACATCGCCTACACAAGATGTAGTCTACCTGTGTGCTCTTACCTCCGCTTTCATAAGTCACCCTATGCTTCTGTTTCTTCTTGAAGAAAGTATTCACCACAGCCATTTCCATCCTTTTTGCAAAATCGATCAACATCTGTCCTTCTGTGTTCCTGTCCTGGATACCAAACCAGCCCATCACTTCCTCGTCCCCTCTGTTGCCTGCACCAACATGTCCATTGAAGTCTGCTCCAATGACCACTCTTTCACCTCTGGGGGTACTCTGCATCACTTCATCTAATTCACTCCAGAATCTCTCCTTCTCTTCTAGCTTACATCCTGCCTGTGGGGCATAAGCACTAACAACATTGACCATCACGCCTTCAATTTCTAACTTGAGACTCATCACTCTGTCTGACACTCTTTTCACTTCTAGAACATTCCTGACAAACCCCTCCTTCAAGATGACTCCTACTCCATTTCTCTTCCCATCCACACCATTATAAAACAGTTTAAACCCTGCTCCTAAGCTTTTAGCCTTTCTTGTCTCCTTGTCAACCTTGTCTCCTGAACACACAGTATGTCCACCTTCCTACTCTGCATCATGTCAGCCAGCTCCCTAGCTTTTCCTTGCATAGTTCCAACATTCAAAGTCCCCACTCTCAGTCCGAGGCTCACGCATTTCCTCTTCTCTCTCTGCCTACGGACACGCCTCCCGCCTCTCCTTCTTCGACGTCTTCGACCAACAGTCGTCCAATTTCCATCAGCACCCTGTTGGTTGACAGCACTGAATTTGGTCGTTGTTAACCTGGGCCTCGACCGATCCGGTATGAATTCTGTATTGATCATTTGCATTTTTTTTTTTTTTTTGGCAGAAGTTTTACGCCGGATGCCCTTCCTGTCGCAACCCTCTGCATTTATCCGGGCTTGGGACCGGCATAAGGGGGAGAGACACTGGTTACTGCCCCCCCCCCCACCTCATGGCTGCATTCTTCCACTTAATCCAGGGACGGGTCGCAGCAGCCGAACCAATTGAGGTCCAGATGTCCCTCACAACAGTCACTTCCGATCGCTCTTCCGGGGGGACACCGAGGTGTTCCCAGACATGCGTGCTCAGACATGCGTGCTCCAGCGTCCTGCGTGTTCTAAGTCGACCCCGTGGTCTCTTCTCGGTTTGACATGCCCCAGACACCAAACCAAGGTGTTCGGGAGATGTTCGAACCAGATGCCCGAGCAACCTCAACAGGCTCCTCTCAATGCGGAGCTCTACACCGAGCTCTCCCCGGATGGATTCGCTTCTCACCCTATCTCTGAGGGAGAGCCCTGCCACCCAGCGAAAGGGGCTCGTTTCAGCCACTTGTGTCCACGATCTTGTTCTTTCGGTCACTGCCCAAAGCTCGTGACCATAGGCGAGGGTAGGATCGTATATCGACCGGTAAATTGAGAGCTTTGCCTTGTGGTTCAGCTCGCTCTTCACTACGACGGATTGGTACGGGCTTCGCTTTACAGCAGAGGTTGAAGCGGTCCACTTGTCCATCTCCGGCTCCATACTTTTCCCACTCGTTAACTAAAAAAACTCCTCCAGTTGGGCCGGGACCTCAATCCTGACTCGAAGAATACATTTCACCCTTTTCCGACTGTAAAAGCATTCCATGAAAAACTTAACCTGACGTGTCACACATCATTATGCCCCACAGGCAGGATGTAAGCGAGAAGAGAAGGAGAGATTCTGGAGTGACTTAGATGAAGTGATGCAGAGTACCCCCAGAGGTGAAAGAGTGGTCATTGGAGCAGACTTCAATGGACATGTTGGTAAAGGAAACAGAGGGGACGAGAAAGTGATGGGTAGGTTTGGTATCCAGGACAGTAAAGCAGAAGGACAGATGTTGGTAGATTTTGCAAAAAGGATGGAAATGGCTGTGGTGAATACTTTCTTCCAGAAGAGAGAGGAGCTTAGGGTGACTTATAAAAGTGGAGGTAGGCGCACACAGGAAGACTACATCTTGTGCAGGCGATGTAATTTAAAGGAAATCAGTGACTGCAAAGTAGTAGCGGGTGAGAGTGTTGCCAAACAGCATAGGATGGTGGTGTGCAGGATGATGTTGATGGTGAGGAAGGTGAAGAAGGCAAAGGTAGAGCAGAAGACAAAGTGATGGAAGCTGAAAAAGGAAGAGTGTCGGGTTGTCTTCAAGGAGGAGTTGAAACAGGCTTTGGGTGGTCAGGAAGTGCTTCCAGATGACTGCACAACTACAGCCAATGTGATCAGGGAGACAGGTAGGAGAATACTTGGTGTGTCATCTGGAAGGAAAGTCGATAAGGAAACTTGGTGGTGGAATGAGGAAGTGCAGGAGTGTGTACAAAGGAAGAGGTTAGCTAAGAAGAAGTGGGACATTGAGAAAACCGAAGAGAGTGAACAGGAGTACAGGGAGACACAGCGTAAGGCAAAGGTAGCAGTGGCTAAGGCCAAACAGAGGGCGTATGATGACTTGTATGCTCGGTTGGAAAGTAAAGAGGGAGAAAATGATTTATACAGGTTGGCACAGCAGAGAAATAGAGATGGGAAGGACGTGCAGCAAGTTAGATTGATAAAGGACAGAGAGGGAAATGTATTGACTGATGACAGAAGTGTGCTGGGAAGATGGAAAGAGTACTTTGAAGAGCTGATGAATGAGGAAAATGAGAGAGAAAAAAGAGTAGAAGAGGTGACTGTTGAGAACCAGGAAGTAGCAAAGATTAGTAAGGGTGAAGTGAGGAGGGCACTGAAGAGGATGAAGAATGGAAAGGCAGTTGGTCCTGATGATATACCTGTGGAGGTATGGAAGTGTCGAGGAAAGGTAGCAGTAGATTTTCTGAAAAGAACATGCAACAAGGTCTTAGAGAGTGAAAGGATGCCGGAGGAATGGAGGAGAAGTGTGCTTGTGCCCATTTTTAAGAACAAGGGAGATGTGCAGAGTTGTGGCAACTACAGAGGGATAAAGTTGATGAGCCATACGATGAAGTTATGGGAAAGAATAGTGGAAGCTCGACTAAGGATTGAGGTCAGCATTTGTGAACAATAGTTTGGTTTCATGCCAAGAAAGAGCACCACAGATGCAGTGTTTGCCTTGAGGATAGGTAAGGGGAATGGGTTTTTACACCCGAGCCTCATGGCTCATCAGGCCGGTGCTTATCCCCGGTTTCCATAGCGTGAAGTGATCAGGAGTTCAACTGGATGGGACACTCGGCCATCGCAGGTTACCTTCCCAGTATATTTTTACTGGTACTCATTTATACTGCTGGGTGAACAGATGCACACTTGTGGTTGAGACCTTGCCCAGGGGTCTTAGCACAGTGAGGGTCTCGGTGGGATTCGAACTCACAACCATGAGCGCAGCACCCTAACCACTATTGCCTTGAGGATGTTAATGGAGAAGTACAGAGAAGGTCAGAAGATGCTGCATTGTGCCTTTGTGGATCTGGAAAAAGCATATGACAGGGTGCCGAGAGAAGAAATGTGGTATTGTATGAGGACATCTGGAGTGGCAGAGAAGTATGTTAGAGTGGTGCAGGACATGTATGAGAGATGTAAGACACTGGTGAGGTGTGCTTTTGGCGTGAACGACGAATTCAAGGTGGAGTTGGGACTGCATCAAGGATCAGCTCTGAGCCCCGTCTTGTTTGCGATGGTGATGGACAGGCTGACAGACGAGGTTAGGCAAAAATCTCCCTGGACTATGATGTTTGCAGATGACATTGTGATCTGTAGTGAGAGCCGAGAACAAGTGCAGGAAAATATAGAGAGATGGAGGTATGCTCTGGAAAGGAGAGGAATGAAGGTGAGCCTCAGAAAATCAGAATACATGTGTGTGAATGAGAACGACCCAGGAGGAACAGTGATGCTCCAGGGAGCAGAGATAATGAAGGTGGAGGATTTTAAGTACTCAGGGTCAAGAATCCAGAGCAATGGAGAGTGTGGAAAAGAGGTGAAGAAGT
The DNA here is from genome assembly GCA_024760905.1 of Plotosus lineatus. Classification (NCBI taxonomy): domain Eukaryota; kingdom Metazoa; phylum Chordata; class Actinopteri; order Siluriformes; family Plotosidae; genus Plotosus; species Plotosus lineatus. Next base: position 10,769,076 of record CM045748.1, read on the forward strand.
GTGTGCAGGCAGGTTGGAATGGTTGGAGAAAGGTGTCCGGTGTGATGTGCGATAGGAGAGTATCAGCAAGAATGAAAGGAAAAGTGTACAAGACGGTGATGAGGCCAGCGATGTTGTCTGGCTTAGAAACAGTGATGCTGAGGAAAAGGCGAGGAGGCAGAGCTGGAGGCAGCAGAGATGAAAATGTTGAGGTTCTCTCTGGGAGTAACGAGGATGGATAGCATCAGAAATGAGTACATCAGAGGGACAGCCCACGTAAGATGTTTTGGAGACAAAGTCAGAGAGGCTAGATTGAGATGGTTTGGACATGTACAGAGGAGGGATAGTGAGTATATTGGCAGTAGGATGCTGAGGTTGGAACTACCAGGCAGAAGGCCTCGAGGAAGACCAAAGAAGAGATTTATGGATGTGGTGAAGGAAGACATGAAGGCCGTTGGAGTAAGAGTAGAAGATGCAGAGGACAGGGTGAAATGGAGGCGGATGATTTGCTGTGGCGACTCCTGAAGGGAACAGCCGAAAGGAAAAGAAGAAGAAGGAGGGTGTGTTTGGGTGACTTTGAATTATTGGTTAATACACAATCAGAAGGCGGGTTTCATAAGATATAGGAGTGGAAAAATAGCGCGTCACAAGATATAATAAAACACGTCCACATAGAGATTTTTAAATTGTATTAAAATACAGCAGATAATTATAGTTATATATCACCTCAAAGAAGTACAGTACATCATATTTTTATGGATGAATAAATCCCTTCAAAAATGGAAGCCAAGAATTCCTTCCGGGTGTTAGCTGACTTTCAAAATAAAGGCACTTGTGTGGTGGAGAGGATCTATTCGTGTTGAAGATTTTCAGAATTTTTTTTAATTAAAATTTATTTTTATTAATAATAATAAGAAGAAGAGGTGGCATGGTGGTTAGCATGTCCACCTCAAAGGAAGAAGACCTGGGTTCGATTCCTCGTGAGGGTGTTTCTGTGTGGAGTTTGCATGTTCTCCTTGTGCTTGAGTGGGTTTCCTCTGGGTCCCTCCACAGTCCAAAAAAAACCATGCACAGTAGGTCAATTGGCTGTTCCAAATCACCCCAAGGTGTGAGTATATGAATGGTTGTGAGTGTTGGCCTGGCGAGCTGTCCAGTATTCCACCCTCTCCCAGAGTTGGCTGACATGGTCACCTTCCTCCCTGCAAACTTAAATAGAGGAGCGGGAGCAATGGAGCAGTTCACCCTGGACAGCTTTCCACAACATTGCAGGGCCCAGTATAGAACTAACAGTGTTAAATTCTTTGGTTTAAAGCAGTGCTTCTCAAATAGTGGTACAATGTCAGGAGAGCGCGAATGACCCTGGGGAACATGCTTTTCTGGAATAGAGTACCGTACAGTACGAGAATTAAGTGTAATTGCACCTCCAGTCCAATAGTTGGCAGTGGTGTTCTCATTGTCGTGTTATCGTGTAGCGATTTTTCGCATGAGCAAACGATATGACACTCACAACAACTCACACGGAAATTTTTCTAACAGGAACGAAGAGAAAGGTGGAGAGAGACGGAGATATTAAGACATAAATAAGTAACATGAATTTAAATAAGGATGTATTTTTATTTGAGGCACATTGGTGCACTTAAAATCTTTTGTTACAAGATTAAAAACAATGTTAATGAAGATTTTCTTTGTTGCAAGTTGAACTATATTTCTTTCTTTTTTGTTTTTAATGTAATAAAGATATGCAGAGGTGTACTAATAACAATTTTATAGACAAATCATACTATTTTTGTCGCTGGCGCCATGAGGGGTTCTTCCTAGAGGGCACCACAGAAAATAATTGAGAAGCACTGGTTTAAAGCTATATTTATTGCCACGAGTCTGCTCTGCATTATGTGCTTTTATCCAGTCACTTTCTGGTTTAAATTACTATTTTGCTTACATACTGATAAAAAAGATCAGCTTAGTTGATTATTAAATGGGTCAGGTTTTTAAAAAAAAAAATCATTGTTATCAGGCAAATAATTCTACAGTGTGCTTTCAAAAAAATATCTGTTCCAAATTCGACACTTTGATATATTTTAAATAGCGAGAGGAATGAGGGGAGGACAGGCAGCTCTTGAGACTCTGATGAGGCCGAGGAGACATTTAGTGAGTTAACTTTATTTCATGGTCCTGTCAGTACTGCATCACCACTTAAAGCTATGATTATCAATAAAATCTATTTGTGTGTATTAAATGTCTATTTCTTTATATAATACAAAATTATATATAACAGATGAACTGATCCAAAATCTCTGAGAAACGTGGCGTTCCACACACAACACATCAACACTGAATAAATATCTCTCTGCTGTCCATGTGGTATGTGACCACTCGGTGACAGTAGGAGGAAAAATACATTGATATTCATGACAATAGTTTTATGCTCGCAGGGCTTGCTTGTGACATTGTATGGTTTGTTCAAGAGAGATTTACCCAAAGGTCGTGATGTTTAGATTACTTTGAGGTGTTGGAGAGTTTTTATGGAGAATATTTATGATCACGCCATGAGAATTCACCTTCTGTGTGAACTCTTGCTACCATGCAAACCTCACGAAAAGTGCCACTGCTGACTTACCATTGTGCCCTCAGGGGGAATAGTTTTTATTTACTTTCTAGTCACTACATGTTTTTCAAATTACTTTCTATGTTTTTATCTTTAATGAACCCTCCACACTTTGACTTGCTAACACTGTTGTTTATTTCTGATGATGATGATGATGATGATGATGATTAAACATTCAATTGTTAAACCAGCTAATCCCAAAGTCGCAGGTCAGATGGAGCCTTATCTCGGTAATTGCCGGGTACACCCTGAACAGCTTGCCAGACAATTGCAGGACAACACAAAGTCAGACATTCACACTCACACCGAGAGGCAATTTAAAAAATACATAAATAAAAACATCTACCCTGATGTGCTGAATGAGGGGCTGAACTCATACAAACATGGAAAGAACATACAAACTACTCACATCAATGCTCTCTCCGAGACCAGAACTATCTTGCTGTACTAACCACTATGCCACCATGCTGCCCATTCTTCTTCTTCTTCTTTTTCTCTTATTATTATTATAATTATTATAGACTATATATTATATGTCGGATATTGGAGCTCATTTATATTTTGTGTTCGTAAATTTGCTTTATTTAATAGGCACTGACAACCACATAGATAATGCTCATATACAACCTTCTTAGATTACACATTGGATTACTCATTACACTTCTTACATTAAGACTAATGATAGAGCCTTTTAAACCTGGTGCTTCCTATGAAGATTGCAGACATAAAACATAATCAGCTCATGCTCCAAACATGCTGTCGATTCTTTTATTCTTCTCAAGGTCAAAGGTGACAGCTAAAAACTCAGGGTACAGCCACAAAACAGTATGGATAATGGAGCAAATACACCTTATACATTAAAATTAATTGGTGCTATGCGTTTAATTGTATTCCAATCATCTGCATTGAAAGCCCACATTGCTGTGCTGAATATGTGAAAATGGCAAAAATAAAACGTGGAGGGTAAAAGTTATTAAATGGACGTAGTGAGAATGAGGAGCACAGTGTCATTCTTCCAATGCTTCCACAACCACTGAAATAGAGTCCAGATAATCCTCCACACAACGCTGTGTAAGTCGATCAAAGCATTGTGCTTGAGTGCATTTATTAATGGAGAACATATGCTGTGCGTTCTACATTTGAACAAACCTGCATGCACGCAATACAGAGAATTTCAAGCTGCTTGGATAGTAGGAAACAAACTGTTAAAATATATAACTGCACAAATCCAACACAGGCCTTAAAAATTTCTAAATTAAAAATCCTGTTTTTCAACTTTTATTAACAAAAAGATGGGTGGTACGGTCTTCTTCTTCTCCTTCTTCTTCTTCTTCTTTTCCTTTCGGCTGCTCCCTTCAGGGGTCGCCACAGCAAATCATCCGCCTCCATCTCACCCTGTCCTCTGCATCTTCTTTTTTGACTCCAACGACCTTCATGTCTTCCTTCACCACATCCATAAATTGGTGGTACGGTAACGTATTTAATAAAAAAATTAATATAAGTAAAATAATATTTTAGACTACATGCGGGTGGCACGGTGCTGTAGTGGTTAGCATGTCTGCCTCACAGCAAGAAGGGTCTCTGTTTTATTCCAGGCTCTGGTGTTTTTGTGTGGAGTTTCTCCCTGTGCTTGCGTAGGTTTCCTCCAGGTACTCTGATTTCCATCCTCAGTCCAAAAACATACACAGTAGGTTAATTGGCTGTTCTAAATTGCCCGTAGGCGTGAAAATGAGTATGAATAGTTGTGTGAGTGTTGGCCCTGAGATGGGCTGGTGCGCTGTCCAGGGTGTACCCTGCCCGTGATCAGAGTCGGTTGAGATGGGTGCCAGCCTCCCTGTGACCATAAATAAGATTAAGTAATTCAGATAATGAATGAATTGTTAACCAAAAGAAAAAGTAATTAACATACACTTACAAAGCTTATATTCTTAATCGATCAGTGCATGGCGGTTATTATGTGCAGACTTTGCTAAAATTGTTTAAATTTTAAAATAAAACGTTTACTGTATGAATTTTCCCCAGTAACTTGAATACTGTAATCTACAAATTACTTTAGACCTATGTCAGCCCAGGTACAACCCATAGGCGAGTATATAGCGTATCAGGTTCTACGGAGATCATAGAACACAATGCATCAAATCGTTTGAATAACGATGTTGGATTTTTTTACTTGATGTCTTTGTTCTTCGTGCTATTCATATAACTTTTATAGACCGTTTTGAAAAGAAAACAAAAAAGTCAAAGCTCCTGCTTGCGACAACAACCCCCTGTACAGAACCGGCAAAACTAGTCTAAATAAATATAAATACTTCGGATGTTTTGGATCCCTAGAGACATAAATATAATCTAAACATTTGCAGCATGCTCAGGAAGGTTTGAAAGATACATCGACACAGAATAGGAGGTCCAGACCTTCACAATATTCCCCATGTTAAACATGTCAACTGCCACGCCCACCTCTCTTGTCTTAGTATAGTGTAGCAGGGATTTCAATTGCAAGGAATTTTTCGGACACTTTTTGTAACAAAACGGCACTACACATTTATAACCAGAAAACATTTACAGTAGAGCTACACATGTAATATTATATCATATAAATGAGCAGTAGCAACATGATACTTTTTTATTGATTAAGATAAGATAAGATAAGATACAGCTTTATTAATCTCACAATGGAGAAATTCACTGTTACAGGCTCTTGAGGTACCATCAGTAGGGGGTGCAAAAATAGATACATATACAAACATACACACATACATATATATTATATAAGTAAATAAATAAATAGATACAGAAATAGTATAAATTAATAAACAATAAAAGAAAAGAAGGGAACAACTTTGTAGACTGGCCTATATTCAAGTGTATATGTATCTGAGGGCAGAGTAGATGGGTTGATATGGTTCACAGTCAGTGGGGTAGATGTGGTTGATTAAAGTGCACAGGGTTTTTATTGTACATAACCGTTTTTTTTTTTTCCCCCAGTGCAGCTAACTGGGTTATCAAAGGCCGGCCATGCCTCTCACTGTCTATGGTGTGAGGCATGTAAAAGAACCATTGCTGACTTTCGACAAGAGTAGGCTGCAAAGCCGTCGGCGTGTTTCCGCCCTGCGCTGGCCTGGCGAGCTGTCCAGGATGTACTCTGCCCTCGCCGAAGTTGGCTGGGATGGGCGCCAGCCTCCCCGCAACCCTAATTAGGATTAAGCGGTTACAGAAAATGAACTGATGAACTAACCGGTATTTTCACAGACAGTTACAAAGTGGCGTTGTGCAGTCTGACAGCAGTGGGAATGAACGACCTGCGGTAGCGCTCCTTCCTGCTCTGAGGAAGTCTCAGTCGCCCACTGAAGGAGCTACTCAGCTTCTCTACAGTCTGGTGCAGTGGGTGAGAGCTGTTGACCATGATGGATGTGAGCTTTGCAGATTACAGATACAGCATGCACAATAACAGACCAGTTACATACATGCTTGTCGTGTTAACATTTAACTCGTTTAAGCTTATAGGTACAAGTTCACCTGGGATATTGATGCACAATGGCCGAACATCGGGAGAACACAATTGGTCTCTTTACAAGAAGTTCCTAAAGTGACCCTCCCTACTTGCATAAGAGGTGACAGATTAGTTAAGAAACCACCATTCTGCCTTCAGTCCTATTGGTGTTTAAACAACACAGTTTTGTTCAACTGTGGTCTCACACTGTCCCCTGTAAGACTGAGATTAGTGAGATTGATTGTGTGAAATCTACGAACCTTGATGAATTGTTCACAAATCAATTTTATCCTTGCATAACAGTGTGTGTCAATACCTTTGTAATTTCTAAAAATGCTGGGACAACAAGTCCACCTTTATTTTTCAAAGTACGCAAGGCTGATGTACATTCTGAAGCAGGCCTGATAAGTGCCACTGAACATTCGCTGCAAGATGATATCTTCTTCTCTTGATGCTTTGTATTATGGAGATCATTCTGTATCTCCTCTAGCTTCTGGAGGGTATCAACATACTTACGCTTAAGGGTATCAGGCTGGCAGGCGTAACTGTGCTCTGAAGTTACTACCTCCACACAAGCACCAACGTCTGCTGGGGGTGATGGCTCTACCATAAATTCTGAGGATGAAGCACGCATTCTATAATTTGCTGACCTGGACTGGTTCTTCAGAATATAAGAACACACTATAAAATACCTATTGATACTTATATGAACCTTTGATAAACTTGAAATTGACCACAATATACCTGTATAGAAAATTTGAAAATAATATATCAAATCTTATAAAACCCTTTTTTTGGCTCCTGGTAGAGGAGTTCCACATTTTCATGAAAAAGTCTATATATATATATATATAAATCAAGAACTGAGTTACTGTATAAGTATAATAATACTTTATAGACATTATTAAAGATCTAGTGTAAATGTATGTTTTGACCAACTCACATTGATATATAATATTGTGCAAATTCATTAAAGTTAATGGCTCCTTAAAGGTTTCAACCTCTTGATGCCAAGAAAAAACAGATGACAGCGCAGTCTTCTTGAGCAGCTTCAAATGCCTGTGCTTGGAGTGATAGAATCCTTTTCTCTCAAATGTTCAGAACAAACAACACCATATCTTGACGGCACCCGCCGCTTCTTCGTCACTGCATCAATGCGGTTGATGGCGTGCACCCATAATTGCTTACGATGCTTATCCAATGGTACTCTGGAGTAATATAAAAAGTTCTCAAGGTATCAATTCTGTAGCTTTCTGTATCTATGTTGCATACATCAATCTATTAGCTCTATCCATACCTATGTTTAAATGCAGATCCTGCTCAATTTTAGTGTTCTTCTGATATATGTAACAGTGCTTAAAAAAACTCAATGGTCTATGGGAGAGGATTTTAATCAACTTACCAACTTATTGCTATTATCAGGGTTCTGCCTAGGATTTTAAGAGAGGTGCCTATAATTTGCCTCAGAGAGTGAAAAGTGCCAGAAGTGCTAAACTTCTCTAGGGGGGGATCTGGGAGCTCCCACTGGGAAATTTGCGAAAAATGAAAGCTCCTGATATGCATTCTGTTGTATTCTAGCAGTAAATATTAGGAGTGCAGAATGTACTGTGTTTGACTAAACATATGAGTATTTAATCCTGTTTTTCCCATGGAAACATCAAAAATGTTAGATGAATAGTTGATGTTTATCAACTCACACAATCTTTTAAACTGGAGCTCAAACAAAGGTCTAAAAGGTTAACAATAATTAACACTAAATGTTACTAGTTACACTGGGGTTAATAATAAAAAGTAGTCATTCATAAATTTCAGTGTAAGTAATGTTATTTAAGTTTCAAGCCTACCGCCTAATGAAGGTTAAACTAAAACACACTTACTGGTGAAAGGTTGCACAAGAATTAACCATATTGACACAAAACAAGCTAAACCTAACGTATTCCAATTAAATTTGATGTTGTTATGTTTAAAAACGGACTATTATAAGGACGCCAAAGGATGTTGACTCTCGATTGAAAATAATACCCGAAGTTTTGTTTTGCCCTAACCGGAAGTTGAGGCCGAATTACCATGTGAAGGGGGCCTGTCCGCGGTCTAGCGTTTCTTCCACGTCATTGATCAAACTGGCTACCACAGTTACTGTTTCCGGGTCACATTCTCAACATCCGCCCTCTGAGAATTTCTCTCTTGTGGGTTGGTGAATGCTGTACTGTATTTGTGTTTATTGAGAGAGCTACCCGGCATGCCTTGTATTTGGTATACATATAATGTTTTAAACTGTATATTTTTGTAGAATAAAAAAACAAGAATTAAATAGGTAACAATTAAAAACAATTAATTTGCTTGGAAATTTAAAGTGTATATGTTACATTTAAAACAGTTTAACAAATATACCATCAACATGTCATATAACTCTTAAAATAGGGTCGTGGCCATGAACTATCTAAAGCTGAACACTCCATTTTCTGTTCGTATCAAATAAAGAGCTCACCTTTTACGAAAAGCTTTCGTAAGGGGGAGCACAATGTGTATGTGTTACCTTTAAAATGCTTGATTTACTGGTGGAGCTCATTTCATTTACTATAGGAATAAATTAATTTAAGTTTGACCACCACAGAATGCCGTGCTCGAGGTTACTTTTCATAGGGTGCCACAGGGAATTACAGTATCTGTCTTCATCTCACTTTATTCTTTGCACGCAGTAGGCCCCCTACTTACGAAACCATTCATTCCAAAGCCTTTTTCGTAAAGCGGGAGTTTTGTAAGCAGGGGGTGTATTTTACATGTTAAACACCTGATTCGTTTCAATGCTCCCAAGACTACCCCATAAACCCTTTAAAAATGATAAAAGTACATCAATTTTGTATGAAATATATGTTAGAAGTAAAAGAAAATAATTTATTAAACCATTTAAACATTTTATTAACATATTAAACCATTTTATTAACATATTTATTAATTAAACCATTATTAAACATTTTTATGAACACACACACACACACACATCTCTCTTTCTCTCTCTCTCTCTCACACACACACACACACACACACACACAAAATACCGTACACATTAAATGTGTATTGTATACACATGAAATGTTTATTGTGGCGCTGCGGGCCATGCCCACAAGCAGGACGCCATTTTAAGTCATGGAATTCAAAGCGTATTCCCTGTTTGACAGATCAGAGGTCCAAACTCAACTTTAACTTGATTCCTTGAGGGATCGGAGGTCCACATTTATTAAACATTTACTGAATTAAACAACTTAAAAAAATAAACTAAAAGCTAAAGAGTTAAGCCTCCCTCTGTCTCTCTCTCTCTCTCTCTCTCTCTCTTACACACACACACACACACACACACACAAGCGCGCACACACTATCTCTCTCTCTTTCTCACTCGCAAGAGCTGATGGAACAATTCTATTTAAATGTTTAAATGGACGGGATGTTTTATTTAAAGTGGAATTACAGTACCTTTTTGAAAGATCTGAGGTCCTCATTCAACATTAACTTGCTTCCTAGCGAGATTGGAGGTCTTCTCCCATGGAGCACTCTGTTTTAATATCGTGCCGAAATAATCACCTCTGTCACTGTATTTCCGCTTTAAGGTCTCCTTCTGGGTCAATATCATCCCGAGTGTAGAGGAGTTTCAACGATAATGAAATACAACGCTGCATGATCAATCTCAAAACAAGCCAACAGTCAACTCTCCTTCATGCGTGTGACAAACAAACAGGAAATATGGGGACAGGAAGTTCAGCTGTGTCATCCCTCCTAGCCACTGGGAGGCCAGCGGGGCGGGATATTGGGAGACAGCCAATGAGAGAGCAACTCGCGCATCGTGTGAAATTTTGATTGGCATGTTTGAATTTTGAATGGCGCATTTCGTAAGAGGAGGTTGTTTTCGTATCCTGGAGACAAAAACTTAGGAAAATGTTTTTCGTAACCTAGAATTTTCGTACTCAGGGGTTTCGTAAGTAGGGGGCTGACTGTACTTGGTTAAAAGTGTTGAGCAGTACAGTATGTGCTAACTCCTATTATTAAGTACAGTACTGTATATTCAAGTATGAGCACGTCTCTATTGTAATATGCAAATAAGCTTTTTAAGAATGGGTGTTCCAGAAAATCCCCAATCAGCTAGAATGTTAGGTGGCATGTGGTATTAGTATTAATATGTGACGTAAGAATGTCAGAGCACATCGATCATAATCTTAAAATATTGCGACAACAAAATATTCTTCAATAACAAATTATATTTAGAGGAGAGCGCGCCATCAAAAGCTGACCATCATGGTGTCACACATCTTCCTGATCAGGGTTGAGGACCTGGGATTTCTGAAAGGCATTCAACACATGGATCTCTTCAGATCGTATAAATCTTTAGACTTTTACTAAAGATTCTTGTGCAGAGGAACAGCATGAGTATAAATTAATTTTTTCAGAGCCCTGCGTTGAGTGGAGTTCTTCATTTGGTGTGTAAAGGAAGATGAAATACAATTCTCAAATTATGGCATGCAGGGTGTTTCTGAGTCTCTCCATCTAGAAAAAGGTGTTTCTTGGAAATTAGGGGGAAAATTCAGATGTTGCACATTTTGGTTTGAGGACCTTCACTGACTGGGAGCACTGGGGCTCCGTCCGGTCGGAGAATGCCTGTACCGTCACAGCGAGGGCGGCACACCCCTGTGCCCAGTGGGGTACAGGGTGCGGAGGGGAAACGGTATAGCATGCATTGGGGTCATGTCTTCAGGCAGTGTGGTATTAGAAAGGGGTGGCATGATCATGGGCCTCAAGTGGGAACATGGGAGGGGTTGCACCGTGACCTGGTTTTATACGGTACCAGTTTAAGGGGCATGAAGCCGGAGATGGCGAAGCTCACATGGCGGATCATCTCTGGAGCAAAAGGCGTGTTGTCGGGCAGGAGGTGGGAGTTCCTCACGGGCTTGGGACCCAAGGGTGAACCTGGAGGGAGCCTTGGCAATATTCGGGGCCCAGATGGGAGAGAGTGAGGAGGAGGAGGAGGAGGAATGGAGAAAAGAGCGAAAAGGGAGCGAGGTGTTGGGGGTGGGAAGTGAAGAAGGAGGTGGCTTTCCAGGAGGGACAGCTGTGCGTCCACCCTGGGGGCCGGAGGAATAGTCTGGCGGCGGGTTAGGTTTCCTTTTTGGACTCGGGACTAAGTTGAGGTAAAGGGGTGAGAGCACAGGTTTGGGGAACAATGGGGGAATTTTTTTTTCTTGTGGGAAAAAACCGGAAGGTTCATTTTTTTTGGTGGTGGTGGTGGTTCGACATATTTGTGGACGACTACATTTTTAATCGTGGACTTTAAATTGTGGACACTAGAAGATTCGCTTCTCACCCTATCTCGGACCCAGAGGGTACATTTCACCCTTTTCCGACTGTAAGAGTGTCCCATGAAAAACTTACCGTCACGTGTCACACATCTCCTTGATCGAGGTTGAGGACCTGGGCTTTCTGAAGGCTATTCGACTGATGTTTCTCTACGAATCCCATAAGAGTTTGCCGGAGGAATAGTCTTGATGGGAGGGGGGTGTCAGGTTTCCTTTTTGGACTAAGGACTAAGTTGGGGTACAGCGGGAGCATAGGTTTAGGGAACAATCGGGGAAATTTTATTTAATTTGTTCGGTGGTGGTGGACATAATTGTGGACTACTACATTTTTAATCGTGGACTTTAAATTGTGGACACTAGAAGGTGGAGGGTTACTTGTCTGTTTGTTTTTTTTGTTTGTTGGTTTTGATGAAATGTAAAGTGTACCTGATGAAAGAATGTTTAACAATAATTAAAAAAAAAAAAACTTTTACCAAAGATTTCTGTTGGGAGGGACATCATGAGTATCAATTAAATTTTCGTAGCGCCACTTTGGGGTGAAACTCATATTCTGTCTGAAAGAAAGAGTAACAGTACTGTGATTATTCAAATGAACAGATAAAATAAACATTCTTTTGACGGAGATTTAACAATCTTGGGCAATTCAAGCCAATTGGTAGGATGCAGCCTCCTCAGTCGTGAGCGTGTCTCTTTGGAATATGCAAATTTGGCCTTCTGTGATTGGATGTTACGAAAGATTCCAGAGTCGGCGAGAATATTTCGTTTCCGGTGGTACAGTCTTCGTATTTTTTGTGACTTAAAAATTTCAAAGCAAGAGCGATCATCATCTGAAAATATTGAGCCGAGAAAAATTACTTTAATAATAAATTTTAATGACATGAGTGCACCATGAGGAGCTTACCATCATATTATCACACATCTCCCTGATCAGGGTTGAGGATCTGAGCATTCTGAACGGCTTTCAGCTCATGTTTGTCATTTAATAGTGTAAATATTTCGCCTTATGCTAAATATTTCAAAGGAAGGGGACACCATGAGTGTAAATAATTTTTCGTTGCTTCACGTTGGTGGTGAAGCTCCTTTACAGTCCAATAAAAGAACAATGCGATACTGAGAAATGGTTTTGCAACGTGGTTCATGACATGTGAACAAAACCAGTGAGGTTGTTGCTCTGGAGACTCAACAGATTTGTATGATAGAGTGTACTCAGGAGTGAGTTGACCTCAAATGTGTTTTTTTGTGATTGGATATTACAAAGGATTCCAAAGTTGCCTAGAATATTAAGTCCTCGGGCGCAAACGATCACAATCTTCAAATATTGAGCCAACTGAAGTTACTCTATTTTCTTCTTCTTCCACTTAATCCAGAGACGGGTGGCTGGAGCAGGCAGCCTAAGCAATGAGGTCCAGATGTCCCTCACCCCAGCCACTTCCTCCAGCTCTTCGGGTGGGTCACCGAGGTGTTCCAAGACAAGCGGAGAGCCATGTGTGCTCCAGCGTCCAACGTGTTCTAAGTGAACCCCGGGGTCTCTTCCCAGTTGGACATGCCCGAAACACCACACCAAATGGGTGTTTGGGAGGCATTCGAACCAGATGCCTGAGCAACCTCAACGGGCTCCTCTCAATGTGGAGGAGCAGCAGTTCTACACCGAGCTCTCCCTGGATGGATTCGCTTCTCTTCCTTGAGACGAAGGTCGGATCATAGATCAACTGGTAAGTTGAAAGCTTTGCTTCGTGGTTCAGCTGGCTCTTTTTTTTTGTTGTTTTGCGGTGAAGCTCATATTCTATCCGAAAGAAAGAGTGAGCGATGTACGTACTGTGATTATTTAAATGAACAGACAAAGTAATCATTCTTATGACGGAGATTTAACAATCTTTGGCAATTTAAGATAATTGGTGGGATGCAGTATCTTCTGCAGTGAGCGTATCTCTTTGGAATATGCAAATTTGGCCTTCTGTGATTGGTTGTTACGAAAGATTCCAGAGTCTGCGAGAATATTACGTGTCCGGTGGTATTCGTATTTTTGTGACTTAAAATGTTCAAGCAAGAGCGATCATCATCTTAAAATATTGAGCCGAGAAAAATTACTTTAATAATAATTTTTAATGACATGAGTGCACCATGAGGAGCTTACCATCATGGTATCACACATCTCCCTGATCAGGGCTGAGGACCTGGGCTTTGTGAGGGTTGTTCAACTCGTGTTTCTCTTCAGATCGTATAAATCTTTCGCCTTTTACTAAAGATTTCCGTGGAGAGAAACATCATGAGTATAAACTGAATTTTTGTTGCTTCACGCTGTAGTGAAGCTCACTTATAGTACTAATGAAAGAACAGCATGATATTAAGACGGGTTTTTTGCGATGCAGAACTGAGATAACTGCTCCTTGTTCCGTATTTTGACAGTGTTTCCGCGTCTCAGCAGATTTGTATAATAGAGGGTATTCAACAGTGAGCTCACGTCAAATGTGGTTTTCTGTGATTGGATATTACAAAAAATTTCCAATATGTCTAGAGTATTCAGTCTTAGATAGTACGAGTATTTTTATGTGACTTGAGAATGTCAGATCGGAAACGATCAGAATCTTCAAATCTTGAGCTATCTGATGTTCCTTTATCTCCATCTTCCACTTAATCCAGGGACGGGTCGCAGCAGCCGAACCAATGAGGTCCAGATGTCCCTCACAACAGCCACTTCCGATAGCTCTTCCGGGGGGACACCGAGGTGTTCACAGACAAGCCGAGAGACATGCGTGCTGAGACATGCGTGCTCCAGCGTCCAGCGTGTTCTAAGTCGACCCCGGGGTCTCTTCCCGGTTTGACATGCCCCCCAAGGAGGTGTTCGGGAGGCGTTCTAACCAGATGCCCGAGCAACCTCAACAGGCTCCTCTCAATGCAGAGCTCTACACCGAGTTCGCCCCGGATGGATTCGCTTCTCACCCTATCTCTGAGAGAGAGCTCTGTCACCCGGCGAAGGGGGCTCGTTTCAGCCGCTTGTATCCACGATCTTGTTCTTTCGGTCACTGCCCAAAGCTTGTGACCATAGGCGAGGGTAGGATCGTAGATCGACTGATAAATTGAGAGCTTTGCCTTGTGGTTCAACTCGTTCTTCACTACGACGGATTGGTACGGGCTTCGCTTTACAGCAAAGGCTACAGCGGTCCGCCTGTCCATCTCCGGCTCCATCCTTTTCCCACTTGTTAACAAGACCCCGAGATGATTGTTCTTCTCCAGTTGACCAGGACCTCAATCCCGACCCAGAGGCTACATTTCACCCTTTTCTGACCGTAAGAGTGTGCCATGAAAAACTTACCGTCACGGTGTCACACATCTCTCCTGGATCGAGGTTGAGGACCTGGGCTTTCTGAAGGGTATTCGACTGGTGTTTCTCTTCGAATCTCATAAGAGTTCATTTTTTACTGAAGATTTCTGTGGCGCGAAGCCTCTTCCTTTCGGCTGTTCCCTTTTTCTCAGGGATCGTCATAGCAAATCCTCGCATGTTCGATTTGGCACAGGCTTTTATGTCGGCTGCTCTTCCTGACGCAACCCTCAGCATGAGTATAAACGATTTTTTTCGGTGCCCTGCATTGAGTGGGGATCTTCATTTGGTGTGTAAAGGAAGATGTAGTACAGTTCTCGAGTTATGGCACATGGAGTGTTTCTGACCTCTCCATCTCGAAACAGGTGTTTCTTGGAAATTAGGGGGAAAATTCAGATGTTGCGCATTCTGGCTTGAGGACCTTCACTGGCTGGGAGCAATGGGGCTCCTTCCGATCAGAAAATGCCTGTACCGTCACAGCGAGGGTGGCACACCCCTGTGCCCAGTGGGGTGCGGAGGGGAAGAAACGGGGGAGCATGCATTGGGGTGATGTCTTCAGGCAGTGCGGTATTAGAAAAGGGTGTCACGATCATTGGCCTCGAGTGGGATTATGGGAGGGGTTTCACCGCGACCTGGTTTTGTACGGTATCGGGTTAAGGCGCATGAAGCCGGAGATGGCGAAGCTCACGTGGCAGATCATCTCTGGAGCAAAAGACGTGTTGTGGGGCAGGAGGTGCGAGTGCCTCAGGGGCTTGGGACCAAGGGTCAACCTGGAGGGAGACTTGGCAATATTCAGGGCCCAGATGAGAGAGAGTGAGGAGGAGGAGGGATAGGGAAGGGAGCGAGTTGGTGGGGGTTGGAGGTGAAGGAGGCGGTGGGTTTCCAGGAGGGACAGCCGTGCGTCACCATGGTGGCCGGAGGAATAGTCTTGATGGGAGGGGGGTGTCAGGTTTCCTTTTTGGACTAAGGACTAAGTTGGGGTACAGCGGGTGCATTGGTTTCGGGAACAATCGGGGAAATCTTATTTAATTTGTACGGTGGTGGTGGGACATAATTGTGGACTACTACATTTTTAATCGTGGACTTTAAATTGTGGACACTGGAAGGTGGAGGGTTACGTGTTCAATTGTGTTTTTGTTTGTTTGTTTTGATGAAATGTAAAGTGTGCCTTTTGAAAGAATGTTTAATAATACAGCAATTTAAAAAAATCTTTTACGAAAGATTGCGACGTACTGTGATTATTAAAATGAACAGATAAAGTAATCATTCTTATGACGGAGATTTATCAACCTTTGGCAATTCAAGCCATTCAAGGTATGCTGCAGTATCCCCAGTCGTGAGCGTGTCTTTTTGGAATCTGCAAATTTAGCCTTCCGTGATTGGATGTGACGAAGGATTCCAGAGTCTGCTCGAATATGAGGTGTCAGGTGGTATTCGTATTTTTGTGACTTAAAAATGTCAGAGCAAGAGCGATCATAATCTTAAAATTTTGAGTCAGATAAAACTACTTTATTAATTCATTTTAATGATATGAGTGCACCATGACGAGCTTACTATCATATTATCACACATCTCCCTGATCAGGGTTGAGGATCTGAGCATTCTGAACGGTGTTCAGCTCATGTTTGTCATTTAATAGTGTAAATATTTTGCCTTATGCTAAATATTTCAAAGGAAGGGGACACCATGAGTGTAAATAATTTTTCGTTGCTTCACGTTGGTGGTGAAGCTCCTTTACAGTCCAATAAAAGAACAATGCGATACTGAGAAATGGTTTTGCAACGTGGTTCATGACATGTGAACAAAACCAGTGGGGTTGTTGCTCTGGAGACTCAACAGATTTGTATGATAGAGTGTACTCAGGAGTGAGTTGACCTCAAATGTGTTTTTTTGTGATTGGATATTACAAAGGATTCCAAAGTTGCCTAGAATATTAAGTCCTCGGGCGCAAACGATCACAATCTTCAAATATTGAGCCAACAGAAGTTACTCTATTTTCTTCTTCTTCCACTTAATCCAGGGACGGGTGGCTGGAGCAGGCAGCCTAAGCAATGAGGTCCAGATGTCCCTCACCCCAGCCACTTCCTCCAGCTCTTCGGGTGGGTCACCGAGGTGTTCCAAGACAAGCGGAGAGCCATGTGTGCTCCAGCGTCCAACGTGTTCTAAGTGAACCCCGGGGTCTCTTCCCAGTTGGACATGCCCGAAACACCACACCAAATGGGTGTTTGGGAGGAATTCGAACCAGATGCCTGAGCAACCTCAACGGGCTCCTCTCAATGCGGAGGAGCAGCAGTTCTACACCGAGCTCTCCCCGGATGGATTCGCTTCTCTTCCTTGAGACGAAGGTCGGATCATAGATCAACTGGTAAGTTGAAAGCTTTGCTTCGTGGTTCAGCTGGCTCTTTTTTTTTGTTGTTTTGCGGTGAAGCTCATATTCTATCCGAAAGAAAGAGTGAGCGATGTACGTACTGTGATTATTTAAATGAACAGACAAAGTAATCATTCTTATGACGGAGATTTAACAATCTTTGGCAATTTAAGATAATCGGTGGGATGCATTATCCTCTGCAGTGAGCGTATCTCTTTGGAATATGATTGATCTCCTCCAGTCGGGCCTGGACCTCAATCCCGACCCGGAGGCGACATTTCACCCTTTTCCGACTGTAAGAGTGTCCCATGAAAATCTTACCGTCACGTGTCACACATCTCCTTGATCGAGGTTCAGGACCTGGGCTTTCTGACGGATATTCGACTGGTGTTTCTCTACGAATCCCATAAGAGTTTTCCTTTTACTGAAGATTTCTATGGCGAGAAACCTCTTCCTTTCGGCTGTTCCCTTTTTCTCAGCACAGGCTTTTATGTCGGCTGCTCTTCCTGACGCAACCCTTAGCATGAGTATCAACTAATTTTTTCGGTGCCCTGCGTTGAGTGGGGATCTTCATTTGATGTGTAAAGGAAGATGTCGTACAGTTCTCGAGTTATGGCACATGGAGTGTTTCTGACCTCTCCATCTCAAAACAGGTTTTTCTTGGACATTAGGAGGAAAATTCAGATGTTGCGCATTTTGGCTTGAGGACTGTTCAGGAAACTACCTAAATTCCCAAACATGGGCAGAGAAAACATACAGTTTTCCTTCATGAGGATCCAAACTGAGAACGTTTATTGAAAAGCCACAAGGTGGCACCAGAACTTACAAACAATATGACCCACAGAGGGCAGCACAAGATTACTAAATGACATGAATTTAATCATCATTATCCAACATCCTTCCCACCATTGGAGACCTATCTATAATCAAACCTTGAAGGAGGAGTAATGAAATAACTACATATTGAAGTGGGAGAGCTAATCCATGTATCATAAATGCCTTTTACCAACATACAAATTGTCACACAAGTGATTATCTTTACCTCGTACATTTTCAATTACCAGTTAATTTAGAAACATCAATTAAACATTAAACATAAATCTCTCAACCAAATATATTCCATATTCGCAATAGAGCACATGTTATTTAAACCTGAAAACTATATATTTTACTTAACCATATTATTTCCACAAACTCCAATGGCAGTTTCCTTGTTATTCAACTCAGTGGCAGATACATTGGCTTCTGGACCACCAACCTCCTTCACATGAGCTCATGAAGTTTTAACAGTGTATTATTACAAATCTTGCCTCTCTGCAGGCCTCACCTGACGACCATATCTATTTTTGACAACTGCCATGTCAACAGAAGCATTGCTTTCATTGTTTGCATTTTCAGTTCGATCAAGTGTAATATCCGGGGAGTCAGAATCCAGTTCTAGCAGGGAAATTCTCTGGATGGGTCTAGTAAAGATGCCCCTTTCAGTTTTGATTCTCACAGACCGTACAACCCTGGATATACATCAATAACTCACCCCGATGGCCATGATAAACGCGGGGAGCCCTCCTCCTTCATAAGAACAATAGAATCAATCTGTAGCTGAGTTCGGTTAACATTTAAACCCCTACCAAAGGGAAGATTTCTAATGTATTCTGTACTCCATAATGACCCAAATCTATCCATGATCTGCTGATCTTCTGAATACCTAGAAACAAGAGAATTTTGACTACTCTCCACCGTCCCATTCATGTTTGGTACTTTAAACCCAGCAACTCGTCCAATCAGAAAATGAGAAGCGGTCAAGGGAGTATTATCGAGCTCATCACCAGAGAAAGTCAATGGTCGTGAGTTCACACAGGCTTCAATCTCTGTCAACACAGTATCCAACTCAGTTCTAGTCAATGACTGAACGCCAATGGATTTCCGCAATGAAGATTTGACCGATCTAACCATACGTTCCCACCAGCCTCCCCACCAAGGCGCTCTGGGAACACTGAAACGCCACTCAGGGGATGCTGATCCTAACTGCCTTTGCAGATGATCTCTAGTGCCAATAAAGGACTCGGAATTATCGGAATACACAATGGAGGGCCACTCTCTCCGAGCCACAAATCTATGCAATGCCAAAACGCAGTCAGCCACTGACATAGAGGTAACCAACTCCAAATGAACCGCTCTGATCACCGCACAGATGAACAATAGAATGTAGTGTTTCTTGCCAGGGGCATCAGAGCAATACAATGGCCCCGCATGATCCATACCCATCACAGCAAAGGGGGGCACTCTGGAAATACGAGCAGCAGGTAATGGAGCCATTGGTTGAGTACCCAACTTAACATCTTGGCTCTGACAAGCCACACACCTTGCCTTAACTGACTTAGCCAAACGCCGCAACTGGACAATCCAGTAAGTACTCCGTATGCAAGTAATCATTGTAGCCACACCAGCATGCTTCAACAGGTAGTGGAAAAACCTTACCACCAACAATGACAAATGACCCTTGGGGAGAATGATTGGATGTTTTTCTTCATATGCCAATTCTGAGAACTGGACCCTGCCTTGTACTCGAAGCAACCCATCTGAGCATATGGTGTCAATATAACAATGGGAGAATTTCGAGGAAGTGGTTGGCCTAACCTCAAAGTCCTAAACTCCTCTGTGAATTCCTCTTGCCGCAAACAAAGCAGAAACTTGACCTTGCCAACTGTCATCTCCTCCAAAGACAAATCACCTCTTCTAAGTTCTCCAGACTTACCATACTTCCGATTGTGAAAGGAACCTCAGAATCCAGGACACCACCCTAATGTTTTTCTGGAAAGTTCCCCACCTATAGAAATCTAAGAAACTCTCAGTCTTATCTTGAGAGACTGCTAAAACAACCTCATCCCTTTCTTCATTCTTGACCACTTCATCATGAGTGGGATGTGTCCCATTCCCTGGATCCTGACTAGCAATCAAAAATTCTGGACCTACCAACCACAATCTAGAAGAAACTAACTCTGCAGCATATATCCCTCTGGTCACTAAATCAGCAGGGCTTTCCTTGCCTGTCCAATGATTCCACTGAGCAGGACTGGTCAATTCTTGAATCTCAGACACCCTGTTACAAACAAAGGGCTTCCACATGTTAGCATCCCCCGCGGATCCAACCTAATGTTACCATGGAATCAGTCCAACAAAACCTTTTCACCTCCTCAGGCAACAACAAGGCCTTCCGGACAAAGACCAACAATCTGGCACACAACAGCGCACCTGTAAGTTCTAATCTGGGCAAGGTCATCCTTTTAACTGGGGATACCCTTGATTTCGAAACCACCAATGAAGACTTGACTGTCCCATCACCCAATTTGCACCTTCGGTACACGCATGCACCGTAACCCCTCTCAGAGGCATCTCGGAAACCATGAATCTCAATGTCAACCACATGTCTCCATGGGTCACCTGTGTAACTGCGTGAGATCTTCCACGAACGTATCTGCTCCAAACCTTCGAACCAGATGCAGAATTTCCTCTCCCTTGCTCCCTCCTTCCAGGGGAGAGCTACCTCATATCTGCCTTCTTTAAATTTAACATCCTTTTCAAACTGGACCATTTGTGCATTTTCTTCAACCTTCTGTCCAATCCCAAGACAATCTAAGTCCCAAAATTGTTTCAATAATTCACGAGATAC
Source organism: Plotosus lineatus (assembly GCA_024760905.1). Classification (NCBI taxonomy): domain Eukaryota; kingdom Metazoa; phylum Chordata; class Actinopteri; order Siluriformes; family Plotosidae; genus Plotosus; species Plotosus lineatus. The sequence goes on from CM045748.1 coordinate 10,789,849, forward strand.
ATCAGTTAAACACAGCAATCCAAATTGTACATTGAATACATTCACATTTGAAACACAGGACATTGTATTTTGAATTACCCCGAGACAATCCATCCAAATATGAATTTTTGCGACATCAAATCCTGCACTTGTTGTACCTCAGGTTTAATGAACTGCCAATAGGCATCTAATCCGATTAAGATATCAATCTTGGTTTCACCACCAACATCCCCACGAGCCAAATCCATTCCCTGTAAGATTCTGTTTACATCAGCAGGTAGGGTTGGGCGGTAGATAGGGGCACATATAATAGGCACCTCCGTGGCCACAAGGTCAACCGGGACCCCCTCAGACCCCTTTAATGATAACTTGTACACAGACCGAGGTCGAGTCTGACTTGCACCCTTACTCCCAAAGGCCACATATGACATACTGTGGGTTCCCATGTACTTTGGTTCAGCCCTTTGTACAAACTCCTTGCTCACGTATGAGCGATCTGACCCGGTGTCAAATAACACATTGCCCTCAACACCATTGACTTTTACCTTGGCCATTTGTAACAACACCTGAGGACCTCTCAAATCAGGCCTAGTGTTTGACACAGTGACAACACCTGGTAGATTTACTTTATCAGGTTTCTTTCCTGTTACAATGGGCACAGGATTTTTCAATACTAGTGCTAACTGGTTTATCCTTCTCAAAACAAATCCACCTGTGATGTGCCCCTTGGCACTTTGTACACTTGTCCTCACAGACATTAGCCATGTGATTTTTGCTCAAACACCTGAAACACAATTTGGCCCCCATTATTTTTCTCTTTCTTTCAACCAAAGGAACCTTCGTTAAACCAAAACACCTTTCAGTTTTATGAGTCTTGTTGCAACATGCACAGCAAACTGACCCCAAACTTGATTGCAGAGCAGCAGCAGTTCTAGTAGACCGATTCTGTGACTTAAGTTCTGTATTCTTGGCATGCTGCTTCTGAAACACATCTGATCGCTCTCTGTGTTCAATCTCCTTCTTCAGGAATTCCAAAAGAAAGTCTAGGTCACTCTCGTGACCTTCTCCATCCCAAGCCCATTCCATTCTGAGCTCTGTGGGAAGCTTAGATAGAATGAGAGGGGTAAGGAACACACCGTACCCTTCACCATGAACACCGAGCACTTCCAAACTGCGGACATGTTTCAACAGTCTGTCCTGTAGCTTCCACAGTTCCCCAATGCTACAGTGTAAGGGAGGCGACAACTCTAGCAAGCTTTGTATGTGGGTAAACACAATTCTCTCTTTCCTCCCGTAACGATCTTGTAGCATTTCTACAGCCACTGCATAATTGTGGGAAGTAGTGGCTAATCCATCTACTACTCCCTTAGCCTGCCCATGCAGAGATAAGCAAATTAATGATATCTGGAATGTCACTATCACCCACTAAAGCCTGAAATTGGTCCCAGAAAGGCTGCCAGTCCTCCAAATTCCCACTAAACTTGGGAAGACGCACATTCGCAGACGACGAAGATCCAGAATTTGACGATCTGTCATCTTCAACCGCATTTGTCTCCTTGATCAGTGAGGCAAGGCGCTTGGATGCCCTCATCCGAAGCTTGTCGATTCCATCCAAAAAAAGGCCAGTATTATTCACATCTTCAATTTTGTCCAGTGAAAGAAGTGATTCAACTTTACTCTGCGCATCCTCGAATGCCTCTAGCCTCTTGGTCAGAGTGTCTATGGCCACCTCCAAATCATATCGGTCCACAATTAAGGAGTCCAATAATTCAGCCAAATTCTTCACAGACCGAGTCACCCATTCCTTGGCAGCCACCCTGCCTTTCTCTGCCTTATCCAGCTTACTGTCAGACATAATTTTGTTTTTATACAACACAATCCAACAGAATACAGTCTGAGTAATGCTCCAGGTCAATGCACACAACACAATTTCAAGCCAACGTCACCTTAAGAGGGAGTTGGTGCACTGCACTGTGTTTTTCTCCTGGTATGTTAAGGTAGGTGAGGCTCCGCGCATCTCCGTGCAGCCACTCTCAACTTCTCACACAGTTCCACAACAGCTAACAAAGGGCAAAGCAACATGCCCTGTCCAGTTATTGTAGCACACCTGTACTCCCAGTCACATCCGCCACTCACCACCGCCACTCACAGCCGTGATGTGCGCTCTCCTGTCCACGCGTGCTGGGCGCCGCCATGTTGTTTATACCGCCGCCAACTCAACACGCCAATACAGACACCTGGCTGGGTTTTCTGTCCTCAAAATACTGCAACTTGCTTCTCTGCCTAATAAACTCTCAGATTCCCGGGTTTTGGCAACAAAATGTTCAGGAAACTACCTAACTTCCCAAACATGGGAAGAGAAAACAGACAAACAGTTTTCCTTCATGAGGATCCAAACTGAGAACGTTGATTGAAAAAGCCACAAGGTGGCACCAAAACTTATAAACAATATGACCCACAGAGGGCAGCACAAGATTACTAAATGACATGATTTTAATTTTATTTTTTTTTCATTTATTTATTAATGACCACACAACCAAGTTGGTGGAATTTTCTGTCGGTACAGCACTCAGCTAAGACAAAAGTTACAAAGGACATTAACAACACACATCATACAACAAAGACAGCACACATGAAAACAAATGATTACAAACATATTCATAACAACTACAGTAATAACAGACAACAAAAAGACAGACAAGGCTGTAATGTACATTCAGTGCAAAGAGTTCAGAGTCCTTATGACTGTAGGGAAAAAACTGTTCTTGAAACGGGATGTTCTGGTGGGTAGAGATCGATATCGCCTCCTAGAGGGCAGCGGTTGAAACAAATGATGGGCAGGGTGAGAGGGATCAGAGGTGATTTTTTGTGCTCTTAAGATTGAGCGTTTATAATAAATTGATTGGACTGATGGAAGGGGGGTGCCAATGATCCTGGATGATTTATTGACAATGCGCTGTAGTTTTTTCTGTGAGTTGCTGTCTAGGCTGCCATACCAAACTGTTATGGATGAAGTGAGAGTGCTCTCAATGATGGCGGAGTAGAAACGGAGGAGGAGATTTGTTTTCACTCTGAATTTCTTGAGCTGTCTCAGGAAAAACAGTCTTTGGTGAACTTTTTTGTGAATGTAGTCTGTGTTAGTGTTCCATTTTAGTGTACTGTTAATGTGAGTGCCGAGAAATTTGAAAGAGTCAGTTATGGCTATGGGTTCATTAGAGATGTGAATGGGAGTTTTGAGTGAGGCTGTGTGCCTGAAGTCAATTATTAGTTCTTGTGTTTTAGATGGGTTGAGCTGGAGATTGTTTTCTTGGCACCAGGAGACAGCTTGGGCTACTTGTTGGCGGTACTGGTGTTCATTATCCATAGTTATGAGTCCAATGATAGTAGTGTCGTCTGCATACTTAAAAATGGAAACTGAACTGTGATGGGATGTCATATGGTTTGTGTACAGAGAAAAAAGCCATGGTGAGACGACGCAACCCTGGGGGACACCTGTGCTGAGCGTCAGAGGTCGAGATGAGAGGTTACCCATCTTAACCCTTTGTTGCCTTTTCTATAGGAAGCTCCATAACCAATGGCGTAGACAGGGATCAATGTTCATATCCGTCAGTTTATTGAAGAGGTTGACCAGGTTTATTGTGTTAAAAGCAGAACTGAAGTCAATGAAAAGGATACGGGCATAGCTGTTAGGAGACTCAAGGTACTGTAAGATGTGGTAGAGGGCCAGGTTGACGGCATCCTCAACAGACCTGTTGTCACGGTAAGCAAATTGATGAGGATCGAGCAGGGGGGTTGTGGATGCCTTCAGATGATTGAGGATGATGCGTTCAAACGACTTCATGACCACGGATGTTAGAGCGATTGGTCTGTAGTCGTTGAGACATGAGATCTTTGATGATTTTGGGACAGGGATTATAGATGAAACCTTGAAACATAGTGGAACTGTACAGTGGCGGAGGGACGTATTAAAGATGGAGGTGAATATTGGGGCCAGTTGAGCTGCGCAGTACTTAAGAACAGCAGGGGTGATCCCGTCTGGGCCAGCTGCTTTCCTCTTGTTATTTTTCTTAAAGATGTTCCTGACCTCTTCCTCCTGGATGTGAAATGAGGGGTGTGGGAGGGGGTGAGGGAGGGGATAGGGGGGGACTGGGGACTGTTCAAACCTCCCATAGAACTCATTGAGTGTGTTTGGAAGGTCCATATCAATGTCAGATGAAATGGAGGGTTTTTTTTTTGTAATCAGTCATGTCCTTTAGTTTTTTCCATACATATCGGGTATTGTTTGATGTGATCTGATGTTCCAGCTTTATTGCATAGTTTGATTTAGCCTTCCTGATTGCAGACCTCAATTGATATTTGGCAGTGGTGTATAACTCCTTGTCTCCGCTGAGGAAAGCAGAGTTCTTTTTCTTGCGAATGAGTAAGATATCTTTTGTAAACCAAGGTTTGTTATTACTGTATGCCTCTACAGTTTTTGTTGGGATACACAGATCCACGCAGAAGTTGACGTATGACGTCACCACGTCCGTGAGCACGTCGAGGCAGTTCTCACCTGCACTGAATACATCCCAATCAGTGCATTCAAAGCAGCCTCTCAAAGTCTCAACGGCTGCCTTGGACCAGGACTTAACTGTTTTGTATGTGGAGTTTGTGGATTTAAGTTTTTGTTTGTACTTCGGGATGAGGAGCAGCATGGCGTGGTCGGACGTTCCGAGCGGAGCCCTTGGGAAAGCTCGGTAAGCATCGCTGATGGTGACGTAGTAATGGTCCCGTGTGTTCGTGCCTCTGCTAGGACATGTGACCTGTTGAATATAGTTGGGGAGTTCGGTGGACAAGTTGGTGTGATTAAAGTCACTGAGCACAGTGACGACTGCGTCGGGATGAGAGTTTTCAACGGTTGATATGTAGGTTGCAAGCTCCGTGATGGCGAAGTTGGCGTTAGCCGATGGCGGGATGTAAACGCCAATCAGTATAACGGAGGCAAATTCTCTCGGGAGGTAGGCGGGTCTGCATTTCACGCTGATGTATTCCAATTGTGGTGAACAAGTAGTGTTTAATACAGTCGTGTTGCGACACCAGCGTTGGTTGATCAAAAAAACATATTCCACCACCTTTAGTTTTTGTAGATAGCTTGACTGTCCTGTCGGCACGGTAGAGTGAGAAGCCGGGCAGGGTTACCGCCTGGTCTGGCACGGTGTGGTCGAGCCAGGTCTCGGTCAGGCAGATGGCAGAACAGTCTTCGTAATCCTTCTTATTTTGAAGAAGAAGGAAGAGTTCGTCAATTTTATTTCTGATAGATCTCACGTTTGTCAGCAGCAGAGCCGGTAAAGGTGGCCGTTACGGCCGCTTCCTGAACCTGGAAAGGACGCCGGCTCGTCGCTTCCGCCTGTCTCGCTTGCGTCTCCAGGAGGTCGGATATCCAGATGAGTTGTTCATTTCTAGAATTTCCGCAGGTAGCGATGAGATCATGGATGAAACAGTCGCTGCTGAGTTTGCTCTGAGGGATAGTAACTCCCAACGAGTGTATGTGAGAAGACATTCCGACTTTTTAACATAAAACATTGACAAAAGTGCAAGACATAGAAGCAGAGCTTGTGCCAGGGCGAGTCTCACGGTCGCCATCTTGTTAGGTGTTCACATCCTCAATCCTAATCATCAATGACCAACAAGGACCTTCACTGGCTGGGAGCAATGGGGCTCCTTCCGATCAGAAAATGCCTGTACCGTCACAGCGAGGGTGGCACACCCCTGTGCCCAGTGGGGTGCGGAGGGGAAGAAACGGTGGAGCATGCATAGGGGTCATGTCTTCAGGCAGTGCGGTATTAGAAAGGGGTGTCACGATCATGGGCCTCAAGTGGGATCATCGGAGGGGTTGCACCACGGCCTGGTTTTGTACGGTACCGGGTTAAGGCGCATGAAGCCGGAGATGGCGAAGCTCACATGATGGATCATCTCTAGAGGAAAAGGCGTGTTGTGGGGCAAGAGGTGCGAGTGCCTCACGGGCTTGGGACCAAGGGTCAACCTGGAGAGAGCCTTGGCAATATTCGGGGCCCAGATGGGAGAGAGTGAGGAGGAAGAGGAGGCAAGATGGTGGGGGTGGGAGATGAAGATGGAGGTGGCTTTCCAAGAGAGACAGCCGTGCATCCACCCTGGTGGCCGGAGAAATAGTCTGGAGGGGGTTTAGGTTTCCTTTTTGGACTCGGGACCAAGTTGGTGTACAACGAGAGCATAGGTTTGGGGAACAATAGGGAAAAAAACTGGAAGGTTCATTTTTTGAAAGGGCAGTGATGGTCTAGTGGTAACGGGCGCTGGATCACTGATCCAAAGGTTGGGGTTTGAGTCCCACTCTCCACAAGGTTGTCACTGTCCTCCCCAGTGCAGCTAACTGGGTTATCAAAGGCCAGCCATGTCTCTCACTGTCCATGGTTTGAGGCATGTAAAAGAGCCATTGCTGACTTTCTACAAGAGTAGGCTGCAAAGCCGTTGGGGTGTTTCTGCTCTGCGATGGCCTGGCGAGCTGTCCAGGGTGTACTCTGCCCTCGCCCAAAGTTGGCTGGGATGGGCGCCAGCCTCCCTGCGACCCTAATTAGGATTAAGCGGTTACAGAAGATGATGATGGTTCATTTTTTTTTGGTGGTGGTGGTTTGACATATTTGTGGACCACTACATTTTTATTCGTGGACTTTAAATTGTGGACACTCGAAGATGGAGGGTTACTTGTCTGTTTGTTTTTTTTATTTGTTGGTTTTGATGAAATGTAAAGTGTACCTCATGAAAGAATGTTTAATAATAATTAAAAAAAAAAAAACTTTTACCAAAGATTTCTGTTGGGAGGGACGTCATGAGTATCAATTAAATTTTCGTAGCGCCACTTTGGAGTGAAACTCATATTCTGTCTGAAAGAAAGAGTAACAGTACTGTGATTATTCAAATGAACAGATAAAATAAACATTCTTTTGACGGAGATTTAACAATCTTGGGCAATTCAAGCCAATTGGTAGGATGCAGCCTCCTCAGTCGTGAGCGTGTCTCTTTGGAATATGCAAATTTGGCCTTCTGTGATTGGATGTTACGAAAGATTCCAGAGTCGGCGAGAATATTGCGTTTCCGGTGGTACAGTATTCGTATTTTTTGTGACTTAAAAATTTCAAAGCAAGAGCGATCATCATCTTAAAATATTGAGCCGAGAAAAATTACTTTAATAATAAATTTTAATGACATGAGTGCACCATGACGAGCTTACCATCATGGTATCACACATCTCCCTGATCAGGGCTGAGGACCTGGGCTTTGTGAGGGTTGTTCAACTCATGTTTCTCTTCAGATCGTATAAATCTTTCGCCTTTTACTAAAGATTTCCGTGGAGAGAAGCATCATGAGTATAAGCTGAATTTTTGTTGCTTCACGTTGTAGTGAAGCTCACTTACGGTACTCATGAAAGAGCAGCAAGATATTAAGATGGGTTTCATGCGACGGGGAACTGAGACGACTGCTCCTTGTTCCGTATTTTGACAGTCTTTCGGAGTCTCAGCAGATTTGTGTAATAGAGGGTATTCAACAGTGAGCTCACGTCAACTGTGGTTTTCTGTAATTGGATATTACAAAGGATTTCCAATTTGTTTAGAATATTAAGTCTTAGATAGTACAAGTATTTTTATGTGACGAGAATGTCAGATCGGAAACGATCAGAATCTTCAAATCTTGAGCTAATTGAAGTTCCTTTATCTCCATCTTCTTCCACTTAATCCAGGGATGGGTCGCAGCAGCCGAAGCAATGACGTCCAGATGTCCCTCACAACAGCCACTTCCGATAGCTCTTCCGGGGGGACACCGAGGTGTTCCCAGACAAGCAGAGAGACATGCGTGCTCAGACATGCGTGCTCCAGCGTCCTGCATGTTCTAAGTCGACCCCGTGGTCTCTTCCCGGTTTGATATGCCCCAGACACCACACCAAGGTGTTCGGGAGACGTTCGAACCAGATGCCCGAGCAACCTCAACAGGCTCCTCTCAATGCGGAGCTCTACACCGAGCTCTCCCCGGATGGATTCGCTTCTCACCTTATCTCTGAGGGAGAGCCCTGCCACCCAGCGAAGGGGGCTCGTTTCAGCCACTTGTATCCACGATCTTGTTCTTTCGGTCACTGCCCAAAGCTCGTGACCATAGGCGAGGGTAGGATCGTAGATCGACCGGTAAATTGAGAGCTTTGCCTTGTGGTTCAGCTCACTCTTCACTACGACGGATTGGTACGGGCTTCGCTTTACAGCAGAGGTTGAAGCGGTCCGTCTGTCCATCTCCGGCTCCATCCTTTTCCCACTCGTTAACTAAAAAAACCCCGAGATGATTGATCTCCTCCAGTTGGGCCGGGACCTCAATCCTGACTTGGAGGGTACATTTCACCCTTTTCCGACTGTAAGAGCATTCCATGAAAAACTTAACCTGACGTGTCACACATCTCCTTGATCGAGGTTGAGGACCTGGGCTTTCTGAAGGGTATTCGACTGCTGGTTCTCTTCGAATCTCATAAGAGTTCATTTTTTACTGAAGATTTCTGTGGCGCGAAACATCTTCCTTTCGGCTGTTCCCTTTTTCTCAGGGATCGTCATAGCAAATCCTCGCATGTTCGATTTGGCACAGGCTTTTATGTCGGCTGCTCTTCCTGACGCAACCCTCAGCATGAGTATAAACGATTTTTTTTGGTGCCCTGCGTTGAGTGGGGATCTTCATTTGGTGTGTCATGGAAGATGTAGTACAGTTCTCGAGTTATGGCACATGGAGTGTTTCTGACCTCTCCATCTCGAAACAGGTGTTTCTTGGAAATTAGGGGGAAAATTCAGATGTTGCGCATTCTGGCTTTAGGACCTTCACGAGCTGGGAGCAATGGGGCTCCTTCCGATCAGAAAATGCCTGTACCGTCACAGCGAGGGTGGCACACCCCTGTGCCCAGTGGGGTGCGGAGGGGAAGAAACGGTGGAGCATGCATTGGGGTCATGTCTTCAGGCAGTGCGGTATTAGAAAAGGGTGTCATAATCATGGGCCTCAAGTGGGATTATGGGAGGGGTTGCACCGCGACCTGGTTTTGTACGGTCCCGGGTTAAGGCGCATGAAGCTGGAGATGGCGACGCTCACATGGCAGATCATTTCTGGAGCAAAAGACGTGTTGTGGGGCAGGAGGTGCGAGTACCTCATGGGCTTTGGACCAAGGGTCAACCCGGAGGGAGCCTTGGCAATATTCAGGGCCCAGATGAGAGAGAGTGAGGCGGAGGAGGGATAGGGATAGGGAAGGGAGCGAGTTGGTGGGGGTTGGAGGTGAAGGAGGCGGTGGGTTTCCAGGAGGGACAGCCGTGCGTCACCATGGTGGCCAGAGGAATAGTCTTGATGGGAGGGGGGTGTCAGGTTTCCTTTTTGGACTAAGGACTAAGTTGGGGTACAGCAGGAGCATAGGTTTAGGGAACAATCGGGGAAATTTTATTTAATTTGTTCGGTGGTGGTGGGACATAATTGTGGACTACTACATTTTTAATCGTGGACTTTAAATTGTGGACACTAGAAAGTGGAGGGTTACATGTTCAATTGTGTTTTTGTTTGTTTGTTTTGATGAAATGTAACGTGTGCCTTATGAAAGAATGTTTAATAATACAGTAATTAAAAAAGTCATTTTACGAAAGATTTCTGTGGGGATGAACATCATAAGTATCAATTAAATTTTTGTAGCGCCACTTTGGTGAAGCTCATATTCTGTACTGAAGAAAGAGTAAGCGACGTACTGTGATTATTAAAATGAACAGATAAAATAGTCATTCTTATGACGGAGATTTATCAATCCTTGGCAATTCAAGCCAATTGGTAGGCTGCAGTGTCCCCAGTCGTGAGCGGGTCTCTTTGGAATATGCAAATTTAGCCTTCCGGATGTGACGAAGGATTCCAGAGTCTGCTCGAATATGAGGTGTCAGGTGGTATTCGTACTTTTGTGACTTAAAAATGTCAGAGCAAGAGCGATCATAATCTCAAAATTTTGAGTCAGATAAAACGACTTTATGAATTAATTTTAATGATATGAGTGCACCATGACGAGCTTACCATCATGGTATCACACATCTCCCTGATCAGGGTTGAGGATCTGAGCATTCTGAACGGTGTTCAGCTCATGTTTGAAATATTTAGCATAAGGCGAAATATTTACACTATTAAATGACAAAGGAAGGGGACACCATGAGTGTAAATAATTTTTCGTTGCTTCACGTTGGTGGTGAAGCTCCTTTACAGTCCAATAAAAGAACAATGTGATACTGAGAAATGGTTTTGCAATGTGGTTCATGACATGTGAACAAAACCAGTGGGGTTGTTGTTCTGGAGACTCAACAGATTTGTATGACAGAGTGTACTCAGGAGTGAGTTGACCTCAAATGTGTTTTTTTGTGATTGGATATTACAAAGGATTCCCAAGTTGCCTAGAATATTAAGTCCTCGGGCGCAAACGATCACAATCTTCAAATATTGAGCCGACTGAAGTTACTCTATTTTCTTCTTCTTCCACTTAATCCAGGGACGGGTGGCTGGAGCAGGCAGCCTAAGCAATGAGGTCCAGATGTCCCTCACCCCAGCCACTTCCTCCAGCTCTTCGGGTGGGTCACCGAGGTGTTCCAAGAGAAGCGGAGAGCCATGTGTGCTCCAGCGTCCAACGTGTTCTAAGTGAACCCCGGGGTCTCTTCCCAGTTGGACCTGCCTGAAACACCACACCAAATGGGTGTTTGGGAGGAATTCGAACCAGATGCCTGAGCAACCTCAATGGGCTCCTCTCAATGCGGAGGAGCAGCAGTTCTACACCGAGCTCTCCCCGGATGGATTTGCTTCTCTTCCTTGAGACGAAGGTAGGATCATAGATCAACTGGTAAGTTGAAAGCTTTGCTTTGTGGTTCAGCTGGCTCTTTTTTTTGTTGTTTTGCGGTGAAGCTCATATTCTCTCCGAAAGAAAGAGTGGCGATGTATGTACTGTGATTATTTAAATGAACAGACAAAGTAATCATTCTTATGACGGAGATTTAACAATCTTTGGCAATTTAAGGTAATCGGTGGGATGCATTATCCTCTGCAGTGAGCGTATCTCTTTGGAATATGATTGATCTCCTCCAGTCGGGCCTGGACCTCAATCCCGACCCGGAGGCGACATTTCACCCTTTTCCGACTGTAAGAGTGTCCCATGAAAAACTTACCGTCACGTGTCACACATCTCCTTGATCGAGGTTCAGGACCTGGGCTTTCTGACGGGTATTCGACTGGTGTTTCTCTACGAATCCCATAAGAGTTTTCCTTTTACTGAAGATTTCTATGGCGAGAAACCTCTTCCTTTCGGCTGTTCCCTTTTTCTCAGCACAGGCTTTTATGTCGGCTGCTCTTCCTGACGCAACCCTTAGCATGAGTATCAACTAATTTTTTCGGTGCTCTGCGTTGAGTGGGGATCTTCATTTGGTGTGAAAGGAAGATGTCGTACAGTTCTCGAGTTATGGCACATGGAGTGTTTCTGACCTCTCCATCTCAAAACAGGTTTTTCTTGGACATTAGGGGGAAAATTCAGATGTTGTGCATTTTGGCTTGAGGACTGTTCAGGAAACTACCTAAATTCCCAAACATGGGCAGAGAAAACATACAGTTTTCCTTCATGAGGATCCAAACTGAGAACGTTTATTGAAAAGCCACAAGGTGGCACCAGAACTTACAAACAATATGACCCACAGAGGGCAGCACAAGATTACTAAATGACATGAATTTAATCATCATTATCCAACATCCTTCCAACCATTGGAGACCTATTTCCAATCAAACCTTGAAGGAGGAGTAATGAAATAACTACATATTGAAGTGGGAGAGCTAATCCATGTATCATAAATGCCTTTTACCAACATACAAATTGTCACACAAGTGATTATCTTTACCTTGTACATTTTCAATTACCAGTTAATTTAGAAACAGCAATTAAACATTAAACATAAATCTCTCAACCAAATATATTCCATATTCGCAATAGAGCACATGTTATTTAAACCTGAAAATTTTATATTTTACTTAACCATGTTATATCCACAAACTCCAATGGCAGTTTCCTTGTTATTCAACTCAGTGACAGATACATTGGCTTCTGGACCACCAACCTCCTTCACATCAGCTCATGAAGTTTTAACAGTGTATTATTACAAATCTTGCCTCTCTGCAGGCCTCACCTGACTACCATATCTATTTTTGACAACTGCCATGTCAACAGAAGCATTGCTTTCATTGTGTGCATTTTCAGTTCGATCAAGTGTAATATCCGGGGAGTCAGAATCCAGTTCTAGCAGGGAAATTCTCTGGATAGGTCTAGTAAAGATGCCCCTTTCAATTTTGATTCTCACAGACCGTACAACCCTATCCTTACATGGATATACCTCAATAACTCACCCCGATGGCCATGATAAACGCGAGAAGCCCTCCTCCTTCATAAGAACAATAGAATCAACCTGTAGCTGAGTTCGGTTAACATTTAAACCCCTACCAAAGGGAAGATTTCTAATGTATTCTGTACTCCATAATGACCCAAATCTATCCATGATCTGCTGATCTTCTGAATACCGAGAAACAAGAGAATTTTGACTACTCTCCACCGTCCCATTCATGTTTGGTACTTTAAACCCAGCAACTCGTCCAATCAGAAAATGAGAAGCGGTCAAGGGAGTATTATCGAGCTCATCACCAGAGAAAGTCAATGGTCGTGAGTTCACACAGGCTTCAATCTCTGTCAACACAGTATCCAACTCCGTTCTAGTCAATGACTGAACGCCAATGGATTTCCGCAATGAAGATTTGACCGATCTAACCATATGTTCCCACCAGCCTCCCCACCAAGGCGCTCTGGGAACACTGAAACGCCACTCAGGGGATGCTGATCCTAACTGCCTTTGCAGATGATCTCTAGTGCCAATAAAGGACTCGCCAATATCGGAATACACAATGGAAGGCCACCCTCTCCGAGCCACAAATCTGCGCAATGCCAAAACGCAGTCAGACACTGACATAGAGGTAACCAACTCCAAATGAACCGCTCTGATCGTCGCACAGATGAACAATAGAATGTAGTGTTTCTTGCCAGGGGCATCAGAGCAATACAATGGCCCCGCATGATCCATACCCATCACAGCAAAGGGGGCACTCTGGAAATACGAGCAGCAGGTAATGGAGCCATTGGTTGAGTACCCAACTTAACATCTTGGCTCTGACAAGCCACACACCTTGCCTTAACTGACTTAGCCAAACGCCGCAACTGGACAATCCAGTAAGTACTCCGTATGCAAGTAATCATTGTAGCCACACCAGCATGCTTCAACAGGTAGTGGAAAAACCTTACCACCAACAATGACAAATGACCCTTGGGGAGAATGATTGGATGTTTTTCTTCATATGCCAATTCTGAGAACTGGACCCTGCCTTGTACTCGAAGCAACCCATCTGAGCATATGGTGTCAATATAACAATGGGAGAATTTCGAGGAAGTGGTTGGCCTAACCTCAAAGTCCTAAACTCCTCTGTGAATTCCTCTTGCCACAAACAAAGCAGAAACTTGACCTTGCCAACTGTCATCTCCTCCAAAGACAAATCACCTCTTCTCAGTTCTCCAGACTTACCATACTTCCGATTGTGAAAGGAACCTCAGAATCCAGGACACCACCCTAATGTTTTTCTGGAAAGTTCCCCACCTATAGAAATCTAAGAAACTCTCAGTCTTATCTTGAGAGACTGCTAAAACAACCTCATCCCTTTCTTCATTCTTGACCACTTCATCATGAGTGGGATGTGTCCCATTCCCTGGATCCTGACTAGCAATCAAAAATTCTGGACCTACCAACCACAATCTAGAAGAAACTAACTCTGCAGCATATATCCCTCTGGTCACTAAATCAGCAGGGCTTTCCTTGCCTGTACAATGATTCCACTGAGCAGGACTGGTCAATTCTTGAATCTCAGACACCCTGTTACAAACAAAGGGCTTCCACTTGTTAGCATCCCCGCGGATCCAACCTAATGTTACCATGGAATCAGTCCAACAAAACCTTTTCACCTCCTCAGGCAACAACAAGGCCTTCCGGACAAAGACCAACAATCTGGCACACAACAGCGCACCTGTAAGTTCTAATCTGGGCAAGGTCATCCTTTTAACTGGGGATACCCTTGATTTCGAAACCACCAATGAAGACTTGACTGTCCCATCACTCAATTTGCACCTTCGGTACACGCATGCACCGTAACCCCTCTCAGAGGCATCTCGGAAACCATGAATCTCAATGTCAACCACATGTCTCCATGGGTCACCTGTGTAACTGCGTGAGATCTTCCAGGAACGTATCTGCTCCAAACCTTCGAACCAGATGCAGAATTTCCTCTCCCTTGCTCCCTCCTTCCAGGGGAGAGCTACCTCATATCTGCCTTCTTTAAATTTAACATCCTTTTCAAACTGGACCATTTGTGCATTTTCTTCAACCTTCTGTCCAAGTCCCAAAATTGTTTCAATAATTCACGAGATACATCAGTTAAACACAGCAATCCAAATTGTACATTAGATACATTCACATTTGACACACAGGACATTGTATTTTGAATTACCCCGAGACAATCCATCCAAATATGAATTTTTGCGACATCAAATCCTGCACTTGTTGTACCTCAGGTTTAATGAACTGCCAATAGGCATCTAATCCGATTAAGATATCAATCTTGGTTTCACCACCAACATCCCCACGAGCCAAATCCATTCCCTGTAAGATTCTGTTTACATCAGCAGATAGGTTTGGGCGGTAGATAGGGGCACATATAATAGGCACCTCCGTGGCCACAAGGTCAACCAGGACCCCCTCAGACCCCTTTAATGATAACTTGTACACAGACCGAGGTCGAGTCTGACTTGCACCCTTACTCCCAAAGGCCACATATGACATACTGTGGGTTCCCATGTACTTTGGTTCAGCCCTTTGTACAAACTCCTTGCTCACGTATGAGCGATCTGACCCGGTGTCAAATAACACATTGCCCTCAACACCATTGACTTTTACCTTGGCCATTTGTAACAACACCTGAGGACCTCTCAAATCAGGCCTAGTGTTTGACACAGTGACAACACCTGGTAGATTTACTTTATCAGGTTTCTTTCCTGTTACAATGGGCACAGGATTTTTCAATACTAGTGCTAACTGGTTTATCCTTCTCAAAACAAATCCACCTGTGATGTGCCCCTTGGCACTTTGTACACTTGTCCTCACAGACATTAGCCATGTGATTTTTGCTCAAACACCTGAAACACAATTTGGCCCCCATTATTTTTCTCTTTCTTTCAACCAAAGGAACCTTCGTTAAACCAAAACACCTTTCAGTTTTATGAGTCTTGTTGCAACATGCACAGCAAACTGACCCCAAACTTGATTGCAGAGCAGCAGCAGTTCTAGTAGACCGATTCTGTGACTTAAGTTCTGTATTCTTGGCATGCTGCTTCTGAAACACATCTGATCGCTCTCTATGTTCAATCTCCTTCTTCAGGAATTCTAAAAGAAAGTCTAGGTCACTCTCGTGACCTTCTTTATCCCTAGCCCATTCCATTCTGAGCTCTGTGGGAAGCTTAGATAGAATGAGAGGGGTAAGGAACACACCGTACCCTTCACCATGAACACCGAGCACTTCCAAACTGCGGACATGTTTCAACAGTCTGTCCTGTAGCTTCCACAGTTCCCCAATGCTACAGTGTAAGGGAGGCGACAACTCTAGCAAGCTTTGTATGTGGGTAAACACAATTCTCTCTTTCCTCCCGTGACGATCTTGTACCATTTCTACAGCCACTGCATAATTGTGGGAAGTAGTGGCTAATCCATCTACTACTCCCTTAGCCTGCCCATGCAGAGAATATAAAAGATAAGCAAATTTAGTGATATCTGGAATGTCACTATCACCCACTAAAGCCTGAAATTGGTCCCAGAAAGGCTGCCAGTCCTCCAAATTCCCACTAAACTTGGGAAGACGCACATTCGCAGACGACGAAGATCCAAAATTTGACGATCT
Source organism: Plotosus lineatus (assembly GCA_024760905.1). Classification (NCBI taxonomy): domain Eukaryota; kingdom Metazoa; phylum Chordata; class Actinopteri; order Siluriformes; family Plotosidae; genus Plotosus; species Plotosus lineatus. Next base: position 10,805,899 of record CM045748.1, read on the forward strand.
GTCATCTTCAACCGCATTTGTCTCCTTGATCAGTGAGGCAAGGCGCTTGGATGCCTTCATCCTAAGCTTGTCAATTACATCCAAAAAAAGGCCAGTATTATTCACATCTTCAATTTTGTCCAGTGAAAGAAGTGATTCAACTTTACTCTGCGCATCCTCGAATGCCTCTAGCCTCTTGGTCAGAGTGTCTATGGCCACCTCCAAATCATATCGGTCCACAATTAAGGAGTCCAATAATTCAGCCAAATTCTTCACAGACCGAGTCACCCATTCCTTGGCAGCCACCCTGCCTTTCTCTGCCTTATCCAGCTTACTGTCAGACATAATTTTGTTTTTATACAACACAATCCAACAGAATACAGTCTGAGTAATGCTCCAGGTCAATGCACACAACACAATTTCAAGCCAACATCACCTTAAGAGGGAGTTGGTGCACTGCACTGTGTTTTTCTCCTGGTATGTTAAGGTATGTGAAGCTCCACGCAGCTCCGTGCAGCCACTCTCAACTCCTCACACAGTTCCACAACAGCTAACAAAGGGCAGAGCAACATGCCCTGTCCAGTTATTGTAGCACACCTGTACTCCCAGTCACATCCGCCACTCACCACCGCCACTCACAGCCGTGATGTGCGCTCTCCTGTCCACGCGTGCTGGGCGCCGCCATGTTGTTTATACCGCCGCCAACTCAACACGCCAATACAGACACCTGGCTGGGTTTTCTGTCCTCAGAATACTGCAACTTACTTCTCTGCCCAATAAACACTCAGATTCCCGGGTTTTGGCAATAAAATGTTCAGGAAACTACCTAAATTCCCAAACATGGGAAGAGTAAACAGACAAATCGTTTTCCTTCATGAGGATCCAAACTGAGAACGTTTCTTGAAAAAGCCACAAGGTGGCACCAAAACTTAAACAATATGACCCACAGAGGGCAGCACAAGATTACTAAATGACATGATTTTAATCATCAATATCCAGCAAGGACCTTCACTGGCTGGGAGCAATGGGGCTCCTTCCGATCAGAAAATGCCTGTACCGTCACAGCGAGGGTGGCACACCCCTTTGCCCAGTGGGGTGCGGAGGGGAAGAAACGGTGGAGCATGCATTGGGGTCATGTCTTCAGGCAGTGCGGTATTAGAAAGGGGTGTCACGATCATGGGCCAGCGTGTTCTAAGTCGACCCCGGGGTCTCTTCCCGGTTTGACATGCCCGAGACACCACACCAATGAGGTGTTCGGGAGGTGTTCTAACCAGATGCCCGAGCAACCTCAACAGGCTCCTCTCAATGCGGAGCTCTACACCGAGCTCTCCCCGGATGGATTCGCTTCTCACCCTATCTCTGAGAGAGAGCCCTGTCACCCGGCGAAGGGGGCTCGTTTCAGCCGCTTGTATCCACGATCTTGTTCTTTCAGTCACTGCCCAAAGCCCGTGACCATAGGCGAGGGTCGGATCGTAGATCGACTGGTAAATGAGGGCTTTGCCTTGTGGTTCAACTCGTTCTTCGCTACGACGGATTGGTACGGGCTTCGCTTTACAGCAAAGGCTGCAGCGGTCCGCCTGTCCATCTCCGGCTCCATCCTTTTCCCACTTGTTAACAAGACCCCGAGATGATTGTTCTTCTCCAGTCGGACCAGGACCTCAATCTCGACCCAGAGGGTACATTTCACCCCTTTCTGACCGTAAGAGTGTGCCATGAAAAACTTACCGTCACGGTGTCACACATCGCCTTGATCGATCGAGGTCCTGCCCGTGCCAGATCCTGCTTTGATCATCACTCTAGTTCAAGTGAGAATGATTGTGAGAACATTGATAGGTGTGTTTCTAATGCTGATGGTGATAGCAATTTCAATCACTGAGATGGAATTGATTAGCATGTAACAGTCGCTTCCGATTCTGAAGATTATGGGGAAGAGACACATAAATATTTGCAGATGGCAGATGAACGTTCACGTGCAGAGTCTGTGCATGTCCTTGAGGCACATTTGACATTGCCAAAGCCCCCAACCTATTCAGCATCATCGTGGCACTTGACCCAAAGTAAACATGCTCGACCAACTACCCCAGCTACCCCGGTCATCCCCAAATCATCTACCCCAGTCATCCCCAAATCATCTACCCTTTTTTCATTTGAACCACTCGTTCAGGCTTCTATATGCAATGCATCTGCTGGAAAGCCCACCAAGACCACTCTGCGAGACATGTGAGAACAATTCCTCCATCCAGTTCAAAAGACAGCCTGACATGCAACAAGAGACTGGGGAATTTGGAGAGAACATACCAGTTGAAGACTTTGGTATGTGCATTTGGCTTATCATGAAATATGTCTTAGGCCATTTAAACATTTTAATGCAAAGAAATTCACAATTTAAAAATAATAAAGCTTGTTTCTTGGTTAACAACAGTCTAAGACACTTGTGTTTAATTGCAGATAATTACACATTTATGAGCAGTTGTGATCTCTGTTTAGCATCTTTTCAAAAAATAGTATTGGCTGCACTGGACAGTTTGATGAAAGCCCAGGACAGTTTGATGAAAACCAGAAGGCACTGATGCAGTGGTTAGGAATGCACGGTTCGGGTGAGTCTGCAGAACCTGCTGAGGTGTTAGAGGATTTAATTCCAGAGCCACTACAAAGTGATGAAGAATTGCAGGACCTCTTTGTACAATTAGAGGATAAAAACTTTAAAAGCAAATTGGTGAGTGTGCATCTTTTAAATGTATTTTCTGTAATAACTAATACTGTATAGGGAAAGTTTAGTGACCATGTTATTTTGGCTATTTTAGCAAATTTGAAAAGAAAAAGTTAAAATAAAACTGTGCAAAATTTTAATAATATAAAGCCATAGAAAGAAAATATAAAATCATCATAGTGCTAACCTATGGAGTTTTGCAAAGCCACTAAAATTCAAGGGAGTTAAATTGTTATACAGTGTATACTGAGGTTTACAAAACTGCTGCTTTATTAAAGTGAAATTACAAAAGTAAGGTTTCTAATTTGTACTGTATTAAAGCTTGGTTTACAGTGTGAAGCAAAAAGCTCATGGTGTCTTAAAAGTCTGTGGTTGATCTTCTTTAGTAACTCAGTGACTGACGTTTTTGTTGTAGGTAAAACATCTCAAGGAATTAAAGAGGGTGCAAGGGCGTAGGCTGGTCTGACCGTGTGTGTGTGTGGGGGGGGGGGGGGGTTTACACATCTCGGTTGACCGGAACTCGAGTCGCAGGGGCTATATACCTAAGCCTTAAAGGGGAAATGAAACGCCGACTAAATAAGTTGGCAGTAGCTTAAGTATAGTTTATTGAAGTGACTGTGGCTTAAATTTTATAAATAAACCATTGCACACACAGCAGTTTTGTTTTATGTGCTTGACGTATAAGTTATCGACCCGAAGGCCGCCATTGCTAAGTGCCCGCCTACACAAAGTTACCGTGACATCACTGGGTTGGTACAAAGTACCACATGAAATATAGTGCAGGCATATCACAGCATATTACATATAATATAAGCAACATGGAATCTCACGCCAACAACACGCACAGTTTTTCAGCAGAAGACGATTCATCTATTACTCTCAGAAGATGAATCAGATATTATAGTTCAACCAAAAACATTCTCAAATATATTTCAAACTACATCTGAAAGTACATGTAGAATACAATTACAAATTAAGCTAAAGTTATTTATCTATTCAAAGGCACAAACAAATATTAATACATATTTACAGCACAAAAACATACTATTAATTTTATAAAAGTACTGACCATTAAGCTGCAGATACAGGCTGGATGGCTTATGATTATTTTAGCCATTCATTCTCTGTGCGTCAATGTTTGTGTTCTCACACGTGCAAGAACCGGAAGCGGTACTAACAAACTGTGCTTTATTCTCACACTCGCACTTTGTTTGATTGACAGTGTTCAGTCTTATTGCTTACTGATAATCTGTGAGGTAGGCGAAAGCAGGTATGTACTTGTCGTTGATTGTAGATTGGTCAGCTCGGGCTTGCACATGCGCAGTGCCTGTTGCACGTTAACTTCCGATTTTCTTCCTGACTCTAGTCATGCGGAACTTATCTCCGACTTTCTCTTCAATAACAGTCATTAAGTTTATTTATAAGATTGTGAATACACATAATTTCTTGTCCAGCAGAACTCAACTCCTGCTGTGTGTGTGTGTGTGTGTGTGTGTGTGTGTATGTGTGTGGTGTGGGGGTGGGGGGGTGCACCCCCTTAGCCTACACCCTTGGGGTGGATGTAAAATGTACAGTGCGTGCCGTTATCAGGAGACTGAGCTCAGCAGGCTTGTGGTCATTGTACAGTTTAAAAGGGTGAAAAAAGAAGAAACCATTCCAAAAATTGGAACTGTATGAAGTAAGTATTGATAACAATTACATTTCTTTTTCATGAATTACCTTGGGATTACAGTATGTGTGTGTGTGTATATATATATATATGCTATATATATATATATATGCTTCAAGTGATCCAGTTCATGGTCCCACCATGGGGGGCTGTGATTTCACATTAATGTCACGGTAACCTGAAAATATCCTTTTGTTGTGGTTGGCAGCCTGGTGGTACAGTTTTGTAAAAACCTTTAGTGAATCTTCGATATTCGTGTCTATATACTGAAACAATTTACTGCTAAATAGTAAATAGTATTATTTGTCCTTTTTATAAATCAGGTGTGAAAGGTAATCCCAGTAATTATAGAGGCATATCTCTTATTGACTCAGTTTGTAAAATTTTTACTTCTATTCTCAATAGCAGGTTAAAGGTTTGGTGTGAGAATAAGAATATTATTGATGAATCTCAGGCAGGTTTTAGGGATAACTACTCTACTATTGATCACATATTTTCACTCCAGGCCATGGTGCAGAAATATTCATGTAAGAAGAAAGGGAGGTTTTATCGTCCATTTATAGATTTCTCCAAGGGCTTTGATACGGTTAATCATAACAGTTTATTGTGGAGTTTGCAGAAATTTGGTATTTGTGGCAGATTTTATAACATTCTCAAATCAATGTATAGTAATCTATCAGCTTGTGTTAGAACATCCCATGGTCTCTCTCAATATTTTAATTGTAGCATAGGCACAAGACAAGGGTGCATCCTTAGTCCCCAATTGTTCATAATTTTTATAAATCAACTCGTAGAGTGTATTGGAACAGTTTGGTGGTCGAGGTTTATATATTTCTCCTGATGTTAGTAATTTGTATGCTCTAATGTTTGTGGATGATGTGTCATCAGTCTTGGATAGTGCTCTCCAGCTGCAGAAGAAAATTTATGGTTTAGAAAAATTTTGTCAACTTACTGGAATGAAAGTGAATATTGCAAAGACAAAGGTTATGGTTTTTAGGAATAGTGGTCCTCTGAGATATTATGAAAAATGGTTTTTGTGTGGTCAGAGGCTAGAGGTTGTTTCTTATTATAGGTATTTGGGAATTGTGTTCACACCTCGGCTGGTTTGGACTAAGGCTCAGACTACTCGAGCCTCTCAATCTAATAAAGCTCTTATGGCTATCCATAGATATCAAAAGAGAGCAGGGGTTTTGGCTTTTGGAGATCTTTTTAAAATATTCGATGCTATGGTTAAACCCATATTATGTTATGGTTCAGAAATTTGGGGTACCACTTATTTTAAAATTAATTGAGCAAATACAAATAAAAACTTGTAAATATTTCTTGAAAGTTGGAAAAAAATTGTTGTAATAATATGGTTCTAGGTGAATGTGGCAGGTTCCCCCTACAAATTACTTATATGACAAGGGCCATTTAATTTTGGTATAGACTTTTAAAACTTCCAAGTTCTAGATTACCTCATCAGTTCTATTTAATGCTGAAGGCACTAGATGAGTCTGGACGCACAACATGGGCATTGTATATTAAAAATATTTTGTTTAGACTGGGGTTTGGTTTCACTTGGGTATCACAAGATATTGATGTTGATATTTTTATTTCAGTTTTTAAGCAGACGTTATCTGATAATCTCTTCCAAAATTGGCATTCATCATTACAAACTACAAATAAGTCCTCTAGTTATTTACTGTTCAAGTCCCTTCTAAATGTTGAAACATACATTGCAAATTTTCGATGTGGTACTTTCAAACTTTGCACTGAGACTGTCTGTCTGTCTTCCTTTCGGCTTTTTTCCCCCCTTTTACTCGGGAGTCGCCACAGCGAATCATCTGATTCGCACGTTTGATTTGGCAGAGGTTTTTACGTCGGATGCCCTTCCTGTCACAACCCTTTTTAGCAAGGGACAGAAACACGCTGATGACTTTGCAGCTACTCTTTACGAAATTCAGCAATGGTTCTTTTACATGCCTCTCACCATAGACAGTGAGAGACATGGCCCGCCTTTGATAACCCAGTTAGCCGCACTGGGGGGGACAGTGACAGCCTTGTGGAGAGTGGGACTCGAACCCCCAACCTTTGGATCAGCGATCCAGCGCCCTATACCACTAGACCACCAAAACTTTGCACGGAGACTGGTAGATATAAAAATGTTCCTTATAATTTAAGATTTTGTCCTTTATGTGAGAAAAACAATATCTACGAAATTGAAGATGAAATCCATGTAATACTTTATTGCAAAGGCTACACGGGTATAACAATAGTTCATGCTTTAATTTATTCATTTTGTCTGTATTTTGGGCTAATGACCTTTTATTGAATAAAATGTCTGTCTGTATATATATATATATATATATATATATATATATATATATATATTCATCTCATCTCATCTTCTTCCGCTTAGTCCGGGGTCGGGTCGCGGGGGCAGCAACCTTAGCAAAGAGGTCCAGACATCCCTCTCCCGAGCCACTTCCTCCAACTCTCCCGGGGGGACACCGAGGCGGTCCCAGACAAGCCGAGAGACATAGTCCCTCCAGCGTGTTCTAGGTCGACCCCGGGGTCTCTTCCCGGTTGGACATGCCCGAAACACCACACCAGGGAGGCGTCCGGGGGGCATTCTAACCAGATGCCCGAGCCACCTCAACTGGCCCCTCTCAATGCGGAGGAGCAGCGGATCTACTCCGAGCTCTCCCCAGATGGCAGAGCTTCTCACCCTATATATATATATATATTCTTCTATAATCACCTGAAGAGAGAGGATGGTTTCACCACCCCTCGAAACAGATCTGTAGTGATAAATGGAGTTTCAATAGAAAGTCTTTGTCCTGTCCTTTTGTTTTTTATATATATATATATATATATATATATATATATATATATGTTCAAATGGTTGATATTTCTTATATATAACTTCATCACCCTGAGTTTCAGTCCAGGCTTCATACAGTAGTGTCTTAGAGTTTCAAGAAATAATGAAGTTTTGTAATATATCTTTAATGTTTAATCATATTATCTTTTGATATAACTATTGTACTCAGCATACTATGAGGAAAAGTGCTGTAAATAAAAATTGTGATACATAATTGTGTCACCTTCTCTTACAGGAACCATTACACTGTGCCATCCAGGGACTCCACAGCAGGACGTGGACGAGGTTATTATGAACCACGAAAGGAAGGTGGTTCCTGTTATAAGGTAATTTAATTTCATTAGTCCATAAAATTATTTTGGCCGTGGATGCTTTATTAGTTAACCATGGGCAGTCTGCCTGCTTCTTATTACACTTTTGTGCACGTTTAAGCAGTATTATTGTGCTGATTGTGTTGCCCCATTTCTGTATTGCTGCAAACATGAATTATAATAATACTGCTAGATTACATTAAAAATAAATAAAATGTGAGCTACTTAGCACTTGACCTGCTTCTGGGCTTTTTTTTTTGTAAGTATAAAATTGTTTTAGGCTTGAGGAAAAGTTCATTTCCACATCTGCTTTATGTTTTACTTATGTTATTTTTTTCTTTTCCATGTGAACTCCAGTACTGCAGGAAGTGCTAAGGATGGAACCTCAGATGATGATGATGACTCCAATGTTAATAATTAATAAATTTATGTCTACTGTAAATTTTGTAAGAGGTATAGGCTGGGGCTACCCAACCCCAGATGCCTTGAGTGTATGTTCTGGTTTAATAAAATATTTATTAATGTAAGTACTACAAGTTTTTGCTGCATCCTTCACAACATTTTTGCAAACTTCTTGATGACATCACCTGCAATGTTGCAGCAATGTACGTTCATCACCACATCCTTTGCGACGTTGCAGCAACGTTTTTGCCACAATGTTTACTACATTATGTATATGTAGCAACGGTTTGGGGAGTCTACAAAGTTATGTGATTGCAGCATTTTATTGCAACGTTGTGATGACTTTTGTGTAACGTTGTTACAACGTAACCGTGTTAGCTGGGTATGTACCACAGTAATGCCGACTGTGAACGCATATTCAGCCATGTGAACAAGAACAAAACTGAGTTCAGATCCAGTCTGTCCAGTAAAGTTGTGGTCAACCTTACGACCAGGAAAATGATGATGACAGCTTCAGGTAACAAGTGCCACAGTCTCTCACATTCAAAAGAACAACTCAAGAAATCCAATAAATGCACCAGGGGACATAACAATGCTTGAGAGTTGAGACTGGACTCACCTGATAAAGAAGAGATTATTTCAGTGTAACTGTTAAGTTGTGAAAGATTTGCTCTTGATGTGATGTGTGCAGAGCCTACAAAATTTTGTGAATATTATACTGGTGTTGAAATGACAGACTTTATTTTACACACACAGTGAGATATTTTTGATGAGCCAATAATATTGCTGTTGGATATAACGGTCAAGAGAAATGAGGACAATTTTGCACGGGTTTAGCCCAAAAGTTTGTCAACATTTGTCAAATGCATGATTATTCCCCAAAAAGTTCTGAAAGGATATGGACCTGAAAGTTTGTCCTTGATCTTTCCATCAGCATTTCTGCTTTTACAGTTTGAGGAAAATGGAAACATGATTCTTAAAGAAATAAGAGGTTCTTCACCAAATTCTAACTTGATTTAATGCAAATAATCATTTAGCGTTGGGGGGGCTTTTCCCCCTGAACCCTCCACCAGAACTTTGTCCTGGACCTACTGGGGCCTGTGGCCCCTGGACCCTGGCTAGCTACTAGGCTTTTCAGGTTTCAAAACTTGGCAGGTATGCTGCTGTAGACTGTCCAGATCTTACATTCGTAGAGGAGGGTGGTGAGCACTACTGCACAATTGACCTTCAGCTTGGTGGGAAGGCTGAGTCCTCTCCGCTCCCACACATTCTCACGGCGTCTTCCAAATGTAGCTGGCTTTGGCAATCCTGTTATTGACTTCTGCATCGATGTTCACCACTATTGAAAGTGTGCTTCCCAGATCAGTGAAGCTGTCGACAGCTTGGAGTTCCTGTCCCTTCACTGTGATGTGTGGTTCCTGGTAGGGCTATCCTTGTGTGGACTGGTTATGATGAGACTGAAGTTGTCACAGGCTCATGAGAAGCTTGGTCTCCTTCACCTTGGTAACAGCTTGCAGGTGCCTGAGGTTGAACAGTCCACCCTCAGCTTTGTACCTGATGTACATCCCATCCTGGTAATCATGGAAAGCGTCTGTCAGCATGGCTGAAAAGACCACGCTGAAGAACATCAGGGCAAGAACGCAGCCTTGTTTCACACTGTTTTTCTCTGGGAAAGCCTCTGACTCGTCTCTGTCATCCAATACTTTCACTATCATGCCATCATGGAACTGCCAGAAAATCATGATGAACTTGCTTGGACAGCCAAATTTCTCTATTATCTTCCATAAGCCATCCATGCTGACCATGTCGAAAGCCTGTCAGATCGACAGAGGTCACGAAAAGGTTGCTGTGATGCTCTTGGCATTTTTCCTGGAGTTGGTCTGCAGCAAATATCATGTCAACTGTTCCACATTCGACACAAAAGCCACACTGATTTTCTGGGATGACACCTTGCTCGAAATGCTGAAGGTTGAGCAGGACATGGGCCAGGATCTTCCCAGCCATGGACAGGAGAGAGAGATCCCTTGATAACTGTTGCAGGACTGGTGGTTCCTTCTGTTGATGTCGACCATGGTGACATGTTTCAGCTGTTGTGGGACCTTCCCTTCACTCCACATGGACTGGAAGAGTTCTGTCAGCTTCTGCATCAAGGCTGGTCCTCCTGATTTGTATACCTCTGTTGCGATTGCATTTGATCTTGGTGCCTTGCCATAGGAAAGTTGCTTGACGGCCTTTCTGACTTCTTCTGTGGGGAGATTGAGGAGCTTCCTCTTTATCTCCACTTGAGGTAGGCAGGTGATGGCCTCGTCATTGATCGTGGTAGAGCGGTTCGGGACTTGGTTGAAGTCTTCAGCCCACCTCTCCAGAATCTGCTTCTTTTCGGTCAGTAGCTGCTTCCCATCTGCACTGAGGAGCCAGTGGACTGAGGTCCATGCACAGTCTTCAAGGCATCATAGAAACGTTTCATGTTGTGGCTGTCTGCATGCCCCTATATTTCCTTGACTTTCTTGCTGTAACATGAGTACTGCATTTCACGGAGTTTCTTTTGTACCTTGCTATTTATGCTGCCAAAGGCGTCTTTCTTCGCTCTTGACGAGGGGTTGTTCTGATATGCACTGACGGCTGGTGTTTCTCTGACAAGGGCACCTGTATCTCCTCATCATTCTCATCAAACCAGTTCTGTGCTTGCAGGTAGCTGGTTCAAGGTGTTCAAAGGCTGTGGAATACTCCACATCTCTGAATGCTGCCCACAGTTTCTCTGTGCCTGCTGGATCATTCTGAAATGTGTCTTGCAGCCTGTCGTCGAGGTCCCTGGCGAATTTTTGTGCTATGTTGCTGTTCTTCAGCTTGGAGACGTTCAGCCTCTTTGCAGTCTTCTGGCCTTGGGGTGTTCTCATGGGCGTGATGCAAAGTTTGCACTTGGTCCTTGTCACTCTCACGTCCTGTATGTCCATCTTCCTGGTGATGACATAGTCAATTAGATGCCAATGCCTGGATGCATCAAAGATGTCTTCTTACTGGTGGGGAGGTGGAACAGTGTGTTAGTGAGGACAAGGTCATGGGTGGCACACAACTTATGGAGCAGGAAGCCCTTGCTGTTGCACTTGCCAGTGCTGTGTCTTCCAATGATGCCTTCCCAGGTTTGGTGATCTGTCCCCACTCTGGCATTGAGGTTCCCGAGAATGAAAAGCTTCTCAGACTGTGGTACTTCTGCAATGAGGGTGTCTAGTTCCTCATAGAACTTGTTCTTGATGTCCTCTGGGTTTGTCATTGTTGGAGCAAATGCACTGATCAGCGTCACTTTTTTGTTTCCAAGTGGAAGCTGAAGTGATCAAGGATTGTTGATACCCTCTGGGAGTTTCAATAGTTTCTGGGCGAGGTGGGATCTGATGGAAAATCCAACGCTTGCCTCTCGTCATTCGGCGCTACTGCTTCTACTCCAGAAAAAGGTATATCCGCCACCATGCTCTGAGATAAGAGTTCATTCCATATGTGCATGATTCGAAAACTCAGTCTTTTTTTTTTTTTTTAAGATTTTGTGGTCACAGCTGTGTGCTCCATTTTAAATACCCTTTGTTAACTAATTTGACTTAATAAAGTTTTTCTTTTGCAACTTTTTAAAATGATTATTTAACAAATACTTTCCCATTTTCTATATTTGATTAATTCGCTGGTACCAAATGATCACTACGGGAGCAGATTATGCTGTTATGCGAGACACAAAGCTTATTTCTACTGTAACTTACCTTTCATTTGCTGATGGTAAAAATATCCACAAATATGTGATATATATGAACAAAAACGTTGTAGCTTTCAAAAGAACGTTTTCCCATATTTCCAAACAAAACTCCAGCACCAGGTGACACTGCATGCACAAGCATGTAACCTTGACTTCAGTCAAGAAAATTTTTGGAAGTGAGACAATATTCGGAAAATGTTTTCCTAACGTTATGACGGAAGGTTTTCTCTCTCTCTCTCTCACTTTATATATATATATATATATATATATATATATATATATATATATATATATGGTGACCCAAAAAATGGGAACTTTTATACTACATTTTATTTATAGTAATTGAAACCTTAAAACATGACATTTAAGAATAAATGACTAACCTTTCATGGCGAAGTATTTACTTGTTCAAGGTCACTGTCTTGCAGCGTTTCAACTTGCTCATGTCTAGCAATAGGCAGTTCAAAAATTCCCGTTTTTTGGGTTACCCTGTATATATATATATGAGTCCAGGCATGAGTCTAGGACTAAGAGTAGGGACTTTGTATGTTGGAACTATTACAGGAAAAGGTAGAGAGCTGGCTGACATGATGCAGAGGAGGAAGGTGGACATACTAAGTGTCCAGGAGACCACGTGGAAAGGTACAGACAGAGTGATGAGTCTCAAGTTAGAAATTGAAGGTGTGATGTTCAGTGTTATTAGCGCTTATGCCCCACAGGCAGTATGTGAGCTAGAAGAGAAGGACAGCTTCTGGAGTGAGTTAGATGAAGTGATGCAGAGTACCCCCAGAGGTGAAAGAGTGGTCATTGGTGCAGACTTCAATGGACATGCTTGTGCAGGAAACAGCGGGGATGAGGAAGTGATGGGCAGGTTTGGTATCCAGGACAGGAACACAGAAGGACAGATGTTGATAGATTTTTCAAAAAGGAATATAAATAGCTGTGGTGAATACTTTCTTCCAGAAGAGACAGGAGTATAGGGTGACTTATAAAAGCAGAGGTAGGAGCACACAGGTAGACTACATCTTGTGCAGGCGATGTAATTTGAAGGAAGTCAGTGACTGCAAAGTAGTAGTGGGTGAGAGTGTTGCCAAACAGCATAGGATGGTGGTGTGCAGGATGACACTGATGGTGAGGAAGGTGAAGAAGACAAAGGCAGAGCAGAAGACAAAGTGGTGGAAGCTGAAAAAGGAAGAGTGTCGTGTTGTCTTTAAGGAGGAGTTGAAACAGGCTTTGGGTGGTCAGGAAGTGCTTCCAGATGACTGGACAACTACAGCTAATGTGATCAGGGAGACAGATAGGAGAGTTCTTGGTGTGTCCTCTGGAAGGACAGTAGATAAGGAGACTTGGTGGTGGAATGAAGAAGTGCAGGAGTGTGTAAAAAGGAAGAGGTTAGCTAAGAAGAAGTGGGACATAGTGAGGACCGAAGAAAGGAAACAGGAGTACAGGGAGACAGTGTAAGGCGAAGGTAGTGGTGTCAAAGGCCAAACAGATTGCGTATGATGACTTGTATGATAGGCTGGACAGTAAGGAGTGAGAAAATTATTTATACAGGTTGGCTCAGCAGAGAAATAGAGATGGGAAGGACGTGCAGCAAGTTAGAGTGATTAAGACCAGAGTGGGAAATGTATTGACTGATGACAGGAGTGTGCTGGGAAGATGGAAAGAGTACCTTGAAGAGCTGATGAATGAGGAAAATGAGAGAGAGAAAAAAAGAGTAGAAGAGGAGACTGTTGAGGGCCAGAAAGTCGCAAAGATTAGTAAGGGTGAAGTGAAGAGGACACTGAAGAGAATAAAGAGTGGAAAGGCAGTTGGTCCTGATGACATACCGGTGGAGGTATGGAAGGGTCTCGGTGAGGGAGCAGTAGATTTTCTGACAAGAACATTCCACAAGGTCTTAGAGAGTGAGCAGATGCTGGAGGAATGGAGAAGTATGCTAGTGTCCATTTTTAAGAACAAGGGAGATGCGCAGAGTTGTGGGAACTACAGAGAGATAAGTTGATGAGCCATACAATGAAGTTCTGGGAAAGAATAGTGGAAGCTAGACTAAGGGCAGAGGTCAGCATTTCTGAACAACAGTTTTGTTTTATGCCAAGAAAGCGCACCACAGTTGCAGTGTTTGCTTTGAAGATGTTAATAGAGAAGTACAGAGAAGGTCAGAAGGAGCTGCATTGTGCCTTCGTGGATCTGGAGAAAGCATATGAAAGGGTGCCGAGAGAGGAACTGTGGTATTGCATGCGGAAGTCTGGAGTGGCAGAGATGTTAGAGTGGTGCAGGACATGTATGAGAGATGTAAGACAGTGGTGAGGTGTGCTGTCGGTGTGACAGAAGAGTTCAAGGTGGAGGTGGTACTGCATCAATGGTCAGCTCTGAGCTGCTTCTTGTGTGCTGTGGTGATGGGCAGGCTGACAGACAAGGTGAGACAAGATTCCCCATGGACTAATGTTTGCAGATGACATTGTGATCTGTAATGAGAGCAGAGAACAAGTGCACAAAAATCTAGAGCGGTGGAGGTATGCCCTGGAAAGGAGAAGAATGAAGGTTAGCCTCAGGAAGACAGTATATATGTGTGTGAACGACAAGGACCCAAGAGGAATGGTGAGGTTCCAGGGAGCAGAGATAAAGAAGGTGGAGGATTTTAAGTACTTAGGCTCAATAACCCAGAGCAATGGAGAGTGTGGAAAAGAGGTGAAGAAGCGTGTGCAGGCAGGTTGGAATGGTTGGAGAAAAGTGTCCAATGTGATGTGTGATAGGAAGGTATCGGCAAGAATGAAAGGAAAAGTGTACAAGACGGTGTTGAGGCCAGCGATGTTGTATGGTTTAGAAACAGTGGCCCTGGGAAAAAGACAGGAGGCAGAGCTGGAGGTAGCAGAGATGAAAATGTTGAGGTTCTCTTTGGGAATAAAGAGAATGGATAGGATGAGGAATGAGTACATCAGAGGGACAGGACATGTAAGAGGTTTTGAAGACAAAGTCAGAGAGGCTCGATTGAGATGGTTCGGACATGGACAGAGGAGGGATAGTGAGTATATTGGTAGCAGGATGCTGAGGTTGGAACTACCAGGCAGAATGTCTAGAGGAAGACCAAAGAGAAGATTTATGGATGCGGTGAAGGAGGACATGAAGTTAGTTGGAGTCAGAGCAGTGGGGTCTACTGTATATAATTTTTATAGAAACATTATTGAACATATATGTATCTAAATGTAATGTATTACGTATGTGCAGATGTGCTAGTTTTATATCTGATTTGTTAATTTAATATCTGTTGTTATTGATTTATCTTACTTTCTCGGAACTACATCCTACATCCTATTCTTGTTATTTTGTACTTCTTACGAGACTGAAACATGCATGGTCACCTTTTCAAACAAACTATTGAATGCATTTTATCAAATTACAAATCAGTAAATGTAGGTAAGGAACATGCAGTGGTGAAAATATTCATATTATCAGAGCAACAGCAGAGTTTGTTCTTTTCAAGTGCAAGTCCATGGTATTTTCTTATTAAACAGTAAAACAATGTTATTTCAACAAATATCTATCCCTCCTTAATCTGGAAAATCTTCATCGGGAAAAAAAACATTTAATTCTAACATAATCTAAAGACTGGCTTTATTTACAGAACTTAATATAATACGTAATTACAAATCAGTGGACATCATACTTTTAATAGTAATATTTATGTAAGCAATCAGATGTCTAATATCAGTGTTAGATTCAATGTTATATATGACAATGAAACCAAAATACATTTTAATCAGTGAAAACATCTAGAACATAATCAAATGTACCTCATTTTTCTCATTATGAGGTTGTTTGATTGTAAATATAAGATACTTCAGTCTACATATAGACATATGTATTAATATCAAGGTAGAAATTGTTTATTATATTAAAACTAAAATTAATAAACAAAAATAAATTATCCATCAATAGATGAATGAGAGCTGCATTTTGTGAGAAGATTCAAGATTTTATTTGCCATTTGTGCTTTTACACACAGGAATTCTTGTGCAGTTGTGCAGTCAAGTTATAAAAAAAAAAAACGAAAAAAAAAAACAGGAAAGCTCAAATAAAATAAAAAATTAAAATAAATAGAATAGTGGACTCTCATAGTGTAAGTGACAGCACTTGGAGAGCACAAAGCCCTTCTAAGCTATTATAATTGATTACACACTTCTAAAAAAGAAGACTTTTTATGCTCATTTTTAACTTACTGCCAAATGTGAATCTTGTTAAAATCAGACATGTTCTGACAAAGAGATGATTTTTTTTCATGTTCACCCATTATATAGGAAAGAAATTTCTTTCATTTTAATTTTTTCTTGTTAAATTGTTGGTTTTGTGACAAAAATTTAATGGGAACTTGCTTGGGTGACCACCCGCCCATCATAAAAACATATCAACATATGTATCTGTCAAAAATGAAAACCTGCGTAAAGGAGGTTGCTAAAAGACTGACAGAGAGACAGGCAGATGGACATACAGACAGAGAAATAAACACCCACCATTTGCCATTAAACACATAAGACAATAACCACCTTGGATGAGTTAGATATTAAATATATTTTCGATTTTAACTTGCTGAAATATTATTTAGACTTTTTCAGCAGGTACGATGCCAATAATAGAACCATTATAATTAAAAAAAAATCATTGTTTCTACTATATATAGATTATATTCAGTCATTTAGCTGGCCTGATATTGTAGACATATTTTGTTATCGTGTTTCAGTTCTAGTCTGCAGTATGATTAAACACAATGGGCCAGTTGCTGTTTGACCATGACTTTGAGAAGTGGACCTTGTGTTTCAAATGGTGCTGGTGATATGATACAGTAGGAAAGGCTTAATTTTGACAAGTGGTGCATGTACATTTCTAAATGCTGAGACAATACAGCTCGGTTTTATGCATCTGTGCCAGTTCGGCCACTTGTTTTTATAAGTGCAACACTTGCGGCACTCCAGTGATCCAGTGACATGACGTTTCTTATGCAATATGAAAGGGAGCAACAAAATTAATTCCTTTCCATCACTGAAATCCACACAATGTACCGTATCACTAACAAGCATCCAACAGCTTAATAGCAAAATCCAATTTGTCTGATAGGTTATTATGTGGCTTTGTGTGTTAAGACTCACAGTATTCAAACCACGTTATACTGATACGTTTATGGAGCTGACTAAGTTTCTTTTCGATTAGTGGTAATATTGTGTTATATACTGACACATTTTCAGTCTTAATCTCTTCTCCAGGGTTTTTCTTCAATGCTATTACAATCAAGCACAACTGTATTTTCATTCATTCATTTTCTAAACCACTTAATTGGGGGGGGGGCTGGAGCCCATCTCAGCTGACAGCTCACCAGGCCACCGCTGGTCAGAAACACACTGATGGCTGTACACCATACTCTTGACGAAGACAGTGAGAGACCTGTCCAGCCTTGATAATCCAATTAGCTGCACTGTAGTGATAGCAGTGACAACTGTTGACAGTGGGGCTTGAACCCCAAACCTTGGGATCAGTCATCTAGCACCTTACCATTCTTTATTTCCTTTCACAAAACAGTATATTATACTATCAGTTCTAATATCAAATATCAGTTCTACTACAAGTAACCTATTAAAATGTTAAAATTAATTGGTACTATGTGTTTAATTGCATATCAATCATATGCATTGAAAGCCCATATTGTTGAAATTTTTAAAAATTTCTAACTTAAAATCCTGTCTTTCAACTTTTATGAACAAAAAGATGGGTGGCACAGTGATGTAATACTGTAATTTAAAAAAATAATAAAAAGTACAACAATATTTTAGACTACATGCGGGTAGCATGGTGGTGTAGTGGTTAGCATGTTTGGCTCATGACAAGAAGGTCATGGGTTCGATTCCTAGCTTGGGTGTTTCTGCGTGGAGTTTCCCTGTGCTTGTGTAGGTTTCTTAGGTACAGTACTCTGGATTCCTCCCTCAGTCCGAAAACATATACAGGAGGTAAATTGGCTGTTCCAAATTGCCCCTAGGCATGACTATGAATAGTTGTGTGCATGTTGGCCCTGCGATGGGCTGGCAAGCTGTCCAGAGTACACGGCTGAGATGGGTGCAAACTTCACTGTGACCATAAATAAGATTAAGTAGTTCAGATAATGAATGAATTGTTGACCAAAAGAAAAAGTAACTAACATACAATTATAAAGCTTATATTCGTAATAGATTAGTGCATAGTGGTCATTATTATGCAAATCTTAATATTTGTAGATTACTTTAGCATGTTGATTGATTGATTTTATTTGATTTCAACATTTACAATTCATACTCATACATATAGTGAAATGTATTTGGTCAATTACAATTTATTCCATACAATGGTTTATAATTTTGATTAAGAAAAACTTAATTTTTTACTGTGATATTTATCAATAATAAAATATAAACATTATACAGCATACATATAAAAACACCTTTGAATGCATTCTCCTTGAAACATACAGCACTGTAGTTTTCCACTAGAGGAAGGTATTGCATTAGGCATGAGATGACTGAATTCAGGTATGAACTGCATTCAGTCCGAGCAGCTCAGCCATGCCCCTCAGCCAGAGCAAGTAGAAAACAGAGTTTTAAAAGTGAGAGAGTGAGAGAGTTAGAGAGCATTACAAACCAAATAAGTGGTGATGTGATGTGAGTTAATCCTCTGGTGCAGAGGTGAGCATGCTTTTTTTTATTGAGAGTAAGTGAGTGAATTCAGGTGTGAGCCACCTAGCAGCTCAGCCACGCCCCTCAGCCAAAGTGGAGAGTAAACATTTAGTTAGAGGCACAATGCCAAAACAAAAAGTCCCCCAAAACACAGACCATAACAAAAAACACATAAAAGAACAAGAAATGGTAATAAATTGGATAAACAAAACCAAATGAGAAACATGCTACACCACAGTAAATAAAATCACACACAAACATTCTAAAAATTAACTTAGTTATTGTACTGGAATAACAATTGAAAAAGACTTCAATAGTGGAGTGTTTTACAACAGTTCAGACGATTATTCCTCTTCAGGCACTTCAGAGGATACTGTCATTTCTTCCGGAGAAAGTCTTATTTCTTCAGAAAAGACATCCAACGTCATTACCTTTTTCTGATGCTTAGCAGGCCTTTGAGTGGCATCATAGAACTTAACTGCTAATTAAAAGACACTAAAAAAACTCATTGACAACTTGTGCGCGAATGAGGAAAAAGGGGCGTTACATCATCTCAACCAATCAGCAGGAAGGAGGACAGCTATTGGCTGAATTTGAATCACGTGATAGTTGCTCGGCAGTCCGCGAATACTCAAACTGTGAGTGCAAACCGTGAATAGTCAAGGGCCTACTGTACCGGGCTCTCCACACACTGAATGACTATAGATAAGAAGACAGAAACACGATTGAGGCCATTTTTTTGAACAAAAGCATTACTTCCAGTTCGATTAGTGGGAATAGTCAAAGTTTTTTTTTTTTTTACTGTTCCAAAGTTTTGCCAAAATGCATTTTCCGAATGCATGTCAAAAAAACGGTTTTCCTTCAGAGTATCGCAATATGTATTGTTTGCATGTTAGAACCGGTGTAAACCAATAAACCGGTTTTATTGCACAGCTCTAATATTAACTAGTCTTCTAAAATTGTTACATAGATATTTATGTACAGTATTATTAAAATTTTTATACATTAAGTTTAATCTTAATTGAGTTTGGCAATATTTACATTCAGCCATCCAAAGTATTTTAATTCATTATATTCCACATGTGTTCTAGGCCCCATTTTAGACATGATCTAACAGCTTTATTTTGTACAATTTGTAACTTGTTTTTTTGAAGGTTTAAATAGAGCACTGTACCAGGCTGTTGATGCATATTCCATATGACACAATACTAGTGCATTACACAATGTTTTTCTTGTGTTTTTATTAAGTACACTGGCTTGTCTGTATAGAAATGTCAATGTGAATGAACATTCTTCATTAAAGACTCAACTATATTAATGCCAGACAAGTCTTGATCTAGTGAAATGCCTAAGTATTTAACATTTTTTGTTGATTTAATTTTATGACCCAGCACAATCAATTTCAAAGTTTTTAACATGTTTTAGTTTATGTTTTGACCCAAAACAGTAAACATTCTGTTTTACCATAGTGTAATGACAGTTTGTTATCTATTAGCCAGTTATAACATGACTCAACGTTCTTCTAACATTTCATATTTTGTTGGGATCATTATCTGACACAATCAACACACTATCATCTGCATATAACAGTAATTTACAGTTGTTTGACATACAAGTTGACATCATTTATATAACATGTGCAAAAGTGGCCCCAATATATTACCTTGGACAACTCATCATCATCATCATCATCATCATCATCTTCTTCCGCTTAGTCCAGGGTCGGGTCGCGGGGGCAGCAACCTTAGCAAAGAGGTCCAGACATCCCTCTCCCGAGCTACTTCCTCCAACTCTCCCGGAGGGACACCGAGGCGGTCCCAGACAAGCCGAGAGACATAGTCCCTCCAGCGTGTTCTAGGTCGACCCCGGGGTCTCTTCCCGGTTGGACATGCCCGAAACACCACACCAGGGAGGCGTCCGGGGGGCATTCTGACCAGATGCCTGAGCCACCTCAACTGGCCCCTCTCAATGCGGAGGAGCAGCGGATCTACTCCGAGCTCTCCCCGGATGGCAGAGTTTCTCACCCTATCTCTAAGGGAGAACCCCGCCACCCGGCGAAGAAAGCTCATTTCAGCCGCTTGTATCCGTGATCTTGTTCTTTCGGTCATTACCCAAAGCTCGTGACCATAGGTGAGGGTTGGAACGTAGATCGACTGGTAAATTGAGAGCTTCGCCTTGCGGCTCAGCTCCTTTTTCACCACAACGGACCGGTACAGGCACCGCTTAACAGCAGAGGCTGCAGCAATCCGTCTGTCGATCTCTCGCTCCATCCTTCCCTCACTCGTAAACAAGACCCCAGGATACTTAAACTCCTCCACTTGGGGCAGGACCTCATTCCCGACCCGGAGGGTGCATTCCACCATTGTCCGACTGAGAACCATGGCCTCGGACTTGGAGGTACTGATCTTCATCCCGGCTGCTTCGCACTCAACCACGAATCGCTCCAATGAGAGCTGGAGGGCCCGACTTGATGAAGCCAAAAGGACAACATCATCCGCAAAAAGCAGAGACGATATCCGATGGCCACCAAACCAGAACCCCTCATCGCCTCGACTGCGCCTAGAAATTCTGTCCATAAAAATTATGAACAGAATCGGTGACAAAGGACAGCCTTGGCGGACTCCAACTCCCACTGGAAACGAATCCGACCTGCTGTTACCAATACGGACCAAACTCTGGCTCCGGTGATACAGCGACCGAATAGCTCGTAGCAACGGATCCGGAACGCCGTATTCTCGGAGCACGCCCCACAAGATCTTTCGAGGGACACGGTCCAAATCCACAAAGCACATGTGGACAGATTGGGCAAACTCCCATGCCCCCTCCAGAATCCTGTGGAGCGTATACAGTTGGTCAAGAGTGCTGCGGCCAGGACGAAAACCACATTGTTCCTCCTGAATCCGAGATTCGACTATCGGTCGGATCCTCCTCTCTAGTACCCCTGCATAGACTTTCCCAGGTAGGCTGAGGAGTGTAATTCCCCGATAATTGGAACACACCCTCCGGTCCCCCTTCTTAAAAATTGGGACCACCACCCCAGTTTGCCAATCCAGAGGTACAGCTCCCGATGACCACGCGATGTTGCAGAGACGAGTCAACCAAGACAGTCCTACAACATCCAGAGCCCTGAGATATTCCGGGCGGATCTCGTCCAACCCCGGAGCTCGACCACCGAGGAGCTTTTTGACAACCTCAGTGACCTCCACTCCAGTGATGGGCGGACCCTCACCCGAACCCCCAGGGTCTTCCTCTTCCACGGAGGGCGTGTTGGTGGGATTGAGAAGGTCCTCAAAGTATTCCCTCCACCTCTCAACAACATCCCCAGTCAAGGTAAGCAGCTCCCCACCTCCACCGTAAACAGTGTTTGTGAAGAACTGCTTCCCCCTCCTGAGGCGTCGGATGGTGGCCCAGAACCTTTTTGAGGCCAACCGATAATCACTCTCCAGGCCCTCACCGAACTCCTCCCATGCCCGAGATTTTGCATCTGCGACAGCCTCGGCTGCAGCATGTTTGGCCTGCCGGTACCCGTTTGCTGCCTCAGGAGTCCCATAGGCTAATAAAACCCGATAGGCCTCCTTCTTCAGCTGGACGGCCCCCTTCACCGCAGGTGTCCACCACCGGGTTCGGGGATTACTGCCACGACAAGCACCGACGACCTTACGGCCACAGCTATGGGCTGCCGCCTCAGCAATGGAGGCACGAAACATGGCCCATTCGGATTCCATGTCCCCCTGCCTCCTCCGGAACGTGGTTGTAGCTCTGACGGAGGTGGGAGTTAAAGGCCTCTCGGACAGGGGGCTCCACATCGATCTACAGAATATTTACATTTAGAAACAGGTAACATATTTACAAGTGTTCTAGCTAGAGATGTAAAAAAATGTTAATTAAGGTAGCAACTGAAAAAGAATCATAAATTGATTTACCATCATTTACTAATACAATTGGATTATTACATTTAGACATATGACTATAACCTAGACTTTTTGGGGGTTGTTCTATAACTTTTTACTGTCATCTATATTTTCTTCACATTTAACTGACCCTTGACAATTTTGAGAGAGCAATAGATTACACTTTGATCAACCAAGTGGAATAACACCACCTTAACAGATTTTTTCTTTTTGATTACATAAGATTTGATCAAGCAAAGTAGATGTGTTATTTGTTATCAGCAATTTGAATGTTTGTGTGTAAAATGTGCCAAGATAGTTTAAAATTTAAAGTACCAGCATTATTTACTTTATGAACTTTCCCCAGTAACTTCAGAGAGATAAGATTTCCTTTCAGCTTTTTTCCTTTCTCAGGGGTCGCCACAGCGAATGATTCGCACATTTGATTTGGCATAGGTTTTTACGTCAGATGTCCTTCCTGACACAACCCTTTAGCAAGGGACAGAAACACGCGGCTTTGCAGCTCCTCTTTACGAAAGTCAACAATGTTTTTTTACATGCCTCTCACTATAGACAACGAGAGTCACGGCCGGCCTTTGTTAACCCAGTTAGCTGCACTGGGTGTTCTGCAGTAACTTGAATAATCTACAAATGACTTTAGACCTGTCATGTCAGACCAGGTAGAAACTCATATGCTAGTATATATCATGTTCTACGGTAATCACAGAATACAAAGCTTTGAATCGTTTGAATAAAGATACTGTAGTAGAATATTTTTACTTGCTGTATTTCTTCTTCTTGCTGTTCATTTAACTTTTATTGACCCAAATGTCTATTCCCCCTGTTGAGTCCGTTGAATGTGGAAGAAGACGACTGGAGACTGGTTTTGAGTTGAATATGAGAAGCTTTATTGCGTCGTTTGCAAAGGACGGAGACCCAACAAACATGCATAAAAGACACGCTAGAAAAGGTCTGAGGTCTCACTCGCGGGTGTGTGCTTTTAAGGGCTTCAGAGCAGGTTCCTTCTTCCTGGTTTGGGACTGGGTCTACGCTGTGTTGTTGTCTCAAGAGGATGCGATGAGTCTGGGCTCTGTCTGGGAAGTGAGGAAGTGAGGAAAACATGAGGAAGTAAGGAAACCACCGAACCAGGAACTGTTGAAGGTCACAGACGGCTCAGTGTGTCACAGGTGTCTCAGCAAAAATGGACATGCAGAATGGCCCCTTAAGCATATTATTTGATTATTCTCAGCAAGCATTTAAGTATAGCAAAACATAGAAAAACAAAGTACCATTGTACCGTTATATAAGGCAATGTTTGTACTAAAGTACATGATAATATGATGCACTTTTACACCCCCACCAAAAAAAAAAAAAAAAAAAAAGAGAAAGAAAAAAAAGTTTAAATCCCGAAGGTCCTGCTTGCTACCATAACACCCTGTATAGACACGCAGTAATAGTCGAAAACGCGGGTTGTAAAAACAAAAGCTATAAAGTCGAATTGTGCTGTCAAATTTGTAAAAATGTTGAATAAAAACAGAAAGAATTCGGATTGTTGTCATTTTAATGCAAAATAAAAAGTTAATAAACAGCGAACGTGGTGTAAATTCTTTTTGATTATCAAACAGGCGAACATAGTTACTGTTTCCGGGTCACATTCACAACCTCCGCCTTCTGAGATTTTCTCTCGTGTGTTTGGTTAATATTGATGTCTATTTAGAAAAGCTACCCGGCATGCCTTGCTGTGGGTAGACATATAATACTTTAAATTGTATATTTTGTAGCTTTTAAAAACGAAAAATTACATAGTTAAGAAGGACAAACAATTAAATCTATTTAAAATGTATAATGTATTTATAATATCTATAAGGGTGAAACATACATACCCTCAAGACGTAAGATAACTTTTAAAATGGGGTCATTGCTACGACGCATCTTTCAGTCAACACTCATGTTTCTCTTCAGATCGTATAAATCTTTCGCCTTTTACTAAAGATTTCCGTGGGGAGGAACACTATGAGTATAATATAATTTTTCGTCGCTCCACTTTATGGTGGAGCTCACAGCTTGTATAATAATAGAATAATATACTGCACATGAGTTGTGTCGTTCGAATGGGTGACCAACTGATGGGAGGCAGTGTTGTGACTTGATTACAGACTATTATGGTGGTTATAGCAACTTAATTTATGTCGTCTACTAAGAGGTAGATAACTTGCTTTTCTTCTAGATTTTAAATGGAATGTTAGTGCACCGTAGCTTTTTAAGAAGGATTTCTGAAGGGAGGGAAATCTGAGTATCAAATCATTTTTCATTGCTTCTCTTTGAGTTGGCTCTTCTATTCTGGACTAAAGAAAAAGTAAGTGATGTACTGTACTGTGATTATTTAAATTAAGGGGCGGTCCAACATTTTCAACATTGTCCCAAGCGTACAGAGAATACCCCCCCCCCCGAAAGCGTACAAATAAATGTCGATGATCCCTCGGCAGGATTTTAAAATAAGACATTAAACAAAACAATGGTCAAACCTCTTTTATAAAATAAATCAATGTATTTCCTTGATCGGGTCAGAGGGAACTGCATTGTGCCTTTGTGGATCTGGAAAAAGCAGGGTGCCAAGAGAAGAACTGTGGTATTGCATGAGGAAATCTGGAGTGGCAGAGAAGTATGTTAGAGTGGTGCAGGACATGTATGAGAGATGTAAGACAGTGGTGAGGTGTGCTGTTGGTTGTGACCGACGAATTCAAGGTGGAGGTGGGACTGCATCAAGGGTCAGCTCTGAGCCCCTTCTTGTTTGCTATGGTGATGGACAGGCTGACAGACGAGGTGAGACAAGAATCTCCATGGACTATGATGTTTGCAAGATGACATTGTGATCTGTAGTGAGAGCAGAGAACAAGTGCAGGAAAATCTAGAGAGGTGGAGGTATGCCCTGGAAAGGAGAGGAATGAAGATGAGCCTCAGAAAATCAGAATACGTGTGTGAATGAGAAGGACCCAGGAGGAACGGTGATGTTACAGGGAGCAGAGATAACGAAGGTGGAGGATTTTAAGTACTTAGGCTCAACATTCCAGAGCAATGGAGAGTGTGGAAAAGAGGTGAAGAAGCACGTGCAGGCAGGCTGGAATGGTTGGAGAAAAGTGTCCGGTGTGATGTGTGATAGGAGAGTGTCAGCAAGAATGAAGGGAAAAGTGTACAAGACGGTGGTGAGGCCAGCGATGTTGTATGGATTAGAAACAGTGGCGCTGAGGAAAAGGCAGGAGGCAGAGCTGGAGGTAGCGGAGATGAAAATGTTGAGGTTCTCGCTGGGAGTAACGAGGATGGATAGGATCAGAAATGAGTATATCAGAGGGAATGATAAGATGTTTTGGAGACAAAGTCAGAGAGACTAGATTGAGATGGTTTGGACATGTACAGAGGAGGGATAGTGAGTATATTGGTAGCAGGATGCTGAGGTTGGAACTACCAGGCAGAAGGCCTCGAGGAAGACCAAAGAAGAGATTTATGGATGTGGTGAAGGAAGACATGAAGGTCGTTGGAGTCAGAAAAGAAGATGCAGAAGACAGGGTGAGATGGAGGCGGATGATTTGCTGTGGCGACCCCTGAAGGGAGCAGCCGAAAGGAAAAGAAGAAGAAGAGTATTTCCTTGATCAATACCTCTTTTATACACCAGTCAAATAATAATGAAATCAATAAAAAAACGTACTTTTAAATTATTATTTTTAATGACACCTGCTTTAATATTAATACTAAGACATTATTTGGTTTTAATAATAAAAATAACATTGTTTGTAATAATATTATTTTATATTAAAATATAATTCAAAATGTCTGCATTTTTTATTGGTCATTGGCTTTTGGACGACCACTCTTCAGTTTGTGATCAGCTGCCTTCTGATGTTTCAGCAGCTGACAGCGGGTTGGGTAGTACTGTATTCATAAATAAACCATTACACACACAGGAAATTATAAGGTCGGGTCATGGGGCAGCAGCCTAAGCACTGAGGTCCAGATGTCCCTCACCCCAGCCACTTCCTCCAGCTCTTTCGGGGGGCACCGAGGTGTTCCTAGACAAGCTGAGAGAGAGGCGTGCTTCAGCGTGTTCTAGGCAATGACATGGAAGAAAAACGTTTTTCTTTTACGTCATTGGTTCTAGGTCAATACTGGGTTAGACAAGATTCCCCATGGAATATGATGTTTGCAGATGACATTATGATCTGTCGTGAGAGCAGAGAACAAGTGCAGGAAAATCTAGAGGTGGAGGTATGCCCTGGAAAGGAGGGGAATGACGGTTAGCCTCAGTAAGACAGAATACATGTGAATGAATGACAAGGACCCAAGAGGAACGGTGAGGTTACAGGGAGCAGAGATAACGAAGATGTAGGATTTTAAGTACTTAGGCTCAACAATCCAGAGCAATGGAGAGTGTGGAAAAGAGCTGAAGAAGTGTGTGCAGGCAGGTTGGAATGGTTGGAGAAAAGTGTCTGGTGTGATGTGTGATAGGAAGGTATCGGCAAGAATGAAAGGAAAAGTGTACAAGACGGTGTTGAGGCCAGTGATGTTGCATGGTTTAGAAATATGAGGCCATGGGGAAAAGACAGGAGGTAGAGCTGGAGGTAGCAGAGATGAAAATGTTGAGGTTCTCTGTGGGAGTAATGAGGATAGATAGGATCAGGAATGAGCACATCAGAGGGACAGCACATGTAAGACGTTTTGGAGACAAAGTCAGAGAGGCTAGATTGAGATGGTATGGACATGTACAGAATAGTGAGTATATTGGTAGTAGGATGCTGAGGTTGGAACTTCCAGGCTGAAGGTCTGGAGGAAGACCAAAGAGACGATTCGTGGATGTGGTGAAGGAGGACATGAAGGCAGTTGGTGTAAGAGAAGAAGATACAGAGGATAGGGTGAGATGGAGGCATATGATTTGTTGTGGTGACCCCTGAAGGGAACAGCCAAAAGGAAAAGAAGAAGTAATTCGTAATATTTTCGTATGTGACTTTTGGCCACAAACTGGCATCAGTCGACCACTCTGCTTTGGAAATATCGTAGGGATCTTTATCTCCAACTAACTTCAGTTTATCCAAATACCAACTCCTGACCACTGGCTCCAAAGTGTCTACATAGCGGTAAGAGTTATTCACAGGGGCAGGGACCTTTTTTCCGAAACTGGACATCTCAAACAAACTAAAAAAGCTGAGCTGTCACGAAGCTTGCCCTCAGCAATGGCGGCCGGAAGCTGAGCATTGTGGGAAAAGAAGCTATGCGTGACGTCAGCGAAAGGGATCTTTTCAATGACGTTGAAGATAAACGTTTTTCTCACGTCATTGGATCTATTGGTTAATATACGATCAGAAGGAGATTTTCATAGATATCGGGATGGAAAAACAATAGCGAGTCAAATGATAAAACACGTCCAGATACAGATTTTTAAATTGTATTAAAATATAAATTTATTTAAAAATATAGTACAGAATTAACAGTGTTCAATTCTTAGGCTTAAAACAATATTTATTACCACGAGTGTGCTCTGCATTATTTTCTTTTATCCATTCACTTTCTGGTTTAAATTACTATTATGCTTACATACTGATAAAAAAGATCAGCTTAGTTGGTTATTAAACGTGTCAGGTTTTAAAATGTTTTTCATTGTCATCATCATACAAATAATTTTCCAGTTTTCTTCTTTTTCTTTTGCTTTTGGCTCTTTCCTTCACGGGTCGCCACAGCGAATCATTTGCCTCCACCTCACCCTTTCCTCTGCATCTTCTTCTCTTACACCAACTACTGTACCTTCATGTCCTCCTTCATCACATCCATAAATCCTCTCTTTGGTCTTCCTCTAGGCCATCTGCCTTGTAGTTCCAACCTCAGTATTCTGCAAATAATTTTACAGTGTTCTTTCAAAAAATATTTATCCCAGAATTCGACACTTTGATATATTTTAAATAGTGAGAGGAATGAGGGGAGGACAGGTAGCTCTTGAGGCTCTGATGAGGCCCAGGGGACATTTAGTGCGTTAACCTTATTTCATGGTCCTGTCAGTACTGCATCACCACTTAAAGCTCTGACTATAAATAAAACCTATTTATGTGCATTAAATGTCTATTTCTTTATACAATACAAAATTATATACATCAGATGAACTGATCCAAAATCTTAATGAGAAATGTGCAGTTCCACACACAACACAGCAACACTGAATCAACATCTCTCTGCTGTAGATGTGGTATGTGACCACTAGATGACAGTAGGAGGACAAATACATTGATATTCATGACAATGGCTCTATGGTTGCAGGAGCTCTGTGCCACTGCTGATTTACCATTGTATCCTCAGGGGTAATACTTTTTATTTACTTTCTACTCACTACATCTTTTTCATAGTATATGTTTTTATCGTTCATAAAACTTCCATATTTTGACTTTCTGATACTGATATTTATTTATTTATGATGATGATGATGATGATTAAACACTCAATTGCCAAACCAGTTAATCCTAAAGTCGCAGGGCAGATGGAACCTATTGTCAGTTACACCCTGAACAGCTTGCCAGACAATTGCAGGGCAACACAAAATGAGACATTCACACTCACACCTGTGGGCAATAATAATAATGAAAAAAAACCCCCCACATCTACCCTAATGTGCTGACTGTGGAAGAAAACCAGAGTACGAGGGCTGAACCATACAAACATGGAAAGAACATGCAAACTACTCATCAATGCTCTCTCTGAGACGAGAACTATCTTGCTGTGCTAACAATTATGGTGCTGTGCTTCCTATTATTATTATTATTATTATATGCCACAGTGATAGTGGAGCTCATTTATATTCTGTGTTTACTTAATAGGCACTGACAACAACATAGATAATGCTCATATATACTCTTTAAGACTGATAATAAAGCAGTGCATGGTCTGTGGTACTCACTAACCAGAACTTGGCTTTAGAGTAAATATATATATATATATATATATATATATATATATATATATATATATATATATATAGTGTGTGTGTGTGTGTGTGTGTGTGTGTATGCTACTGTTTAAGGCCTTTTTAAAACCTGGTGCTTCCTGTGAAGATTGCACACATAAAACATATCAGCTCATGCTCTAAACATTCTGTCGATCCTATTATTCTTCTCAAGGTCAAAGGTGACGGCTAAAAAAAACTCAGGGTACATCCACTACCAGCATGGATTATGCAGCAAATTCACTGTACTGTATATTGGTACTAGTTTTAATCACCCATGTACTCATCTTCGGGTTTGACCTTTAAGGTTGTTCAAGGTCAGGTTCAACTGTCTCAGTGGAAAATCCATATTCCTCTTAGTGTTCTGTAGTAGGGACATATCTACTGTCAACTATTTCAAAGTTATAGATTCAAATCTTGGTGACCTTGCTCTGACTTTCACTTTTGACCCAAACATTACAAAATCAAATTCATCTTTGGGACGGAGGTTGGGTAGTCTCACCACCAGGTCTTTTTCTCATTTTCTTATGAAGAGACAGGTTGTCACAAGTATTTGATTTTCCCTACTGTGCTAACCTGCTGGCATGAATGTCACATGACAATATCCATGTGCCTTGTGAGTTTCTCTGGTATAGGAAGCAGGTAGGAATTAGTCCAGTCAGTAGCAATATTTAGGTTTGACACCAGGGTCATTCCAATTATAGAGCAGTATGAAAAATATACTACCGCCTGTATTGGCTGTTAAGGTCCACTCTTGGCATGCTAGTACTGTGGCTATTCTGCACTATATATGTGCTACAACCCTGACCAGGTGCTGCTGACAAGGTCGGCTCATCAGAAACAAATGAAGGTGTAGAGCAATGCAGGGGAAATGCCTGGGAAAGGCAATTGCTGTGCAACGTCATTTGGCATCAGCACAAGGCATTTGTGTTCCTGGGCGAGAGAGTAGGATAAACTGTAGCGAAGGACATTTAAAAAAAAAAAAACCTGGGGACATGAATTTGCCTAATGTGTAATTCTTTGGACCGTGGTTTGGAAATCAGACTCCTCAGAGGAAACACACAAGCTTGAGAGAACACGCAAACTCCATATATAAACACCCTCACCAGGCCTGGAACTCAAACTTCATGCTGGGGGCAGATGTGTGAACCATGACACCACCGTACCACTAAACATCAGTACGCTTTATCTTATAGTTGTAACTTGTCTCCACAAAATGACTCTTAATGTACCAAACTAACATTTTAACAAAATGACATTTTCTTATTTATTAATTAATGTGTTAAAGTTGAGATCCATTATCGTCATATCTTCATTAAAATCTGTATGATTTTTTTGTGGTCACAGTTGTGTACACCATTTTAAATACCCTTTATGAAATAATTTGACTTAATAAAGATTTTGTTTGTGACTTTTTTTAAATGATTATTTAACAAAGCCTTTCCTATTTTCTATATTTGATTGACTTGTTGGTACTAATGTACTTTCTCACAATTGGAGTGTATTATTAACTGTAACTGGGGTATCTTAGGAGTAGGAATTCTGTATAATTTGTATTGGATTTAAGATCTAAAAACAGAAATATGTTGTACATACTGAGTTTTTTGTGGGGGTTTATTTAAGTAAAGATTTAAAACTGAGATATCGCCCAAGTCCTCTTTTTCTGAGAATTTATTATTTAACCAAAACCGAAGTAGAAACCATATGTTTACACAGCATTTCACAGTGTCACTTAGAAACTAAATTTAAGCCCATTGTGCTGCTACATTTAGCAGTTTTCTTTGCTCCCTTCACCTTCATCTAACCTCAGCCTCTCCACTCCTGTCAGCTACAGGAGGTGTAGGAAAATAGCCAAAAATATTGTCCATCTCATGGCAGTGGGTGCATGAGGGGGTGTAGAGGGCTTTTGATTAGAGATATGTGCCCATTATCTGACTGTTGAGGACAGAAAGACTGGAGGAAAGGACTGGGTCAGGTCACAGCACAGGAGAGGGCGGGCAGGGTGGGTGGGATGGTGGGGATCTAATAAAAGAGAAATGGGAATGGTATACACAAAGCCTGCTCATCTTAAACCTTGACCAGTTCAACCAGGAAAGCAAGATGCCCGAACCGACCAAAAAAACAGGTAATGGCATCGAGTTTTGAACTTTTGGTGAATAAAGTTTAACAAAATTTCAATAAAAGTCTTTGTGAAAAGTATGATTATGAAAGGATTCACAGCAATGACCAGCTACAGCTATTGTTGGGTTTGATATCCTGGATTTATTAGTGATACTGATTTATGTTATGTATTGTTATATTTTTATTTGTATTTTTAAACAGAAACAACGAGTCTGGTTTAGAATTGTGCAGCACGGCAAATGAATAAAATATATAGTCAAACAGCACACATCAGCTGGATGCCCTGATTACTTATAATGTATTATTAAATATTCATCTTTCTCAAATTGAAAGGCGAATAGAGGTGATATCTATCTTTACTTTGTCACTGCCTTTTAACTTGTAAAGGCTCCTTCCTCTTTTAGGGGATGTTGAATTGAATAGGTTATGTTCAATATCATCACTTTTTTGCGTTTTCATTTGCCATGTAAACAAAAGAACGGCATCTGTGTAATGTTTTTAGAATTATTCTAATTTAAAGAGTCAGACCTCAAGTGATCTCTTTTTAGTAAGAGCTAAATATATTTCACTTCTCACTATTTCATTCATTTCACATCTGGATAAGTACCTGATAACATGATAAGTACAACTTGCTGTTGTAGTTATATCCTCATCGTCTCACCTGTACATTTATTAATATGCTAATCAACTCTTTATATTATAACTATAATTTCAAATGTTGTTCCTCATTTAGTTCGTTCGTTCTCCTTTCGGCTGCTCCCTTTTTTTCCCTCAGGGGTTGCTACAGTCAATCATCGCATATTTGATTTGGCATAGGTTTTTTCGGCGGATGCCCTTCTTGACACAACCCTTTAGCAAGGGACAGACACAAGCTGACGGCTTTGCAGCTACTCTTTATGAATGTCAGCAATGGGTCTTTTACATGCCTCACACCATAGACAGTGAGAGACATGGCCGGCCTTTGATAACCAAGTTAGCTGCACTGGAAGGGACAGTGAGAACCTTGTGGAGAGTGAGACTTGAACCCCCAACCTTAGGATCAGTGATCCAGCGCCCTATATCCCGAGGCCACCACTGCCCTGTTGTTCCTCATTTAGGTATTTTATGAATAAAACACTTACTGCAGAATTTTTTCAGTAAAAATAGTTTTCTATATATTTGATCATATGTGTATATATATATATATATATATATATATATATATATTTTTTTTTTAATCAAAATATAGAACATATACTGTATCATGCATTTAAATGTAACGTATTATTGACAGATGTGCTAGTTTTATATCTGATTTGTTAGATTAATATCTGTTATTATTGCTGTTATCTTGCCTTCTTGAAACTGATATGTTTACATCCTATTCTTATGATTTTGTACTGATGCTTCTTATGAAAGTGAAACATACAATTGTCACCTTTTCAAACAAACTATTGAAAGTATTTTATAAAATTGTAGATTTTACTAATTTTAAATGTTTGATGAAATAATGAAAATGTTTTGTGACCACAATTTAATGGAAACATCCTTGGGTTATCACCCACCTGTCATAAAAACATATGTATCTGTCAAAAACTGAAAAACGGCCGACAAGAGTTTGCTAAAAGATTGACAGACAGACAGACAGACAGACAGACAGACAGACAGAAAGACATAGACAGAAATAAACACCCACCATTCACCATTAAAGACATAAAAAATATATAATATTTAATATCTAACTCCTCCAAGGTGGTTATTGGTTATGTCTTTAGAATATTATTTAGACTTTTTTTCAGCAGGTACGATGCCAATAATAGAACCATTATAATTAAAAAAAAATCATTGTTTCTACTGTATATACATTATATCCAGTCATTTGGCTGGCCTGATATTGTAGACATATTTTGTTATCGTGTTTTAGTTCTAGTCTGCAGTATGATTAAACACAATGGGCCAGTTGCTGTTTGACCATGACTTTGAGAAGTGGACCTTGTGTTTCAAATGGTGCTGGTGATATGATACAGTAGGAAAGGCTTAATCTTGGCAAGTGACGCATGTACATTTCTAAATGCTGAGACAATACAGCTCGGTTTTATGCATCTGTGCTAGTTCGGCCACTTGTTTTTATAAGTGCAACACTTGCGGCACTCCAGTGATCCAGTGACATGACATTTCATATGCAATATAAAAGGAAGCAATAAAATTAATTCCTTTCCATCACTGAAATCCACACAATATACCGTATCACTGACAAGCATCCAACAGCTTAATACTCAGCAAAATCCAATTTGTCTGATAGGTTATTATGTGGCTTTGTGTGCTAAGACTCACAGTATTCAAACCACGTTATACTGATACGTTTATGGAGCTGACTAAGCTTCTTTTCGATTAGTGGTAATATTGTGTTATATACTGACACATTTTCAGTCTTAATCTCTTCTCCAGGGTTTTTCTTCAATGCTATTACAATCGAGCACAACTGTATTTTCATTCATTCATTTTCTAAACCACTTAATCGCAGGGAGGCTGGCGCCCATCTCAGCTGACAGCTCACCAGGCCACCGCTGGTCAGAAACACACTGTTGGCTGTACACTGTACTCTTGACGAAGACAGTGAGAGACCTGTCCAGCCTTGATAATCCAATTAGCTGCACTGTAGTGACAGCAGTGACAACCGTTGACAGTGGGGCTTGAACCCCAAACCTTGGGATCAGTCATCTAGCACCTTACCATTCTTTATTTCCTTTCACAAAACAGTATATCATTCCTTGTCAGTTCTAATACAAGTAACCTATTAAAATGTGTTTAATTGCATCTCAATCATCTGCATTAAAAGCCAACATTGTTGTGTTGAATATGTGAAAATGGATCTGTCAGATGACAACAGACATATATCACACATCCATCAACATTAACTTTAAATGTTATTTGGACTATCAGATAAAATAAAAG
Organism: Plotosus lineatus; assembly: GCA_024760905.1. Lineage (NCBI taxonomy): Eukaryota > Metazoa > Chordata > Actinopteri > Siluriformes > Plotosidae > Plotosus > Plotosus lineatus. Next base: position 10,840,188 of record CM045748.1, read on the forward strand.
TCAGCTGCCAGTCTATCTTAACTGAAGCCCAGGTGCCCCTCCTGACCTTGTAAATCACTGTCCCATATTTCTTTTCCCCATGAGGAAACAGCCAGTCGTTACTAGAGTATGTGTATCCATGCCATTCCAAATTACACTTTTTTATTCTTTATTGTCAGTATCACAGATTAATGTTCTTTTATCTGTATGTGGCAAAAAAATAAAATTTGAAGGGTAAAAGTTATTAAATGGACGTAGTGAGAATGAGGAGCACAGTGTCATTCTTCCAATGCTTCCACAACCACTGAAATAGAGTCCAGATAATCCTCCACACAACACTGTGTAGGTCGATCAAAGCATTGTGCTCGAGTGCATTTATTAATGGAGAACATATGCTGTGCATTCTATATTTGAACAAACCTGCATGCACGCAATACAGAGAATTTCAAGCTGTTTGAATAGTAGGAAACAAACTGTTAAAATATACAACTGCACAAATCCAACACAGGCCAGCTAACTGGGTTATCAAAGGTCAGCCACGTCTCTCATTGTCTATGGTGTGAGGTTCATGTGAAAGAACCATTGCTGACTTTCGCCAAGAGTTTCTTCCCCTTGCTAAGGGTTGTGTTAGAAAGGGCAAAAAAAAGCAAAAAAAAGGGAACAGCTAAAAGAAGAAGATATTCTTAATAGATCAGTGCATAATGGTCATTATTATACAAACCTCAATATTTTTAGATTACTTCAACACGTGTATCTGCAGGCTGTGCCAAAATGGTTTAAATTTTAAAATATCAGTATTATTTACTTTATGCACTTTCCCCAGTCACTTGAATAATCTACAAATGACTTTGGACCTGTCATGTCAGCCCAAGTAGAAACCGACATGCAAGTATATATCAGATTTTACGGTAATCACAGAATACAACGCTTCGAATAGTTTGAATAAAGATGTTGGAATTTTTTACTTCTTTTTCTTGCTGTTCATTTAACTTTTATAGACCCAAATGTCCGTTTCGCAAAAAGAAAAGAAAAGTAAAAAAATTGAATCCCGAAGTTCCTGCTTGCTCCCATAACACCCTGTATAGACACGCAGTATTTGTCGAAAACGCTGGTTGTAAAAACAAAAGCTTAGATTCTAATTGTGTTGTCAAATTAAAAAGAGATCAAATAAAAACACATTTTTTCAGAATAATGTCATTTTAATGCAAAATAAAAAGTGAAGAGACAGCGCAGCGTGAGTTCGTTTTGATTATCAAACAGGCGACCATAGTTCCTGTTTCCAGATCCACATTCTCAAGCTCCGCCTTCTGAGATTTTCTCTCGTGTGGTTGGTTAATAAAATTTATTTATAAAATCTACCCAGCATGCCTTGCATTGGGCATACATATAATATTTTAAATTGTATATTTTTGTTGAATTGAAAAAGCAATTATTACATGGTTAAAACGACATAAAAAACCTCATAAATTTAAAATTAATATATTAGATTTATAACATTTAACATACATACCCTCCATATGTAACATAACTCTTGAAATGGGGTCGTGTTTCTCTTTCCCTTTTACCCATTTCGTTGATAAAGAAGATGTCCGTGGGCAGGATTATCAGGAGAATAAATTAATTTTTGGGCGCTCCATCTTGTGGTGGAGCTCATTCCCGGTATTAAAGAAAAAATAATAAATTATTACATAATAAGTTTACGAAGTGAAACCACAACTCTTATAATAGCCTTGTCATCCTCTATTGCCGTTCAAGCTCAATTTTTGAATGACATCTGTTACACCGTGAGCACGTGTTTTGTAATATGCAAATATGGTTTTCTGTGATTGGATATTCTGGAGGATCTCGAAGTCGCCCAGAATATTCGATGTCAGGTGATATTAGTTATTTATAGTTATATGTGACTTAAAAATGTTAGCGCATAAACAATCATAATCTTAAAATATCGAGACAACTAAAGGTACTTCAATAATAAAATTATTTATATAAGAGTGCGCCATGAAGAGCTTACCATCATGGTGTCACATATCTCCCTGATCAGGGTTGAGGAGCTGGGCTTGCTGAAGGATATTCTGCTCATGTTTCTCTTCAGATCGTACAAATCTTTCGCCTTTTACTAAAGATTTCCGTGGAGCGGAACATCATGAGTTTAAAATAATTTTTCGATGCCCTACTTTGAGTGGGGTTCTTTTGGTTTGTAAAGGAAGATTCAATGCAGTTCTTGAATTACGGCAATTTGAGTGTTGCTGAAACTCTAATCACAAGAATTTTTCTGAAATTAAGGCAAACCCTAATATTTTTCATTTTGGTTTAAGAATCTCCACCGGCTTGGGGGTTCTTTCGGTCAGAAAATACCTGTGCTGTCATGGCGAGGGCGGCACAGTCCTGTGCCCAGCGGGGTGGAGTGGGTGCGGAGGGGAAGAAACGGTGGAGCATGCATTGGGGTCATGTCTTCAGGCAGTGCGGTATTTAGAAAGGGGTGTCACGATTATGGTCTCAAGTGGGATCATGGGAGGGGCTGCACCGCGACTTGGTTTTGTACGGTACCAGATCATCTCTGTAGCAAAAGGCATGTTGTAGGGTTGGAGGTGCGAGTGCCTCAGGGGATTGAGACCAAGGGTCAACCTGGAGGGAACCTTTGCAATATTCAGGGCCCAGATGGGAGAGAGTGAGGTGGTGGGGGTAAGAGGTGAAGAAAGAGGTGGCCTGACAGGAGGGACAGCCGTGCGTCCACCCTGGTGACCTGTGAAATGGTCTTGGGGGGGGGATTAGGTTAGCTTTTTGGGCTAGAGACTAAGTTGGGGTACAGCAATGAGATGGGTTTGGGGAGCAATAGGGGGGAATTTTGTTTCTTGGGAAAAAAAAAAAACTGGAAGGTTCGTTTGTATGGCCGTGGTGGGACATACTTGTGGACTACTACATTTTTAATAGTGAACCTTAAAATTGTGGACACTAGAAGGTGGAGGGCTACTTGTGGTTTTTTTTTTTGATGAAATGTTGAGTGTGCCATATGAAAGAGTGTTCAATAATAATAATAATAATAATAATAATAAAAAGCCTTTTTCTAAAGATTTCTGTGGGGAGGGCCATCATGAGGACTGTATAATAAATTTTTCGTAGCACCACCCTTGTGGTGGATCTCATATTCTGGACTAAAGAAAGAGTAATGTGATGCCTGGATGTGTTATCTTAATATATTGTGATTGCATAAATCAACCGATCCTCATTCTGGAGTATTAAAAATCTTTGGGAGTTTAAGCAGATTTGTATGATAGAGTGTACTCAGCAATGAGTCTGTCTCTTTTGTAATATGCAGCCTAAGCAATGAAATTCAGACGTTCCTCCAGCTCTCCTCCTGGTTGGACATGCCCGAAACACCACACCAAGGAAGCATTTGGGAGACATTCTAACCAGATGCCCGAGCCACCTCAACTGGCTCCTCTCAATGTGGAGGAGCAGTGGTTCTATTCCAAGCTCTCCCCAGGTGGATTAGCTTCTCACCCAGTGAAGGAAGCTCATTTCAGCCACTTGTATCCGCGATCTTGTTCTTTCAGTCGCTGCCCAAAGCTTGTGAACACAGGTGAGGGTTCGAATGTAGAACGACTGGCAAATTGAAAGCTTTGCCTTGCGGCTCAGCTCACTCTTCACCACGACGGACTGATACAGGCTCCGCTTTACAGCACAGGCTTCAGCAATCCGCCTATTGATCTCCCATGACATCCTTCCCTCACTCATGAACAAGATCCTGAGATACTTGAACTCCTCCACTTTGGGTAGGACCTCATTCCCAACCCAGAGGGTGCATTCCACCCTTTTCCGACTGAGAACCATGGCCTTGGAGGTGCTAATTTTAATCCTGACCGCTTTGCACTCGCCTGCGAATCGCTGCAATGAGAGCTGGAGGTTCCGGCTTGATGAAGTCAAAAGGACAACGTGATCCGCAGAAAGCAAAGACAAGATCTGATGGCCACCACACCAGAATCCCTCAGTGCCTCAGCTGTGACAAGAAATTCTGTCCATAAAAATTATGAACAGAATCCGTGACAAAGGACATCCTTGGCAGACTCCAACCCTCAGAAACTAATTCGACCTGTTGTTCCAAATACGGATCAAACTCTGCCTCCGGTGATATGGCGTAGCAACGGGTCCAGAATGCTGTACTCCCGCCCCACAAAATAGCCTGAGGGACAAAGTCGAAAGCCTTCTCCAAATACACAAAACACATGCGGACAGATTGGGCAAACTCCCATGCCCCCTCCAGGACCCTGTGGAGCGTTTTGAGTTGGCCACGGCCAGTACGAAAACCACATTTTTCCTCCTGAGTCCGAGGTTCAACTATCAGTCAGATCCTCCTCTCCAGCGCTCCTGCATAAACTTTCCAGGGTAGGCTGAGGAGCATGATTCCACAATAATTGGAATACATTCTCCGGTCCCCTTTTTAAAAATGGGGACTACCACCCTGGTTTTTCAATCGAAAGGTGAAAATGGCCCCGATGACCATGCAATGTTGCAGAGACGTGTCAACGAAGACAGTCCTACAGCATTCAGAGCCCTGAGATATTCAGGGTGAATCTCATCCACCCCCAGAGCCCAACCACCGAGGAGCTTTTTGACTACCTCAGTGACGTCAGCGCCAGTGATGGTCGGACGCCCACCCAAACCCCCAGGGTCTTCCTCCTCCATGGAGGGCATGTTGGTGGGATTGAGGAGGTTTTCGAAGTATTCCTTCCACCTCCCGATGACCTCCTCAGTAAAGGTGAGCAGCTCCCCACTCCTACTGTAGGACAGTATTTGTGGAGAACTGCTTCCCCCTCCTGAGGCATCACTGAATTCCTCATAAGTCCGAGATTTTGCATCAGTGACAGCTCAGGCTGCAGTACGTTTGGCCTGCCGGTACTTGTCTGCCGCCTCAGGAGTCCCACAGGCCAATAGGACCTGATAGGCATCCTTTTTCAGCTGGACAGCCCCCTTCACCGCAGGTATCCACCACCGGGTTCGAGCGTTACCTCCATGACAAACACCAATGACCACAGCTATGAGTTGCCACCTCAGCAATGGAGACACGAAACATGGCCTATTCAGATTCCATGTCACCTGCCTCCTCCGGGACTTTGCCGGAGGTGGGAGTTAAAGGTGTCTCTGTTAGGAGACTCCATAAAATGTACCCTGGAGACCCTAACTACACGTTGGGGCTGCTAGGTCAGAATGTGAACTTGGGTAATGCGAACTAGCCATATGAATAAGTCTACACCAGTAACTACTATAACAACTGTAATATCTAACACACATATAAATCCTCCCCGTAGCACCAAAGATAATGTTACTTGAAGTATGAATAGAAACCCCAAGACACCTTTTGAAGAAATCAGATTGGACTTTTTCAATTGGCTCCCTGAAACGATAACCCCAAGTTTCTGCACCATACAATAATATAGTATTGGATAAATCTTATAATCAAAATTTGATTATAAGAACATCATAGATAGAGGTCCTTCGATCCAAAATTAGTCTGGTCCTTCACCTAGGCCCCTGACAACACAGCTCCTAGGATAATTAGGACACGCAAACTCCTCCACCATGGTAAGGTGGCGACTCAAGGAGTGGAACTAAAGTAACTAAAGTTGCTTTAAAAATAAATTTTGTTTATATAAAGGTGCACCATGACAAGCTTATCAACATGGCGTCAGACATCTCCCCGATCAAGGTTGAGGACTTGGGCTTTTTTGTCGGGTATTCAACTCATGTTGCGCTTCAAATCATATAAATTGTTCAACTTTTACTAAAGATTTCTGTGGGGAGGGTCATCATGAGTATAAATTACTGTAATGTTTTGTCATGCCACCTTGTGGTGGATCTTATATTCTGCACTAATGGGAAAGTACCATGTTGCTGGGATGTTTTGTCTTTACATAAATGAACAGGTCCTCATACTGGAGTATTAAGAATCTTTTGTGAGTTTAAGCTGATTTGTAGGATGAAGTCTACTTAGCAGTGAGTGTGTCTCTTTTGTAATATTCAAATATGGCTTTCTGCAATCAGATGTTATGAAGGATCCCCAGGTATTAGTGTTTTTGTGACTTAAAAATGTCAGAGCATAAATGATCACAATCTTAAAATATTGAGACAACTAAAGGTACTTCAACAATAAATTTTTATATAAAAGTGTACCATGACAAGCTTATCATCATGGTGTCACACATCTCCCTGATCAGGGTTGAGGACCTGGGCTTTCTGATGGGTATTCAACTCCTATTTCTCTTCCGATCGAATAAATCTTTCACCTTTTCCTAAAGATTTCCGTGTGGAGGAACATCATGAGTGTAAATTAAATTTTTGATGCTCTGTTTTCAATGGGACTTTTTTTTTTATAATGAAAGATACACCATGTTCCTAGAATTATAGCACCTGGAATGTCTCTGACTGTGTATCTCCACCTGGAAAGAGATGTTTTTCAGGAATTATGACAAATTTTCATGTTGCACATTTTGGTTTAAGACTCTGCAGCAACTGTGAAGAAGTAGTGTAGTTCATGCAACAGGGAAGGCAAAATACTTATTCCTAGTTTATCGCAATACATTTCAGGTGTATCAAGCTTATGCTACAAAGGACCATGTGGCTGCAGGTTTTTGTTTCAACTAAGCAGAACCACACCTGACTTTGATAATTTAAACAAACGTTTGAATCTTCAGGCAGGTCATAGTTCAATCTGTGTGCTCTCTACAGACTTACCAATCAACTGCCTGAAGGCTCAGATCAGTTGTTTAAATAAGCAAAGTCAGAGTAGTTTCTGCCCCTTGCTAAAGGGTTGTGTCAGGAAGGGCATCCGACGTAAAAACCTCTGCCAAATCAAACATGCGAATCATTAATATGATTTCCATGAAGATGGAGGCAGATGAGTCCCTGTGGCGACTCCTGAGAAAAAAGGAAGAGCCGAAAGGAAAATAATAATAAGAAGAGGTGTGCTGCTGTTTTGTGGCATGAGCTTGACACTCCTGCATTAGATTATCATCCAAAATGTGATTTATTTCTGTAATCCAGGTCAAAAAGTGAAACTCTGTATATTAAAGATTCATTGCGCACAGGCTGATGTTTTAATTGTTTATCATTTAATTTTTAATGTTACAACTCTCAGTTAATTAAAACCCAAAAATCCAACAGTTCAGAAAACAGGAAATGTTGGAGATTCATGGTGTAACACCCGAATCAGATAATTAACTCAAAACACATGCAGAGGTTTTATGAGCCTTTAAATGACCTGCCAGTCTGGATCAGTAGATACACAGTCAGATTGCTGAAGATTGCAAATCACATGCAAATATTAACCCAGGAAGTGTCTGCTGGATGTTATTCGTACTCCATAGAGATTTAAAGGTGTTTAACCTTTACTGCACGCGGCGGGGGAGACACAGAAAACCATTGCAAAAGAAGCTGATTGTTCACAGAGTGCTGTATCCGGGCATATTAATGGAAAGTTGAATGAAAGGAAACACTGGAAGAAAAAGGTGCACAAGCATGAAGGAGAACTGTAGCCTTGTGTAAAACAAAATCCATTCAAGAATTTGTTGGGTTTACCAGGAATGGACTGCTGCTGGAGTCAGTGCATCAAGCCACTCTCGAAGCAGAGACAAAGTCAGAGGTGTCTTACCTGGACAAAAAGAACATTTCCAAAAGAAATCAATGCCTCAGAGTCTGAAGGATGAGAGGAGAAGCACAGAATCCAAGTTGCTTGAGGTCCAGTGTAAAGTTTCCCCAGTCACTGTCAGTTCGGGGAGCCGTGCCATGTACTGGGATTTTCTCGGGTCCAAGGCCAGCACAACTGTCTACCAAGAAGTTTTAGAGCACTTCATGCTTCCCTCTGCAGACCAGTTTCATGGAGATTTCATTTTCCAGCAGAACTTGGTACTTGCCCACACTGCTAAAAGTAGCAATTCCTGGTTTAAAGACCATGGTATCCCTGTGATTTCCAGCAAACCCACCTGACCTGAACACCAGAGAGAATCTATGGTGTATTATTCAGAGGAAGAAGCAAAACACCAGACCCAACAATGCAGAAGAGCCAAAGGCCGTTAGCAGAGCAACCCAGGCTTCCATAACACCACAGCAGTGCCACAGACGGCTCCCTCCATGCCATGTCGCACTGTTGCTGTAATTTATGCCAAAGAAGATCCAACCAAGCACCGAGTGTGATACATGGTCATACTTTTAAGTAGTTCAACATTTCTGTGTTATACAGAGTTTCACGTTTTGAACTGAATTACTGAAATAACTCAATCTTTGGATGATGTATGTTACTGTAAAATTGGCTGCGATGTGTGGAGAAAAATTGTGACATTTTATTTGTTCCTCATGTTCCATGCCATGCTGTTGCTGGGCTATGAACTCAAAGTGCAAATAGCAGGGCCTGCAACAAAGATCTTGCATTAAAATGTATGTCCAAAGTTGAAATTCCTATTTTTTTTACTTTGTGAACTGAGAATCACACATCAATTTATGGTTCCACACGTAAACAGTGGTATCCATGTCAGTTACATACAGATCCGACTCATTTTTCCTTGTGAGTTCCACATGCCATGCCACAATCTTCACTGTACAGTTGAGTTCCTCCTGAAGTGAATTTATTTTGCATGTAGTCATGTTGTAATTATTTTATTCACCAAAAACAAATGGGATGAATTTGGTGTTCAAGGAGATTTATTATGGTTTGTAACTACAAACCAGATTCCAAAAAAAGTTGGGACACTACAAATTGTGAATAAAAACTGAATGCAATGATGTGTAAGTGACAAATTTCAATATTTTATTCCAAATGGAACATAGATGACAGGGTCAAAACTTTAAACTGAGAAAATGTATCATTTTAAGGGAAAATATGTTGATTTTTAAATTTTATGGTGTAAACAAATCTCAAAAAAAGTCAGAAGAGGTAGCAATAAGAAGCTGGAAAAGACAATTGCACTTATTACGAACAGCTGGAAGACCAATTACCACTGAGGTCCATTGGCAACATAACTGAGTATAAAAAGAACTTCTCAGAGTGGCAGTGTCTCTCAGAAGCGAAGATGGGTAGATAATCACCAATTCCCCCTATGTTGCACAGAAAGATAGTGGCACAATATCAGAAAGGTGTTTCCCAGTGAAAAATTGCAAAGAGTTTGAAGTTATCATCATCTACAGTGCATAACTTCATCCAAAGATTCAGAGAATCTGGAACAATCTCGGTGTCTGAAGGTCAAGTCTGAAAAACCATACTGGACGCCCGTGATCTTCGGGCCCTTAAATGGCACTGCACCACAAACAGGAATGCTACTGTAAGGGAAATCACAGAATGGGCACAGCAATACTTCCAGAAACCATTGTCGGTGAACACAATCCACCGAGCCATCCACTGTTGCCAGCTGAAATTCTACAGTACAGAGAAGAAGCCATTTCTAAACAGGACCTATTCCCCCAAAAACACATTTCCTCGATTCCATGCTCCTCACATCATTGCCTCAGTTGGTGGAACGCTGACCCTGTGATGACTGAGGGAAATGAAAATGAAATTTTGGGATTATGCGCAGTGGTGGCCTGGTGGTAAGGTGCTGGATAACTGATCCCAAGGTTGGGGTTCAAACCCCACTGTCACCGGTTGTCACTGCTGTTCAAATACTGCGGCAGCGTTGTCCATCAGATGGTTCATATGCTCCTGTTTAAGCTATGATTAGTGCTCTTCATACAGCACTTACTCATGGAATGCCTGATCTGAACTTTTCTCAAATTTTGGTGATACATTTGCCTTGTGTATTATTTCTTTTATATTTATTCTTTGATATGCCACTATGGCAGGGGTCCTCAACCTTTTTATCACCGCGGACCGGTCAACGCTTGACAATTTTACCGTGAACCAGGGTGGTGGTGGTGGTGGTGGTGTTGTGTGTCATAGATTGTTCATATTGTAAATTTATATAAAGTAGATTATTATTATTATTATTATTAATAATAATAATAATAATAATAATAATAATAATAAGCACTCCATAAATGTTATTTTCCAACAGCTGAAATAAAGTTGGTTGGGAAGTAGAGCTTGAATTTTTCTAAAAAAAAACCCACAGGTGATGGTATGCATCAGCAGGGAGAATGAAGGCTCAGGCTCAGTCTCACCCAAAATCCCTGCTATTGTTTGAAACATGTCCAACTCGCCTCTGTTCATGTGCCGTCCCCTTGTGGGTTACAATTTAGCGCTCAAATGACCGACATGTAACCGAGAGAATGCAGTCATTTTTCAAAATAAAAGATTTTTCAAAAATAAAGATAGTTAAGATTCAGATAATTAATGAAACGGAAATAATTAATTATTTCTTCTGCGGACCGGTACCAATTGAGCAGCGGACCGGTACCGGTTTGTGGACCGGTGGTTGGGGACCCCTGCACTATGGGACCTGGAAAATCCATTGAAAGTGTAAAAGAAAATGGTGAGAATACATGATAGAGGTGAATAAAAAACATACAAAATGTTGAAATGATGAAAATGTTGTTCTTGTCTGGTGAATAAAACGTTTTCGTACTTGAGCTTTTATTCTTTATTCAGTTTTTATGTACAGAGAGGAGGAGGTCAAGAACAGATTAATCCATTATACATTATTTTTTATGAGTTTACAAACAAATCAGGTTTAGAACAACATTTAAGAATGAATTAAGGTGGAAACCTGAGGTTCCAGGGTGTTGTGTTGTGATGTTTTATTGTGGCATATTATAAAGTAGACCCTTTTAAAGACATGTCCCATTAGTAATAATCCATACATCACAGTATACCTTTGTACAGCTTTGCCGTTCATCATCTTTGTCCTCCTCAGTATCTGCATTCATCAAGAAACCAAAATGTCAGACCGTCGAGGTTGGGGCCACGGTGGTAATCGAAGCAGTGACTGAAAAGAAAGATGTAAAAGTAAGATGGCAACGGGATACCAAAGACATTGCAGCAAGTGATAAGTACATCATATCAACAGAGGGCAACAAGCATTCACTCATCCTTATCAATACTACGCCCGAGGACGCAGGAGAATATGCAGCTATATCCGGAACCTCAAAAGTCAAATTTGAGCTTAAGATCAAACAAGTCGAGGGTGGGTCAGAAAGTTTGTGTTCACATTTGTATCCTGACTGCACTTCAGTCTTCTGTGTCATTATATCACCTTTCTAATTGTGCCACCGCTTAACTTTGGATAATTATCGGGCATCTCTGTCTCATCCCTATACACCTCCACTTTGTGTGATTCCACTGAACTGACATATGGGTGTCACTCTTCTGATTCAGCACTCCATCCTTCTTTTCTGTCATTCTGTTAATATTCAATCACTACTAGCATGATTGTGCTTCAGTTTCAGACACAAAATAACTCTTTGAAAGGCAACATCCCCCATCCCTTTTACAATTCCTTTAGCTGAGCTATTAATAATCGACCTTGTCCACAGCAGCTCAGTGTAAACCTTGATGACCTTTGGCTCTGGAGATTGATTCCCTGAGAGGCTCTTGACAGCAAGAAGCAGGAGCTTTCATGGAAACAGCGATAGTCCCAGAATGTAAAACACAGAAGAGATACAGTATCTGGGGAATAAATACATAGACGCCTGGATTTATTTAACGGGCGTATAAGGTTCTTATAAGGTATAAGTCTATCTGAAGCTATGTCGAGGGTATTGTTGTTGGTCAGGATTTCTGAGAAAGCCTTGGAGTTCTGGTTTGTATGAAAAGTAATCAGACACATGCCAAAATAAGTCAATGAAAACTCAATAAGATGAATTTTTTATCCATTGTATTTTCAGTTTTTACTTCTGCCCGGGTTGCAGGGAGGCTAGAGATTTCAGTGGACACTGGGTGAAGGCGGGATACACCCTGCACAGTTCACCAGAACACTGCAGCACCAACAGACCCACATATGACAATTCATACTAATATTCACATCTAGGGGCAATTTGCAGTCAGGTAGCCAGCCTAATGTGCATATCTTTAGACTGTGGGAGAACACTGAGGACACCCATGCAAATTCTGAACAGAAACACTCAAACCGGGGACATGCTGACCACAACACCACCATGCAGTACTGATATCACCATGTCATGATATACTTTATAATATTTCTTCAGCCAAAGCATCAGCAAAAGAAGGAGAGGATAAACCCCCAGCAGCAGTAGGAACTGTACCTGAAACCATGCCCCCCGTTGGCACTCCCTCAGATCACCCAGCAGATGGTCCAGTAGCCATCCCTGCTCCGTCAGAGCCTCCTTCCCAAACTTCCAACGGACATGCTCTAGATCCTCACGATGCTGCTCATGACGGTAAATTAAGATCAATTTCTTACAAACTAACAAAGTACTCAACTATTATAACTATTTATACAGATTCCATTACTTCTAATTAAATTTCCTCAATCTTTTTCTCTTTTTCTCAGAAAACCAGCAGCCTGACACAAGGCAGGATCTTACCGGACTCTTTTCAGAAAAACCTCAAAGTGGAGAGGTGACTGTGGGTGAGTGACAGCCATTCAACTACAGGTCCTTCTCAAACAATTAGCATATTGTGATAAAGTTCATTATTTTCTGTAATAGACTAATAAAAATTAAACTTTCATATATTTTACATTCATTGCACACCAACTGAAATATTTCAGGTCTTTTATTGTTTTAATATTGATGATTTTGGCATACAGCTCATGAAAACCCAAAATCCCTATCTCAAAAAATTAGCATATCATGAAAAGGTACTCTAAACGAGCTATTCGCGATTAGGATTAAGCGGTTCAGAAAATGAATGATTGAATAGACGTGATGTGCAAAAATACCATATAGAGTATACAGTATATGTAACAAGACTGTTATATACTAGTCCTTCTCAAAGAATTAGTATATTGTGATAAAGTTCATTATTTTCTGTAATGTACTGATTAAAATTAAACTTTCATATATTTTAGATTCATTACACTCAACTGAAGTAGTTCAAGCCTTTTATTGTTTTAATATTGATCATTTTGGCAAAAAAGTAAAGAAAAACCAAAAATCCCGATCTCAAAAAATTAGCATATTTCATCCGACCATTAAAAAAAGTGCTTTTAATACAAAAAAAGTCAACCTTCAAATAATTATGTTCAGTTATGCACTCAATACTTGGTCGGGAATCCTTTTGCAGAAATGACTGCGTCAATGCGGCGTGGCATGGAAGCTATCAGCCTGTGGCACTGCTGAGGTGTTACGGAGGCCCAGGATGCTTCGATAGTGGCCTTAAGCTCATCCACAGTGTTGGGTCTGGTGTCTCTCAACTTTCTCTTCACAATATCCCACAGATTCTCTATGGGCTTCAGGTCAGGAGAGTTGGCAGGCCAATTGAGCACAGCAATACCATGGTCAGTAAACCATTTAGCAGTGGTTTTGGCACTGTGAGCAGGTGCCAGGTCGTGCTGAAAAATGAAATCTTCATCTCCATAAAGCTTTTCAGCAGATGGAAGCATGAAGTGCTCCAAAATCTCCTGATAGCTAGCTGCATTGACCCTGCCCTTGATAAAACACAGTGGACCAACACCAGCAGCTGACATGGCAGCCCAGACCATCACTGACTGTGGGTACTTGACACTGGACTTCAGGCATTTTGTCATTTCCTTCTCCCCAGTCTTCCTCCAGACTCTGGCACTCTGATTTCTGAATGACATGCAAAATTTGCTTTTGTCCGAAAAAGACCACTGAGCAACAGTCCAGTGCTGCTTCTCTGTAGCCCACTTTTGCTGCTGCTTCTGGTTCAAAAGTGGCTTGATCTGGGGAATGCAGCACCTGTAGCCCATTTCCTGCACACGCTTGTGCACGGTGGCTCTGGATGTTTCTACTCCAGTCTCAGTCCACTGCTTCCACAGGTCCCCAAGGTCTGGAATCGGCCCTTCTTTCACTTTTTCCTTCCCAAAGACGTCCCACTGAGGTGCCTTGATACAGCACTCTGGGAACAGCCCATTCACTCAGAGATTTCTTTCTGTATCTTACCCTCTTGCTTGAGGGTGTCAATGATGGCCTCCTGGACAGCAGTCAGGTCGGCAGTTTTTAGAGTTTAGAGTTAATTGGTTGATTCAGATGATTAGGTTAATTAGCTCGTTTAGAGTACCTTTTCATGATATGCTAATTTTTTTCAGATAGGGATTTTGGGTTTTCATGAGCTGTATGCCAAAATCATCAGTATTAAAACAATAAAAGACATGAAATATTTCAGTTGGTGTGCAATGAATCTAAAATATATGAAAGTTTAATTTTTATCACTACATTACAGAAAATAATGAACTTAATCACAATATGCTAATTTTTTTAGAAGGACTAGTATATGGCAGTGGTGGCCTGGTGGTAAAGGGCACTGGATTGCTGATCCTAAGGTTGGGGGTTCGAGTCACAGTATTCACAAGGTTATCACTGTCCCCCCAGTGCAGCTAACTGGGTCATCAAAGGCCGACCATGTCTCCCACTGTCTATGGTGAGAAGCATGTAAAAGAACCATTGCTGACTTTCGTAAAGAGTAGCTACATAGCTGTCAGCATGTTCTTGTCCCTTGCTAAAGGGGTGTGTCAAGAAGGGTATCCGACGTAAAAACCTATGCCAGATCAAACATGTGAATCGGATGATTCAGATGATTCACTGTGGCAACCCCTGGGAAAAAGGGAAAAGCCAAAAGGAAAAGAAGATACACAAGACTGTTATATAGTGTTAGGCACCATATTTTTTTATATAAACTTTGCTATAGAATTATTTTATAATTTGTATATTATCAAGTAGTACAAAAACACTTTACATTTCTAAACATAGTTTTTCAGCACAAAATAAGATGTTGCATAAAAAATGTTAGTACAATACAGTCTGTCACTAAAGAAAGCAGTACGGTATATTACATATACTTTCATTTATTTATTTTCATAACCACTTCATGCTAATTAGGGATGCGGGGAGGCTGGCGCACATCTGTATAGAATGCACACCCTGGACAACTTGCCAGGCCATTGCAGGGTTGAAACGCTGACAGCTAAGCCTACTCTTGACGGAAGTGAGTAATGGTTCTTTTACATGCCTTTCACTATGGACAGTGAGAGACATGCCTGGCCTTTGATGACCCAGTTAACTGCACTGCAGTGATACTTGAACCCCCAACCCCAATCTTAGGATCGATAATCCAGCACCTTACCACTGGGCCACCACTGCCCTAAGTGTTGACTTTTCAGAAAAAAATATAATGAAGGCTGCTGTGATTTACATGTGAATAAAGAATCAAGTGTGACAGTCAATATTTCCATGAGACCTGTGCCTGTAAGAGACCCGGTAGACACTGTACTTGTAAAACTGCACAACGTGGACCTGATGTTATTCTATTTTTAAACAAAACATCATCACACCTAATATTGACTTAGTTTAAATTATTAATGTTAAATGTGCTTTATACAATTTTATATAGAGATCTTTAATTAATGTCATTATTTATATGTAAATATAAGGCACCTTTGTTGTACACCCTTCCTTTACATGTGTCTAAAATATTTGCACAATTCTGCATATCTCAACCTTGGCTGGTGTAACTTTACAATAGTATGTGTTTAGAGAGTCCCACCAGCGTAGCTTTTAATCACAGGGAAATAGTATGGCCTCTGACCTAGAGAGCTCAACCAGCTCATGCTAAGGCACAGCTCCCCATTGCTTTAGCATGAGCAGCTGTTTCAAAATATTTCATAGTGGGTGACAAATGTCACAGAGGAAGTACATTTATGGAATTTGGCACATGCCCTTATCCAGCATTTCATTTATACAACTGAGGAGCAGTTGAAGGTTAGGTGCCTGACTCAAAGGTTCAATAAAGGCAAGCAGCTTTATCTATTCGTTCCGAGGGTTTGAGTTTCTGACCTTCTGACCAATTAACAAGAACCTTAACCACTGAGCCATATATTACTATTCTCACCTTCAACCTTCTTGGTTGGTAACTGTTATCATAGGAGGTAGCTACTGTAGCTCTTCAAGAATTGGTAAGATGTACAAATATATGAATAGTGAGCAGGATGTGAAACCCCTGGGATTGAGCCAAGAAGACTCGCAGCAATTTCCAAGTGATGACAGTCATACTTATAAGGGTGCAGTAAAAAATAATGCGTTATTTATCCATCCATTCAACTGTCCACAGGTGAGAACATTATCTTTGTGGCAAAAGTGTGTGGGGAGTCTCTGCTGAAGAAGCCCACAGTCAGATGGTTCAAAGGAAAATGGATGGACTTGGCCAGCAAGTCAGGAAAACATCTGCAGCTCAAAGAGCACTATGACCGCAACCACAAGGTGACTTTTGCGACATAATAGACTACAGCAGTACTAGATATGCTTTGTAATTATTTAAATATGTTCCAAATTGTATATGTAAACATAGTGAAACAATTACTATTAGATTTGTAATATCAAAATGATAGAATTTTACAAACATAAAAACACATTAATAGGCAAACCTTTAAAATGATATTTTTGGTTAAATATTTCTATTCTATTTATTTAAGGTAATTTCAGGTGTTGAAGTCATTATTTTTGCACTGTAGGTATGCAGACATTTGAACCTGTAAATACAGGGACCTGTCAGAAACAGTCTGACTGTAACTCACAGAGGCACTGATAGTATTATTATTAAAGATATCAGTATTGTTCATTCTTACAGCATAAATTGTGTGAATGTAATATGTTTTAGTGTTACAGATAAATATTTTAACATTAATAACCATAAAAAACACAAACCTGGATGATTGTATCCTATGGATCACTTGCGGAGGTTGAACTGGAAGTGACGCGTACTCATTTGGTGGGTGTTGTCCAGTGCAAGTAAAACAAGAAGATGTATTTGGTGAGCAACATTTTCAGTGATTGAAAAAAAAATGTGTATAAGAAGCAGAGCAGTTATGACTAGCAATTTAGAGGAAATAGTCAAAAACTATTACCTGTTTGAACCAGAAAAGAAGTCTTGTGGAGACAATGAGACGGCACATACTAGTGACTCAGAGGATGTGAACCGTGCCAGAGATGAGCGTGATGGTAAATCGAAAATGTTTTATGCAGCTAACGTTTCACCAACTCAGCTTTCCTGTATGCAGTTGGTTTAGAAACAAAAAGCAATGTTTTCCATGATTTCTGGTCTTGTTGTTTTTGTAGCTCAGAACTGGCCAATGTGTTATTATGCACGGGGTCAGTGACATAGCCCATCCAATCTAACGTGTTTACAATGTTTAAAATAGCTGGTAACACTAAATCACCACAGGAAAACTTTTAACAGTATGTATTCACAATAAATTAAGCCAGAACTAACCTTTCCAGATGCTCTGATTATATGTAGTACATTGCAATGGGTCATCTAATTAAATTGCATCACTGTCATTTCATAGGTGTATACCTTTGAGATGCACATCATTGGAGCCAAACCTAATTTTGCTGGAGGATATCGATGTGAAGTGTCATCCAGAGACAAGTTTGACAGCTGCAATTTTGAGTTGGCTGTACATGGTAAGTATCAATACAGCAGTGGTCAAATCACATTCATTTTCAGGATTTGACAGCCTTTCTGGTAGAACTCAGTTACTGCAAGCAAGTCAACAGTGAACATGTTAAAACAACTAACTGATGAACTGACTTGTTGTAGTAGGATCATCAATACATCCATCCATTCATTCACTCATTTTCTGAACTGCTTAATCCTAATTGGGGTTACGGGGAGTTTGGTGCCAATCTCAGTCAACTCTGAGCGTGGGCTGAGTACACCCTGGACAGGTCGCTAGGCCATTGCAGGGCATTAATACATCCATTCATCCATTAGCTATATCCCGTATCTGTCACAGTCACGTGAGGAAACTGGAGCCAATCCTGTTTCACCCAAAGTGATTATAGACCACAGTTTCTGTGTCAGCATTATGAAATAAAAAAAATAACACTCACATTCATACATATAAACAATTTAGCATAGCCAGTTGACCTAATCCACATATCTGGAACAACACAAGAGCGCCACTCAAAATCCTCTTGCTGTGAGATGGCAGTGTTGACCATCATACCACCATTCTTCACTATATCAATCAATCACTCACTCACGCACTCGCTCATTTGCTGAACTGCTTAACCCTATTAGGTTCATGGGGAAGCTGCAGCCTATCTTAGCAAACACTCAGCAAAGGTGGTGTACAACTTGAGCAATTCACCAGACCATTGCAGGACAAAAACACATACACCACATTTCACACTCTCATCCAAAACTAGGGCCAATGTGAAACATCTGATTAGCCTAATGTGCATGTTTTTGGACTGTGGGAGGCAACCAGGGCAGCCAGAGAAAACCCCACACAAGTATGGGGAGAGCATGCAAACACCACACAGAAACGTCTTCACCGGCCCTGGGACTTGAACCCAGAATCCTTTTGCAGTGAGGTGACTTTGCCCTCTATATCATTACATTTCCAAGGAAGAAAATTAACTCCTTCAAGATTTGGTGAATGACATGTCATGACTAAAAGTGAACAAAATATCTTGTGAGCATGTAACTGATCTGCTGCCGGGATTGATCCATCTGAAGTATTATATTCAACAGAACCTGTAACTTGTATCGAACATGGCAAGTTAATCTGCTAACTAAAAATGTTGTTGGATAACTGAACTTTAGCAGTTTTGTTACTGAATATAAGACACATAAAAAACAAAAAAAGAACAAACAAACAAAAAAAAAAACATTATGTTCCACACAGTACAGTCTATAAGTAAAGTTATAAGATGGGTATCTGTCAAATTTCTTACAGAGGCTCAAACAGTGGAGGGATTTGATATTCGTGCCGCATTCAGACGCACGTGAGTGTTTTTTTCTTCTGAACCTTTATATGTATGTTTATAGGTTTAATAACTGACACATGAATGACTGTTATGTGGGTTTCTGTAAAGTACGATATCAAAGATGAAAGACATGTTTAATTATCTCTTTACTTGGAAGTACTAATCATTCAGAAGATTACGTCAGACGAGGATTACAGCAATCGACAGGTAGCTCATGGGGTTTGTTTCAGTGGCTGAGGGCGTACTAATGAACTGCCAGCTCATGGGTAAATGAGCCTGATTTCTCACCAAAAGGAGAATATTTTGGTTTGGAAAACTAATTTCTTTTGATTTCCCCCGAATCCTTTTCTAGTCTTCACTTTTATCTCATAGTCTGAAAATATTTAAAGAGATTTGACTCATGTAACTGATGCATATTGCTTTGTGAGTCACTCTCTCAGAATGCCTTGAACACAACACCCGCCCTCCTACCACCACCCATCCTCTCTCTCTTTCTCTGTGACTCATTTTATGTCTTTACTCCTCTTGTGAACACACATCCAGCTCTCCTTTTTGGCACATAATTTAGCCTTAGATGTTTAAATGAACATAGCTTGCCTGTCCATGGATTCTTTCCAAGTGGCGTTCCAGTGAGCAAGAGAGACCAATTTGTATAAAAGAGTGCACATCCTGTACAAAAGATCAACACAAAACTGCAAAGATTCCAAATTCTTGTCAAACAATGCTTCCAAGCTTTATTAATTCTGGCTGTGAGATGAAATAGTTTCCACTTCCCACTTCAAGTGCAAGTATCTCTTCACATTGACTGACACATTGTGAAAATCACTGGTGTCACTTGCACAAGTTAATTCTCCTCCGCATGTCACCATACACAAATCCCCGAACACCCCCACGCCACCATCTCCATGTAGTTTTTAAGATGTACACCTTCTGCGGTGTGTAGTGAAATAATCATCAGTGCATCTTCTTAGTCTTCTTCTTTTCCTTTCGGCTGCTCCCTTCAGGGGTCGCCACAGCAAATCATCCGTCTCCATCTCACCCTGTCCTCTGCATCTTCTTTTCTGACTCCAACGACCTTCATGGCTTCCTTCACCACATCCATAAATCTCTTCTTTGGTCTTCCTCGGGGCCTTCTGCCTGGAAGTTCCAACCTCAGCATCCTACTGCCAATATACTCACTATCCCTCCTCTGTACATGTCCAAACCATCTCAATCTACGTCTCATACACGTAAACACAGGTTATTTTCAAAAATAAAAAACTCAGAGCACAAATTAGTGTTAGCTGCACTGCTATGACTTAAACACTGCCATCCTGAGGCTTTTGATCAAGTAGAGAGGTGTCTGATCAACTTTTGGGTTTTGACGTAACTTTGTGTCGACATCAAGGTACGAGCTTTCTACTTTGTTGTCCGTGATTTAAGAACTAATTAAATTATCCGTGAATTAAGAATTGTGCGAGAGCACATGGCTTATTAATGAAGGAAATATAAGTGAATGATCATTTTAGATGGTTCACAGGGACAAACTAATTACTTTGCATTACTGGTTTAAGTGTACGATTCATAACCATGTTGTGCTTTAAGCAGGTTTTGCATCTGAGGCACCGATACACTCCTGGGAGAAAATAGGCTAAACCCCAAATTGAAAAAAAGAATACATTTTTAATTGTGCTAAGAAAAATAAATAAATAAATAAATAAATAAATGAAACTCACTGGTGGGCAGTGGTGGTCTAGTGGTACAGGGCGCTGGATCGCTGATCCAAAGGTTGGAGGTTTGAGTCCCACTCTCCACAAGGTTGTCAGTGTCCCCCCCAGTGCAGCTAACTGAGTTATCAAAGGCTGGCCATGTCTTTCACTGTCTATGGTGTGAGATTCATGTAAAAGAACCATTGCTGACTTTCGACAACAGTAGGCTGCAAAGCCGTCAGCATTGTTTCTGCCCTGCGATGGCCTGGCGAGCTGTCAATGGTGTACTCTGCCCTTGCCCCAATTAAGATTGAATGTATTTGAAAATGAATGAAATTGATCACTTCTCTGGCATTCGCAACCATTTTCTGCTGGTGCAAAACAACTGGAAACAGGGAAATTTACTTCCTATACAGTCTTCTTGTATGCACAGATAAAGCTATTAAAATATCTGAAATTTAAACCAACATGTCTTGGTGTGCAAATGTTTTTAAATTAGGTTTTTTTGGCTGTTTATCTCCCAAAACCAATGCACCCCTTTACAAGCCTGCTAATAAATTCACTTTTCCCCTCATTAGATCAACAGCTTAAGCCTATCTCAGACAACACTGGGCGAAGGTGGGTTACACCATGGACTGCTTGCCAGTCCATCGCAGGGAAAATTCACACCCACATCCATACCGAGGTGCGATTTGGAATTGCCAGTTAGCATAATATGCATGTCTTTGGACAGTAGGAAGAAACCATACCCTGAGGAAACCCACGCAAACATGTGGAAAACATGCAAACTCCAAACAGAAGCTATGCCACCCTGAGAACAAGGTACCAAATAGAACCACATGTGGCAGCTATATACAAGTACAGGTGTGCAAGGCCCAAAGTAAAGAAAAAAGAAAATCTGGTGCATTTCTTTTCCCAGAAGTGAATTTTTATTTTAGTTCTTTTGTAACAATCACTGTATCCTACACAGAAATCCACACTCTGAATATTGCTAAACCTTTTGTAATAATGGAAATGTCAGTGCTTGTGTATCTATGCTCACCATGTTTCCGTTTCATTTGTTTCCTGTTTCAGGAGCATGGACGCTGGTGATGCAGGAGAGCTGGACTTTAGTGGTTTACTCAAAAAGAGGTGAGGATCAAAAGATCAAGTAAACTGTGAAAAGTGTTTGAGCTGCCTCATGGATCATACTGAACTGTTTAAGCTGTTCAATTATTCATACTTCAAAAAACTCTGATAAATATATGGTGAATAGTATAATAGGAGACAAATGTACCACAGTAATTTAATTCTGAGCATGATAAATATTCAGGCATGCTATGAATATATTTATTATTTCTTCAGTTCTTATGTGTGTGTGTGTATATATATATATATATATATATATATATATATATATATATATATATATATATATATATAATAAGTAGAAATAAAAGGACAGGACAAAGACTTTCTATTGAAACTTCATTTTCACTACAGATCTGTTTCGAGGGGTGGTGAAACCATCCTCTCTCTTCAGGTGATTACAGAAGAATTCTTGAGGATGATGAGGATGGTTTCACCATCTTTCACCAAGTTTCAATAGAAAGTTTTTGTCCTGTCCTTTTATTTCTACTTATATTTGCTCTACGAAAAAGTATTGAGCACTCTCTTACAGAAGGATCTACTCAGAAAATTCTCTCTCTCTCTCTCTCTCTCTCTCTCTATATATATATATATATATATATGTATATATATATATATATATATATATATATATATATATATATATATATATATATATATATATATGATGTGTGTGTGTGTGTGTATATATATATATATACACACACACACATATCACACATATATATATGCTTTTGTTCTAATAATTTCATCATTTCTGTAGAAAAAAATTAGACTGTACTTAACTGATTAGACTGTACTTAACTGTCCCCTTGTACGAATTAAAAATACCCAACACTGATCATTTGTAAGAAATTTCTGAAACATTTTTGAAAGAAGTCTTCAGTGTTAGGGTCAGCTTCAAACCTGGAAAAGTTTCTCTATAGACACCATTATAGTTTCCTAATAGTGATGTCAAAATAGAGATTGAACAGCATATTGATGTAGTGGTTAGTACATCTCCAGAACAGCAAGAAGGTCTTGGGATCAAGCGCTGGTCTTGCAAGGGCCTTTCTGTGTGGAGTTCTCCCGATGCTTGCATAGGTTTCCTCTGGGTACCCTGGTTTCTTCCCACTGTCAAAAGATAGGCATATTAAGATAATTACCTGCTTGAAATTTTCCCATAGGGTTACCCCTATGCGTGGTTGTGTGTATGTGTTGGCCCTATGATAGTCCAGCAAGCTGTTTAGAATGTACCCCACCTTCGCCAAATGTTGGCTGAGATAGGCTTCAGCCTCCCTGTGACCCTGATATTGCTCACGAAATAAGCAATAAATGAGAGAATAGAGACTTCTGTTTCATTATATTCTTGAATATGAATAAGTGGCAACAATAACTTTTACACAAATAGATTATTTTTACACGCAAACCTTGGTTTCTGATCACAATTTGTTCCAGAAGGCTGTTCGGATAGTAATTTGTTCGAATTCCGAATCTATTTTTCCCATTACAAATAATGTAAATGGTCTTAATCCATTCTGAGACACTAGAAAACTGCCTTTTTTGTTATTCCATAATGTCATTTATATATCAAATTGTATATTAAATGTGAAACAATAGGGCAAACACACATATTCTTAATACAGAGTACTCTAGGCTCGGGTAAGAATTGCCGCGGCAACTTGTACCCCAGCCCAGCCTCGCCTACAGTATGTTCCGTTTTTTGTGTAGCAGAATGTGTAGAAACATTATGCAGTAATGAAACATGTCAAAGAAATATAAATGCCTATATTAAGGATGTCTTCGATGATTTGATTATCATCCTGCTGTTCCTCCTTGACCTGTCTTGACCTGACCCTCCTGAGCTGTGTCTCTCATTTGTTTCGCGTTCAGCTTCCGAATTTTGTTTGACTTCTGGGACAAAAAAATTCTGAATTTTTTGGTCGAATACTGATTTGTTCGATGTCTAAAGCATTCAAAAACCAAGGTTTGCTTGTATATGACAGCACAACCCATCATGTTTTGTTTTCTCACATATAACCGTTCTGTATTGTGCTTTATTTCTTACTCATCATACTTTACATACACCGAGCAGTCATAACATTAACACTGCCTGACTGGTCTGTCACTAGACAGCCCCATACGTAGCAAGCTGCAGTGCACTGTGTTTTCCGAGACTAGTGAACTCCCAAAAGTTGCACGGGTGCCCGGGGTTCATTGATGTACGTAGTACGTGGTTTCATCCCACAGAACAGCTACAATTGGCTAAAACTATTCATGCTAGCTATGAGAAAAAGGAGTCACAACAGCGTATTGCAGCCTATCTACAGACCAGTCAGATAGTGTTAACAAAAGTATGTTAAATTATTCATACTTACAGCTGTTCTTTTCAATTACCATGATGTTGCCTGATAAATCATGGTAAACAGTAATGAACCGAGCTGAAAGAATGAATGAATGCGTGTGGATTGACTATATGTGTTGCAGTAATTAATATTTCTGTACACATATTTTGGGCTGCAGTTGATAAACGGAGATCATTTTCTTTTATTGTTTGTACTTTTTCTCTCTTATTGTGCGTGATCTTCGAATATAGAGAGTAAGTGACTAATGGATGCATATCTGTTTTTCCACTCATATGACAAATGTGGATGTTAACATCATGCTTGCATAGTTTGCGCTACACTGCAATCTTCCTTGCAACTAGCCTAACAATTCACAATTCTCAGTCCATACACATTTTAAAAATATTCATTTTGGCATCACTTTTTATTTATTATTTTTCTGCATCAGACGTTGAATCATTACTTGCATGGATGGATTTGCTTAATCGTCGCATAAGCAATAATGTGCACATAGAAACATATGGAACACACCTCTGTGTACGGTTATTCCGCAGACTACAGTAACACAATACGTATACAGACTGGGCGGCACTATGTTGTAGTGCTTACCACATCCGCCTCACAGCAAGAAGGTCCTGGGTTTGATTCCCAGCTCAGGTTTTTGGGTGGAGTTTGCATGTTCTCCCCATGCTTGCGTGGGTTTCCTCCGGATACGCCAGTTTCCTCTGACAGTCCCAAAACATGCACAGTGGGTTATTGGCTGTTCCAAATCGCCCCTAGATGTGAGCGTGAGTACGAATGGTTGTGTGAGTGTTGCCCCTTGGGATGGACTGGCAAGCTGTCCAAGGTGTACCCTGCCCTCACATCGAGTTGGCTGAGATGGGCGCCAGCCTCCCTGTGACCTTGATTAGGATTAAGCTATTCAGAAAATCAATGACTGACTGACTAATGACTAATATTTTCATATCTGTGTTATTTTCTGATAATATCCACTGCCTTCTCCTGAAATGTAGAGCAGGGGTCCCCAACCATCGGTCCGTAGACCGGTACCGGTCCGCAGAAGAAATAATTAATAATTTTCGTTTTATTTATTATCTGAGTCTGAACAATCTTTATTTTTGAAAAATCTTTTATTTTGAAAAATGACCGTATTCTCTGGGTTACGTGTCGGTTATTTGAGTGCTAAAATGTAACCCACAAGGGGAGGGCACATGAACAGAGGCGAGTTGGACATGTTTCAAACAATAGCGGGTATTTATGTAAGACTGAGCCTTCATTTTCCCCGCTGGTGCACCATCACCTGTGTTTTTTTTTTTTTTAATAAAAATTTCAAGCTCTACTTCCCAACAAACTTTATTTCAGCTGTTCATTCACTTCATTCATGAAGTGTTTATTATTATTATAAATAATAATAATAATAATAATAATAATAATAATAATAATAATCTTTTATGTAAAGAAATTATATTTACAATATGAACAATCTATGACCCCCCCCACCCGGTCCATGATAAAATTGTCAAGTGTTGACCAGTCTGCGGTGATAAAAAGGTTGGGGACCCCTGATGTAGAATTTAACATAATAACCTGTGTCCAGTTTTCCCAATGCTGATTTCCCCATTTGTTGTTTTTTTTCACAGCTCAACATATTTTAATCCTAATTTGATTTTTAAAATTAGCTTTTAATTAGCTTAAATGTTCTGTTGATGTGCTACGCAGTATTGGTGGGCTGTTGAATTGTGTTTCACTAACCTGCTCTGGTTTGTCTTGCCGTGTCTTGGGTTCTGCTTCTGACTAAGTGCAGCAGTTTCATAAAAAGTGGCCAACGGTAAGAATGAAATTATCCTTCTACATAATAAATATCTGTTTTTTTTTCATATGTAACTTCTGGTCCTGCATTTCCGCCACCTGCTAATCATGATAGTTAGAACATTACCGTTGGAATCAGTTGCCATGTTGGTAGCTTTGAGCTAAAATTGCTCAGATTTAAATGAATGAGAACACTTAAAATTTTTACTTTTGTGTGCACAAACCTGATCGACTCCAGCTCTTTATATGAGCCCTCAATGCTCTGTCTAACTACAGCATGGTTCAGGTAAGCAATGAGCCCGACGTGGATGTGTGGGAGATCCTTAGCAAAGCTCCACCCTCAGAATTTGAGAAGATCGCCTTCCAGTATGGCATTACAGATCTGAGAGGCATGCTCAAGAGATTGAAGAAGATGAAAAAGGAAGAGAAGAAAAGTGCAGGTTTGTATCAAACTGGACCTTGTGTAGAAAGAGTCTTTATCTGAAACAGGAAACTGAAATTTAGGACTCTATCTAAACATTAGCTTCATTCAAACTTCATTTGAAGAATCGTCTTGTAAGTTGAAAGCATTCTGGTATCTGTGAGGCAAATTGCAATTACAAAGACAACACACTGTGACTTTTAATACCAATTTTTCTCCAGCACATTTTGTAAATTTTGAGTTGGCTTTTAAGGAAAAAGGGTGGGGTTGACGGAGCAGTTCATTTCCTGACGTTGGTGAAACTAATTTCTGGGCTCATAAAAAATATAAAACGGAAAGAAACTAGAGAGAATTACGATATAGAAATGCTGCTGAATATGACACAATGCACTTGAAACCATATAAATCCTGCAGTCTAAAACATTTTAAATATTAAAATTGGCACATTTTAATAGTTTTATAATGTACATTCAATGTTTCACCCAAAATGTTAAAGCCAAACATTTCTTAATGTTGCACTGGAAGAAAAAATGATTTCTCAAAGGTTATATGGATAGACAGTGGTGCACGATTTCTAAAATAATCCAACTTTGAAGCTTTCCTTAAAGGGAAATTCCCTGTAGTAGAGTTCTAGAAATTTTAGGGATCTGCCCTAAGGGAAAGACCAAAGAAACAAAGAAAGCTTGTCAGCATGATTTTTTTTTTTTCTCCAGTTGCTTCTTTCACAGAGGTCTATAGATTTAAAAGACTGCATTACAAAAGACATTTCCTATTTAAAAAGGTAGAGCCCCTCTAGATGCTTTTATCCTTCTAAATAAAAACTTTCAATTATAGGGCTCCATATTGAGGTTTTGCAGTCACGTGACCCCAATACCTTCATGCGCCATCTTGGACGGCAAGTGTGAACCAGAACACACATACACACACACACACACTCACACGATTCACGAAGCATGGCTTCAACAACAACCAATAATGACAGCGAAAGCAGAATATGCGAGAGTGTCGAAGGCAAAAGCAGTGACACTATAATATTGTCAGACGTTGTCAATCATCAGACAGGTGACCAGAGGGCGAGGTATCTGAGTAAAATAAAGCAGCTGGGGATTGCCGATCCATATCTAATGCTGCAGTCAATGTTTAGGAATGTGTAAGAAAGCGACATTTCTCCCCTTCCTGCTTTTGCCTACTTGGATCTTTGTACATGTCTTGTCCACGGCCCATCTCCATTTACTGGCAAAGAGTTAAAAGCTTACAAATCAATGGACGCTTACAAGTATTTTGTTGCTGGATTTGTAAGCTGTATGCAACAATGGGAGCCAGGAACCGGGAAGAGAGACGACCACCTCATAACGGCTAAGGTGCGTGTTCTATCCCCAAATAGAGCCACACAAACAATCGCTTATGCAACAATACATTACAATTATCACTGCTTATAATGGTTGTATAAATTCACATATTTTATATATATATATATATATATATATATGCTTGTCTGTCTTCCTTTTGGCTTTTTCCCTTTGACTCGGGAGTTGCCACAGTGAATTATCTGATTCGCACATTTGATTTGGCAGAGGTTTTTATGTCGGATGCCCTTCCTGTCACAGCCCTTTTTAGCAAGGGACAGAAACACGCTGATGACTTTGCAGTTACTCTTTACGAAAGTCAGCAATGGTTCTTTTACATGCCTCGCCCATAGACAGTGAGAGACATAGCCCACCTTTGATAATTCGGTTAGCTGCACATGGGGGGGATAGTGACAACCTTGTGGAGAGTGGGACTCGAACCCCCAACCTTTGGATCAGCGATCCAGCGCCATATACCACTAGACCACCACTACCCCATATAAGCCTATACAGCAGTGTGTGTGTGTGTGTGTATATATATATATATATACATAAAGATAGATAGATAGATATAACCCTAGCCCCCAGTGCAGCTAACTGGGTTATCAAAGGCGGGCCATGTCTCTCACTGTCTATGGTGAGAGGCATGTAAAAGAACCATTGCTGACTTTCGTAAAGAGTAGGCTGCAAAGTCGTCAGCGTGTTTCTGTCCCTTGCTAAAAAAGGGTTGTGACAGGAAGGGCATCCGACGTAAAAAAACCTCTGCCAAATCAAATGTGCGAATCAGATGATTCACTGTGGCAACTCCCGAGTCAAAGGGAAAAAGCCAAAAGGAAGACAGACAGATAGATATAACCCTAGGCCCCATATAATAAAGTATATTTACCTGATACAAAGTGTTCACTGCATTCTGTAGGATTCCAGACTTTCCTATTTACCACTGCGATCCACTTGGCTTTTCTCTCCGGGTCAGATGGAAAACGATAAAATGACAGTGCAGGGTTACTCCTCTGTCTAGTTGCACAGCCAACAGCGCAACACGATATAACCATACTCACTGCTTATTTTGTATCACTCCGGGGAAGTTAGTAACCGACAAACATCATCCAGTTGGGTAATGTTGAACCACTATTACTTATTTTAAAATGCTTAGCAATGTTGAATGAATGAGCGCCGTCCGGATCATGCCGTCCAATATGGCAGATAAACAAAAGTCACGTGACTCTGTGACGACACGTGCAAAACCTCAATAGAACCTCTAAGTGATCATTTAAACTGACAGATGGACAAAATCTACAGTAGAAATCTGTCTTTCTTAAAATATAGTGGTACCTCAATTTACGAAATTAATCCATTCCGGAAGTGGTTTTGTAACCTGTATTTTTCGTAAGTTGAACTGCATTTTACATGTAAAACGTGTGCTTCATTCCAAGGCCCCCAATACTACCCACTAAACCATTTAAAAATTATAAAAGTATACCTTTTAAGGCCTCCTTCTGCTTCAATGTCGTATCGATGGTGGACAGGTTTGGCCATATTCCTTTGCGATATCACTCAACCGCATGCCATGAGCCCACCTCTTATTTTTACTCGCACCGTGTGTGCGTGCGCGCGCGTGTGCGTGTGTGTGTGTGTGTGTATATTGTCCATGTCTTCTTAGCAGAGTTATAATCTTACAAATATTTATGCAAGGTTAAAAGCCTGAGCCAAAAAATTAAAGTTGCAATGAGCACACTCGAAGAACTCACGAAACTACAGTAACTATGTCCATTCCACAAAAAGCATTATGAGAGAAGCAGCTCCATAATAGCCAATGGGAGGGAGCTGCGTCATGCCTCCTAGCCAATGGGAGGCCACCGGGACAGGATGTTGGGAGATAGCCAATGGGAGGGAGCTACATCATCCCTCCTAGCTAATGGGAGGCCAGTGGGGCGGGATATTGGGAGAAAGCCAATGGGAGGCCAGCGGGGTGGGATGTTGGGAGATCAACATGGGAGAGCATGTTGGGAGAGCAACCTGCGCATTGTCTGAATTTTTGAGATGGCGCTTTTGTAACGTGAACTTGTTTTGTATCCAGAGACAAAAAATTTAGGAAAATGTTTTTCATAACCTGGATGTTTCGTTTGCTGGGGCTTTCGTAACTTGAGGTTTCACTGTAATCTGGTTTCAGGTTACAGCCTAACATTCTGAGATTCTTTTAATTGTCCCTCCAGGGAAACCTGTAGGTTCTGTGAAGAAACCCAGAAATAACCATTTTTTTAGAAACTCTTCAGTTTCCTACTCTACAGTTACTGTCCTACACAACTTTGAGTATAAATATCAAGGGCCTGTGTGGAACCATACAAAATATTTACTATTTACCATACTATACATTCAGTGGGTTACAGAAGTCTGAAACCAATGGAATAAATGTTTCTATTTAACTTAAGTTTCTTGTTCAACATCTACTACAATTTTCAAAGACTTATGATCCATTCATCCATTATTATGCTGATTATCCACCAGAGTCAGGGGTGAGCTTGAGTTTATCCATCAGGCGAGAGGAGGGCTCCACCTTAAACATGGACACAAACACCCATTCATATTCATATTTACCCCTCTGGGCAATTTTTATCAGCCAGTTGACCCAATCTACATATCTTTGGACTGTGGGAGGAAACACCCACAGGCTAAATGATATATATATATATATATATATATATATATATATATATATATATATATATATATATATATATATATATATAGAGAGAGAGAGAGAGAGAGAGAGTCAGCCCCCTACTTACGAAATTAATCAGTTCCAGCGCCTTTTTCGTAACGCGGGAGTTTCGTCAGTCGGGGTCGCATTTCACATGTTCAACGCCTGATTCGTTCCAAGGCTCCCAAGACTACCCCATAAACCCTTTAAAAATGATAAAAGTACACAAATTTTGTATTAAATATGTGTGAAAAGTAAAAGAAAATTATTTATTAAACCATTTAAACATATTATTAACATATTAAACCATTTTATTAACTTCTTATTCTTTTCCTTTCGGCTGTTCCCTTCAGGGGTCGCGACAGCAAATGATCTGCCTCCATCTCTCCCTATCCTCTGCATCTTCTACTCTTACTCCAACGACCTTCATGTCCGCCTTCACCGCATCCATAAATCTTCTCTTTGGTCTTCCTCTGGGCTTTTTTCCTGGTAGTTCCAACCTCAGAATCCTACGACCAATATACTCACTATCCCTCCTCTGTACATGTCCAAACCATCTCAATCTAGCCTCTCTGACTTTGTCTCCAAAACATCTAACATGTGCTGTCCCTCTGATGTACTCATTTCTGATCCTATCCATCCTCTTTACTCCCAAAGAGAACCTCAACATTTTCATCTCTGCTACCTCCAACTCTGACTCCTGTCTTTTCCCCAGGGCCACTGTCTCTAAACCATACAACATTGCTGGCCTCATCACCGTCTTGTACACTTTTCCCTTCATTCTTGCCGATACTCTCCTATCACACATCACACCGGACACTTTTCTCCATCCATTCCAACCTGCCTGCACGCGCTTCTTCACCTCTTTTCCACACTCTCCATTGCTCTGGATTGTTGAGCCTAAGTACTTAAAATCCTCCACCTTCTTTATCTCTGCCCCCTGTAACCTCAAAGTTCCTTTTGGGTCCTTGTCGTTCACACACATGTATTCTGTCTTACTAAGACTAACCTTCAATCCCCTCCTTTCCAGGGCATATCTCCACCTCTCTAGATTTTCCTCCACTCGGTCTCTGCTCTCACTACAGATCACTATGTCATCTGCAAACATCATAGTCCATGGAGATTCTTGTCTAACCTCATCTGTTAGCCTGTCCATCACCATAGCAAACAAGAAGGGGCTGAGAGCTGACCCTTGATGCAGTCCCACCTCCACCTTGAACTCTTCTGTCACACCGACAGCACACCTCACCACTGTCTTACATCTATCATACATGTCCTGCACCACTCTAACATACTTCTCTGCCACTCCAGACTTCCTCATACAATACCACAGTTCTTCTCTCGGCACCCTGTCATATGCTTTCTCCAGATCCACAAAGGCACAATGCAGCTCCTTCTGACCTTCTCTGTACTTCTCTATTAACATCCTCAAAGCAAACACTGCATCTGTGGTGCTCTTTCTGGGCATGAAACCAAACTGTTGTTCACAAATGCTGACCTCTGCCCTTAGTCTTGCTTCCACTATTCTTTCCCATAGCTTCATTGTATGGCTCATCAACTTTATCCCTCTGTAGTTGCCACAACTCTGTACATCGCCCTTGTTCTTAAAAATGGGCACAAGCACACTTCTCCTCCATTCCTCTGGCATCTGCTCACTTTCTAAGACATACTTATTAATTAAACCATTATTTAAATTTTTTTATTAACACACACATACACCCCGACCCTCTCTCTCTCACACACACACACACACACACACACACACACACACACACACACACACACACACACACACACACACAATACAGTATGCATTAAATGTGTATTTTATACACATTAAATGTTTATTGTGGGGCTGCGGGCAC
Source organism: Plotosus lineatus (assembly GCA_024760905.1). Taxonomy (NCBI): domain Eukaryota; kingdom Metazoa; phylum Chordata; class Actinopteri; order Siluriformes; family Plotosidae; genus Plotosus; species Plotosus lineatus. The sequence goes on from CM045748.1 coordinate 10,872,277, forward strand.
ACCCTCAAGACGTGGAACTCAAAGCGCATTCCCTGCTTGACAGATCGGAGCTCTAAACTCAACTTTAACTTGATTCCTTGAGGGATCGGAATTCCAGATGAGACATGCGCCACATTTATTAAACATTTACTGAATTAAAAAACTTAAAAAAGTAAACTAAAAACTAAAGAGTTAAGCCTTCTTCTGTCTCTCTCGCTCTCTCTCTCTCTCTCTCTCTCTCTCGCTCTCACACACACACACACACACACACACACACACACACAACACACATTCATTTAAAGCAAAATTAGAGTACCTGTTTGAAAGATCAGAGGTCCTCACTGTATTTCTGCTTTAAGGTCTCCTTCTGGTTCAATATCGTCCCAATTGTAGAGACGTTTTGGCAATAACGAAATACTGTATAACGCTGCATGATCAATCTCAAAACAAGCCAACAGTCAACGCTCCTTCACGTATGTGACAAGCGGGAAGTTTGGGTAAGGTTCAGCTGCGTCATCCCTTCTAGCCAATGGGAGGCCAGCGGGGCGGGATATTGGGAGAAATCCAATGAGAGAGCAACTTGCGCATCGTGTGAAATTTTGATTGGGGTGTTTGAATTTTGAATGGTGCTTATTGTAAGAGGAGGTTGTTTTCGTATCCTGGGGACGAAAACATAGGAAAATGTTTTTTGTAACCTGGGATTTTCGTACTCAGGGGGTTTCGTAAGTCGGGGGCCGACTGTATGTATGTATGTATGTGTATATATATATATATATATATATATATATATATATATATACATATCATAGAAAAATAAAATGGGTTGAGTTTAAATACTAAATGAATATATGTGGCTCCATTATGTGTTGCAGTAATGAATATTTCTGTAAAAATATCTATGTTGCAATCGATAAACAAAAGTAATTTATTTTGTTGTTTGTACTCTTTTCTCTCTTTTGTGTGTATGATCTTCAAATGTAGACAGTAAGTGTATGGCTGCACATATGGTTTGCCATCCACAAGACAAACGCTGATGTTAGCGTCACGCTGGCATAGTTTGTTCAATGCTTCTATTGCTGCTAGAATGCTAACTCTTCACAATCTCGCCCTGTCTATTGGTTATAAGGCACTGCTTAACACAAATTATGTAGACACAGTAGAATTAACTAGAATATTAGAGCCACTTTGCATCAATAGGAGTCAATCCTGCAAAAAAGTTTCATCTCACAGAAAAGCCCAAGATAGGATTGTATTGAAGAAACTTTCTGTTCTAGGGTTCTAGTAAAACATTTAAGGATTGTTAATATCTTGCATTACATTTTCACAGCATTAAAAAAAAAAAAGGCATGACTCAAATTACACTCTAGCAACCAAAGACTTGTTTGATTTTGTCCCCTCAATGGGAAAACCTTGAAAGTTCTATGTAGAACCCTACATAATATATATATATATATATATATATATATATATATATATATATATATATAAGTTTTCATATCTAACACCAATTGTATGAGAAACTTTTTGTCACATGTTTATACACAGAATATGTTCAGCACTTTATTTAGTATAATCCTGATTTCACAGCATTCCTCAAAAAGCTGGATCCAGCCTACCAGGTTGAAAAAGGACACAAAATCAAGCTACAGATTGAGGTGGCCAATCCTGATGCAGAGGTGAAATGGCTGAAAAATGGACAGGAGATCCAAAAAACAGGAAGGTACCCAATAAACCATAATTATTCACTAGAATAAAGGAGCTATATTTACATTAAAGAGCCACTCACAGGGTGCAACATACCTCTACCACATTGTATTAGTAATACAGAAAATAGGCCCTAAAGGGGTACTGGTTTTAATCACCCATGTCTTCATTTTTAATCACCCATGTGCTCACTCATATGCTCATTCATAGTATGTAAACATGACCAAACCACTGAAAAAAACGCTTTTGTTTGAGTGTTTTATGAAATGGCTGGGGTTTGACCTTTCAAGGTTGATCAAGGTCAAAAATGATTGTCTCATTTGAAAGTACATATGGTTTACTGTTACTGTTTCATGGTTGTGGTATGTCTACCAGCACTTGTTTCAAAGTTATAAGACTCTATCTCCAGAACTTTATGATCTTGCTGTGACCTTCACCTTTGACCTTGATATTCCACAATCACATCATCCTTGGGACTCAGGTATTGTCCATTACCATGTTTGGTGAATATTCATGCATGGATGTGGCCAGAATTTGTTTATAAACAAACTGACAGACAAATTCATAGCTGCTGGGGATTTAAATCTTATAATTAATAATTTAGTTTGGATCACTGATCCCAAGGTTGGGGGTTCAAGCCCGGCTCTCACAGTGTCCCCACAGTGCAACTAACTGGGTTATCACAGGTTGGCCATGTCCATCACTCTATGGTGAGAGGTTCATGTAAAAGAACCAGTATTTCTGCTCTGTGATGGCCTGGCGAGCTGTCCAGGGCGCCCAAAATCAGCTGAGATGGGCGCCAGTCTCCCTGCGACCCTAATTAGGATTACACAGTTCAAAAAATGAACGAATGATGAACATTTTAGCTTTCAATCAAAAATCTACAGCTGCACCAAAAATAAAGTGGCCTTACTGGAAAGATATGCAAGTCTTTTACTAAGTAAACTGCTAATTTGTTAATAAGTGAATTCACAATCTGTCTCCTGTTTTCTCGGAATAAAATCGGATGTTCCTGGATGGCTCTGCTTCTGTGCTTTGCTTGGGCCAAAACCTACAGCAAGTAAGTGTTTCCAGTTAGTAAACCATTCCTCAGACAGCAAAACATGACTGTTCTATTATTCTCAAGAAACACTGCAATAAACATTTACTCCTGGCTTATAATGGCCCTCATTTTGTTTCCATTTACAAAGAAACGTAAGAAAAAATAATCACAAGTTGTTTTTTTCCCTCCTTGTTCCTTCAGGTACATCTTTGAAAGCATAGGAAACAAACGCTTTCTTACTATCAACAACTGTTCTCTGGCTGATGATGCGGCATACACCTGCATTGTGGGAGATGAAAAAAGCTATACTGAGCTCTTTGTGAAAGGTACTTGATGATGAGCACCAACATAGCGCAGGAGTATTTTTAGCATTTCTGAAACTTGGGATTCATTTCTTCATTGCTTTCTCAGAGCCTCCAGTTCTGATTCTGCGTAATCTTGAGGATCAGATGGCAATGAAAGGAGAGAGAGTAGAATTTGAGTGTGAGGTCTCAGAGGAAGGAGCTCATGTCAAATGGTAAGATTATTATATGATTTTTGTATATAATACCGGCTAAAAACATCAAAATTAGTCAAAATTCTTTGTACATTTTACCACAAAATATGAAAAAGAGACACTGAAACATACAGGAATGACAATTAATTAAAAAGTACTGTACAACCAGGGTATAAAGGATTAAAAAAGAATGATTTCATTGCAGCATGTACTGTGTGATTGAAGATGTGAGATTCCTCAGATGTCCAGAAGATGGCATGCATGTCTTTTGTTGAGCAGAGCAACAGACAAGGCTTTGGCTGACTCAACCTGGCTTTCAGATAGAGAGGGTGGTGTGAAAGTGTGTGTGTGTGTGTGTGTGTGTGTGTGTGTGTGTGTGTGTGTGTGTGTGTGAGAGAGAGAGAGAGAGAGAGAGAGAGAGAGAGAATGAGTGAGTGAATGAGCCATGGCTTCACCTGATCTGGATCCAAGGCTGTATATCACCCAGCAGCTCTGTAAATTATCAGCCCTCTGAAAAGGTCACGCCAGCCTTTAGCAGCTCTGCAGTGTCCTTCAACCAAAATGAGAAAGTCACTATTGGTTCATGGCGACTGCCTTTAATGTGCCACAGAGGAGGCATTTCTGGAGTGAGATAGTCTGACAAATGGTTCTTGTGCTGTACAGTAATAGTCATGAACAGTGACATCGGATAGTCATGAAGTAAAGAATGATTGAGGTTGATTTGATCTCATCGTGTCAGTCATGAGAATTTTTTTTTGTTTGACGATGTCAACACCATGAATCACAAAAATTAATAAATTAAAGCTTAAACAACTTGAACAGGATGAGGTGCGATGATGATTTTTAGGATAATCTATCACAGTCATCCCAATATAGCCATCAGAATGTTTTAGTGGAAGACAATATAGCATATTAAGGTGTAGATATACTCTTCCACTAAAACATTCTGATGGCTATATTGGGATGACTGTGATAGATGATCCTAAAAATCATCATCACACCTCATCGCACGGAGAGCAGTTTGGAGTTTAGGCACTTTGCTCAAGGGCGCTTCGGCCGAATGATTAGAGAAGTGGCTTTGGGACCTAAAGGTCACTGGCTTGATTCCTGAACCAGCAGCAAAAATGTGTGGTGGTGGTGGAGTGAGCTGCACCTTCCCTTCCGGCCGAAGTGCCCTTGAGCAAAGTGCCTAAACTCCAAACTGCTCTCCGTGCGCTCCAAATGTGTGTGTGTGTGTGTGTGTGTGTGTGTATGTGTGTGTGTGTGTGTGTGTGTGTGTGTGTGTGTATATATATACTCTCAGTGATTGTGTGTGTTCACTTTGTTTGGGACAATGGGACAAATGCAGAGGCAGTAATTTCCTATTTCCTTTGTAAGGTTAATCCAGTCTAGCAATAAAAAGTATATATATATATATATATATATATATATATATATATATATATACATATATATATATATATATATATATATATATATATACATATATATACATATGCAGCACGATGGCGTAGTGGTTAGCACAGCAAGAAGGCCTGGGTTCGATTCCCGGCCTGGGCGTTTCTGTGTGGAGTTTGCATGTTCTCCCCGTGCTTGCGTAGGTTTCCTCTGGGTCCTCCGGTTTCCTCCCACAGTCCAAAAACATAGTAGGTTAATTGGCCTTTCTAAATTGCCTGTAGGTTCACATCATGCAGAAGGCAATGGCAAACCACTGCAGTATCCTTGACAAAAAAAACCTCCATGAAGATGATAATCAAGGTGTTATCCTTCATGGCAGGTTGCCAAGAGTCGTCCTACGACTCGGAAGCTACCAGACATACATATATATATATATATATATATATATATATATATATATATATATATATATATATATATATATATATATATGTATATATATATATATATATATTCCCCTTTTGGCTTTTTCCCTTTTTTCCAGGGGTCACCACAGCGAATGATCTGATTTGCATGTTTTGCATGTTTGATTTGGCATAGGTTTCTACGTCGGATGCCCTTTCTGACACAAGGGGCAGAAACATGCTGACGGCTTTGCAGCTACTCTTTACGAAAGTCAACAATGGTTCTTTTACATGCCTCTCAACATAGACAGTGAGAGACATGGCCATCCTTTGATAACCCAGTTAGCTGCACTGAAGGGTCAGTGACAACCTTGTGGACAATGGGACTCGAGCCCTCAACCTTAGGTTCAGCAATCCAGTGTCCTTTACCACCAGGCCACCACTGCCTATATATTTTTTTCATATCCAGGAATGCAAGAAGAAATTAAACCATTTTAATAACCACTTTTTATTTTCTCAGGGAAAAAGATGGAGTCGAGCTTACTCGAGATGAATCCTTCAAGTATCGCTTTAAGAAAGATGGTTGCAAACACACACTCATCATCAACGATGTAACCAAGGAAGATGGTGGCCACTACCGAGTGAAGACCAATGGAGGGCAATCTCTTGCTGAACTCCTGGTGCAGGGTGAGTGGTATATTATACACAGGTGTTTATCGTGTAGCTCTCATTTTAGCTAAATTTTGTAGCTCTGTAGATTAATTGGTAACACAGCTTTACTTGAGTGCAAGAAACTCTTTAAAACTGGTATAATGGTTTAAAGTCGATGTATCGTGATGAATATCTTCTCTTACACTGAAGTCTTTGGCTTTGAAGACTGATCTAAACCATTTATCAATCATAGCGAATACATGCCAAGCCACATGCCAGTCAAGGCAGACAGAACTGTAAGTCTAAAATAAACTTCCAGAATTCCACTGGGCATTCTTCACTCCCTGCTATCTCCTTTAAACCCCGCCTCATTGTGGTCCCGTCACTCAAACATCACCTCTGTTTGGCAGCCCGATAAACATGGTTGACAGGCCGATAGCACATGGCTACAGCATGCACAATACACAGATGCCAACTATTGTTAGACTGCTAGGTCCATATTTTAACTGAGCAGATGATTCGGTTTCTTTCCTTCTTCCTCTCCGTAACCTAATTCATACCCTGGTCTGTTTCCCAGGCCGATCTGCATCTGATCATGTTCTTTACTTTCACCTTAACTCTATACTTGGTTCTTGATCTGTAACAACAGTATATGTGTAGGAAAATGAAAGAACGTGACCTCAATGACCTTTGGCCATCGGAGCTTCAAGAATCGAGACAATACACTGTCGTTAACTCTCTTAAATCCATCCGGACTCTCCTGCATGGGGCTTTTAAAAAAGCAACCTGATCCACATCTCCTGCCAGTCTTCACCACTTAATCAAACAGAGAAGGTGCCAAATATGAGCAGCTGTCCAGCATCATTGAACTTCTGCCAGACTGCCAGGTGGATCATCACTCCCCAGTTACTCTTCTTTAATTATATCACCACTAACTGATGAGTTGTGTGTGCATGTTTGCAAAACACTGCAAGGATATGGTTAATGCACTCATTTCCAATGGTGCACACCAACCTGATGATATTTATTTACAGCCAGATTTAAGATCAGCGTGATCGGATTGGTTCACTATCTTCGTATAATAAGCAATTAGCATAGTAAGACAATGTATAATGCCATCCGAGACGGAATAATTCCTTGACATATAAAAGCTGACTCCCATAATTATTCAATTATTTATTCAGAATGTTTTTGTTTTTTTCAAAGTAGAAAGTCACATTACTATTTTGCAATCTAGCAGGTTAGCATCAGTGGGCTCTATGAGGTTACAGTGTACTTTGCAGCAGCCACCATTTTCAGTTAATCGAAGATGCATGTCTAGACCTCGGCTGTAAGAATGTATTTTAAATTCTCAAGAATTATACCCTTATCTTTTCACTAGATTTTTGATTATGTTTTTTTATGGAGTTTTCAGTAGGCAGAGTAGGATCATAGACATCATCAGACAGGCTATGCCCAGTGGCAGACTGGTTCGCTATGTTTGAACCATAAACCTCATTTGATTTTCTTAATATTCATACTTTTATAATCCTTTCATCTATATTCTTACAACAGCATAAATATTGAGAAAATAAAATGAAGTTTACAGCTCAGGACCACAAGGAATTCAATTTGTCATGCAGAGTGTAACCTATCTAGCTTATGAGATCTTTGGGGTGAATGATTGTGAGATTGACTGTCACGTGCCATAACTGTTCAAGTTGTCCTGATGTCAGTGCTGTGATTTCAATAAATCGGCTCATAGAGGGTTAGCAAGAATTTTCTGGTAGATTTCTACCAATCAAAAGTAAGAAAATATTTTAAATGAATAATAGACATTACTCATGCCAGAAACAACTAGTTGAATCAATACAAATATATAAATATACCACAGAGATCTGCAGCATTAAAACAATTATTCATCTCAGTACCACGTGGTACATTCCATCTATCCATCAATATCTGATTCATAACTGAAATTTATAAAAAGAGGGCGGCACGGTGGTGCAGTGGTTGGCATGTTAGCCTCACAGAAGAAGGTCTTGGGATTGATTCCTGTTTTTAGTGTGTTTTTGTGTGGGGTTTGCATGTTCTCCACGTGCTTACGTGGGTTTCTTACAGCTACTCTGGTTTAATCTCACAGTCCAAAAACATGCATAGTAGGCTGATTGGCAGTTTCAATTTGCCCCGAGACGTGAGAGTGAGGGAGAATAGTTTCATTTGTGTTGGCCCTGCAATGACTTGACAAGCTTCCCAGGGTATACCCTGTCTTCACACAGAATTGAATGAGATGGGCCCCAGCATTCACACAACCTTAATTAGGATTAAGTGTGTCAAAAAAAAAAAAATAATAATAATAATAAATGACTTTTTAAAAACAGACTGTAAGGATCCACAGCTCCTGCAACCCAGGAATGAGTATTGATCTGTATCTTTCTTAAACAAATCTTGTGTTAAACAAATTAGGTCCAGCGGGCTCATTAATCATGTACAGATTTTGGTGTGCACCAATTCCAGGTGAGGCACCGGTAAGACAAACCCGCATACCAAATTTAATCAAAATCCAAGGAAGCATTCTCAAGTTAAGTCCAGCTGGCTCATTAAGTATCCCCCGGATTTTGGCCTGCACCAATCCAGGCAAGGTACCAAATTAAACACCTAAAGTAGTTGCAAAAATAAAGCCCTTAAAATGAATCCATTTATTAAAATATAAACAAATTAAGCATTTTGTATTTGTTTAGCCAGATAGCTATTATATTACCAATAGCCCAATTTGTTGTCAGAGCTTTTCGTGCTCATCAGTTTCTTGTTATTTTATGCTTACTAAAGTTTTGTGGGAAGTAAATTACGTATTTAATTCATAGTAAAGATCAATACACGATCATGAATACTTTAGCTATGAGCCATTTTTCCATCTGACTCCGGTTAGTTTTTGGTTTGTTGGCTTTCCTTTTTTTTTTTTCTGATTCCTTAATAATTTAATAAAGAATTTTGGCTACAAGAACATCTTCAGTCTCATGCCCTTTTCTTGTTTCAAGTATTCTATATAACCAAACCTGCATATAATTTTTTTTTTTAATGTTTGCCCATTGCACTTCAGAAAAGCAACTGGAGGTATACCAGAGCATTGCTGACCTGACAGTAAAAGCGAAGGAAGAAGCCGTGTTCAAGTGTGAGGTGTCTGACGAGAATGTCAAAGGAATCTGGTACAAAAATGGAGTGGAAGTGAAGCCTGATGCGAGAACCCACATCACACATATTGGCCGGTAAGACTGTGAAACGTCATTGCATTTGAATGACTATTGTGCTTTCTTCAATTCTTATGACTCAACTTTTCTATGCTCAGCTCCAGTTCTGGAGAACTTTTGGGAAGTTCCTTGCTTCGAGACTTGTGATTTATTAGAGGACAAAAATCAAAAATTGAAATGAACTATGGTTCCCTAGGTCTAGATTTGGGCTTCGTCTTTTGAAGTGTGAAAATAGATTGTTATGTTCAATGTCTCACCAGCATTCACAAGCTTACTATTGATGATGTGATACCGGAGGATCAAGGCGACTACACCTTTATTCCAGAAGGCTACGCGTTTAACCTTTCTGCCAAGCTAAACTTCTTGGGTACATAAGTCTCAAATTCCTTATTCAGTGACTCCATCATTTCTCAGCCTGGTTAATAGTATGACATTTGCATTTATTATTATTTATGTTTTCAGAGGTCAAGATCGACTATGTCCCACGACAAGGTAAGAATAAAATAAAATAAAATAAATAAAAAATACAGAGTGGAGAGTAAGTCTTGAACTTCTGGCAGATAGCAAGTAAGCCACCTGAGATACATCATTTGGCAAATTGCACAATTTTCCACTTGCATCAAAAGTAGTCGATCATCTAAAACCTATTTGGTGTTCAATGGTAACATAATTACTTTTGCTCTTGAAGCTATTACCTTTAATGTAAACGGAGTCTGTCTCACCCAAAAACCTTTTGTGTTGATATCAGCCTCAAACCACGTACACTTCTCTGGTGATATCAAACAGATTTATAGATGTAGTTTAGTGCATGTTATGATGTACTGAAATCTCCAGGACTGTTCTTGTAACAAATGAATGGAGCATTGGTATGGCCATGGGTATGCATCAGGAATGGAAGGTAACTCTCATGAGGCAGCATGTCATGTGACATTGTGCTATCAACATCAGTACCGGTGTTACACAAATGTTTGATGTTGATATTGAGAGCTGACTACAAGTGTTACTTCTTGCTCCTGTGTATAACCGCAACATACTCCTTTCATTCATTACAGGAACTTTTTGTTTGCACCCTATACCAGGCTGAATAAGACTTCAGGTAAAAGTTTATTTTATTCACAATCCTTATATGCAGATCCCCCCAAGATCCATTTGGACTGCTTTGGTAAAACTGCAGATTCCACTATTCTGGTTGTGGCTGGAAACAAGCTGAGACTTGATGTGCCAATCACTGGAGACCCTGCCCCAACAGTGGTTTGGACCAAGTCAGATAAGGTGAGCGGACATCCAGAAATATTTGAAAACTACTTGCATATTGTTGCTGCTGATGAACTGGCCACTACTGTACAGTACTGTATATAGAATGTTCTATACCAGGTGTGTCAAACTCATGCTACAAAAGGACATGTGGCTGTAGGTTTGAGTTTCAACCAAGGAGCGGCATACCTGAATGGGGTCATTTAATCAACTGATTTGAGTCTTCAGGCAGTTGATTGGTCAATCTTTGTGCTCTGTAATCTGTTGATTAAATGAGTCCATATGGGTGTGCGCTCCTTGGTTGAAACAAAAACCTACAGCCACATGGCCCTTTGTGGCACGAGTTTGATACCCCTGTTCTATACTGATGGTCACCAGCTGTGTTTCAGTCCATCTCCATGGACTATGATGTTTGCAGATGACATCATGATCTGTAGTGAGAGAAGAGAACAAGTTCAGGAAAATCTAGAGAGGTGGAGGTATGCCCTGGAAAAGAGAGGAATGAAGGTTAGCCTCAGTAAAACAGAATACATGTGTGTGAACGACATGGACCCAACAGGAACGGTGAGGTTACAGGGGGCAGAGATAAAGAAGGTGTAGGATTTTAAGGGCTTAGGCTCAACAATCCAGAGCAATGGAGAGTGTGGAAAAGAGGTGAAGAAGCGCGTGCAGGCAGGTTGGAATGGTTGGAGAAAAGTGTCCGGTGTGATGTGTGATACGAAGGTATCGGCAAGAATGAAAGGAAAAGTGCACACGACGGTGATGAAGCCAGCGATGTTGTATGGTTTAGAAACAGTGGCCCTGGGAAAAAGACAGGAGGCAGAGCTGGAGGTAGCAGAGATGAAAATGTTGAGGTTCTCTTTGGGAGTAACGAGGATGGATAGGATCAGGAATGAGTACATCAGAGGGACAGCACATGTTAGATGTTTTGGAGATAAAGTCAGAGAGGTTAGATTGAAATGGTTTGGACATGTACAGAGGAGGGATAGTGAGTATATTGGTAGCAGGATGCTGAGGTTGGAACTACCAGGCAGAAGGTCCAGAGGAAGACCAAAGAGAAGATTTATGGATGTGGTGAAGGAGGACATGAAGGCAGTTGGAGTAAGAGTAGAAGATGCAGAGGATAGGGTGAGATGGAGGCGGATGGTTCGCTGTGGTGACCTAATCTGCATGTTTTTGGATTGTGGGGGGAGAAAGTGGTGTACCAGAAGAAACTCACACAAGCATAAGAAGAACATGCAAACTCCACCCAGAAAGGACTTTGATGGGGGGGTCAACTTCTTAATTTTATTGCTGTGATGCAACAATGCTATCTGATAGACCACTGGGCCACCCATATTTCACCATCCCAAGAAATTGGTTAAAAATAAATATTCATTTTTTTTCTGAACCGCTTAATCCTAATTAGCGTCACGGAGAGGCTAGTGCCCATCTCGGGGTGCACCCTGGACAGCTCAAAATATATATCCTACACACACTTTATTACCTCTACCAGGAAGTTATGTTTTCACCTGTGTCAGTGTGTTTGTTGAGTTGTCTATTTAAATTTACGTATATCTGCAATATAACTCCACAGTTATTTGCATATTTAGCTGATGTTTGGTGTGGTACATGTAAGAAGCCATTACATTTTAAAAGTGATCTGTGCATGGAATGGCATGTTCCCAAAATCCACCCACCCACCCACAAAAACAACAACAAATAACCTTTCTTATAATAAATAATCTTTAACATGGGGCAAAATGGTCATCAGATGCCCACTGGGGGGAGACATTTCTTTATTACTATGACAAATTATAACGAAACCTGCCATTTTAGGCATATTTTTCAGGTTAATCTGCATTTGTTACCATATTCCATTTATACATAGTGGAGGTGCAATGAAGTTAAAAAAGTATGAGGTGGTGTAAGGATTTTCTGGCCACAGGACGCTTCAGAAAATTTGAAATTTTCCAATTAATTGAATACGCCTGAATTTTTCAATATTAAAATGATGCTTTGCAATAGTTAGGCTAAATGCATGATTGGATGTTCTGACATGCTTACAAAATTTTTGTTGCACTTAAATGATTTCACGTACACTATGTATGTGAGACTATGAAAATATTACATGTATTTATTGGACTACTACAGTTTGTGCCATTGGCCCAGAACTCATCTAAACTGGCCAATAACAAGCACTACTGCACTGTAGTCTTAAACATTTTGCCTTACAATTAGAAAAGCATCTCGAACTTGAAGGACTCTGGGTTTTGGAGCCCACACAGGTAAGTTTTGGTCAGAGATTTCTTCTGAACCAGTTACATTCAGACAGGTTTGTATTGGAGCAGGATACTGGAAGTTGGACCTATCACGCTTTAGTCTTTACCATGGCCTCACTGCTTCTGCTCTGCTTGTGTAGGATAACTCTAAAAGCCCACAGGGAGAAAGGAAAGGGGAACCAGCCTTCATCTGGACTTTGAAGGATGGTGAAGTGAGTTATTGGCCTTTAAAACAATAACACCACCACAGTCTTTTGTTATTATGTGCACTTTCTTTCGCCTACGCCGCCGCAACATTGAGTGTCTTCTGACCTTTGTCTTTATTGTCTTTTTACTGCTGTAGCCACTGCATTGTGATACTGTTTTGGTCCAAGTCATATTTGCTTATGTTCCTACCTACTTCACATGATGTATAACAGATTAAGACTGTCTGTAATATTATTTGTACTAATAACTATCATTATAAATATTTACATTTGTCATTTGATGTCTTATATTTTCTCAGCATTATTTCCACCACATGTAATTTGAATCTGTGATGTCTGTTGACTTTATGTTGTCTTTGTCTGAAACGGTTCACTTCTAACTCAGTAAAAACAATTAATGTGTTTGGTTTAGTATTGCTACTTTATATTAAAACATTACTGTAGTCTTTTCTTGAATAACACTGCAATCATATACATTGTATTAGTATATTTTACTCTGAAGCTTATGGACTGCATCAGGTGAGTGCCTGCTTAACATACTTGTTTCTGGAAAACCTCCGGTAACACTGTAAAAACACAAAAGGTAAGAAAAGAATATAGTAAGCACTCAAAATACTATCTTCCAGTTTGATCTTTATGCTTCATTTGATGCTGGTTTTGCATCTTGAATGAATGTTGCGTGGTTCAGATGCTGGAACTGTGCTCAGTGTGGATTCTTGTGATTCGAGCTATTATTTTGCACACACAAAAACTGATTGGTGAAATCTGTGATTGATTTATCAGGTCTTGACAGATGTGAATGGACGCGTTCATGTGGAGAGCACAAGGGGACATTGCATCCTGACTATTGAGGGAGCGGAGCGTCAGGATGAAGGCGTGTACACTGTTATTGTACGAAACCCAGCAGGGGAGGATACTGCTGATATTCATGTCAAAGTGATTGGTAAGATATTTAAGCATAACCGCTCATGCCATGTTAAAAAGCAAAGCCTCCTGACTTACATATGCAATATAATAAATATCTACAGATTCCTTTTGCTGGTTAATCATTTCTTCATAGTGGGGGTTCCTGAGTGGAGCCCCATAAGCAAGAAGCATGACTTGGATGGTTGTCCTGTGGTCGTGCCACCACACGAAACCCAAAAAGGCTGCTGTGTTTCAAATTAAAAAAACAAACTGATTTTGTTCAATAACGAAACTGAAACAAAAAATAAATAAAAATGGGGATTTATCTTAGGCAGGCAAATTTCACCAAAAAAAAAAGGGAAAAGAGAACTTTAATGGAAACACAAAACATGAACTTGTTGACTGGACAGTTAAACTAACATGATGAGTGATACAAATGAACAAAGAATTCAGCTAGCTAGAAATTCAGTGAAAAGAAAACTGTGTTATCATTTCCTGCTTTCACTCCAGAACATAGTCAGGGAATGCAGAAATTTATTTATTTCCTTCAGTTGATTCAGCCCTTAAAGGTGCCACACTATTATAATACCTATCAGTTGAGTTAACTATTAGGAGCTCCGCCTTTAGCCAGAGATAAATCTATTATTTAGCTTTATAGCATGACAGCATTATAGATTTTTTTTCTTGAACTAAAAAATTGCTACAAACGAAAGATCCACTATTTAACATTCATCTATGACCAGTTTTGTCGACCATATTGCTGACCATCAGCAACAAATCCGTTGTGGCCAATCATTGTGTTTTTTTTTTTAAACTTGCTTATAATTGTTGGGCAATAATACATGATAATCTACTAATCATTGACTGATAGCAAGTATCTGCAATTATATTTCTGTCAGTCAATCACTGAATCCTATTTTGGAAGCAAAGAATTATGTATTGGTTCATTCTTATTTTGTGTTTTTCTTATTTTGGATGTTTCAGCTTGCATGACACTATAGGGTACAAATGACACTGGTACTACCAAAGTTACATGTAAACTCCCTTGAAACCCAACTCCAGACAGTAAAGTGTTTTCTTTCTGTTGTTTTAGCCTCTTTTATCCTCTTTCATTCATAAATTCTTGATAGAACGGCAGTCCACTGTGTTCCTCCAAGAATGTGGGGGGCAAAGAAAGGTTCCATCTAGACCAGGGGTGTCAAACTCGTGCCACAAAGGGCCATGTGGCTGCAGGTTTTTGTTTCAACCAAGCAGCAGCACACAGTTCAAACAACTGATAAGAGTCTTCAGGCATTTGATTGGTCAGTCTGGCTCATTCAAACAACTGATAAGAGTCTTCAGGCAGTTCATTGGTCAATCTGTGTGCTCTGTCCAGAGACTGACAAATCAAACGCCTGACGACTCTTATCAGTTCTTTGAATGAGCTGAGTCAGGTGTGCTGATGCTTGGTTGAAACAAAGACCTGCAGCCACATTGGCCCTTTGTGGCACGAGTTTGACACCCCTGATCTAGACCCTAAAGTGTTTCTATGATGGCCATCTTAAGCAACTATTCAAGGTTTTATGTAGAACCATAACCATAGACCAAAGATGTTTTTTTCTAAAAGCTTCAAATAGAATTCCTCTCAAAATCCACGCTGCCTAAACATTCAGTGTAACCCTTCTTTCATAACAGTGTATGTGTCGATTGTGTCTCCAACAGTTTTATTACTGTCTAGCTCACACCGCAACTTTCTTTGTTAGTATTTCATCGGATCATGACTACTGTTGTTCACAATACACGAGTAGCAGTTTAACTTTTAAAAAATGAGATTTAAAAAAAAAAAATTTCTCCAGATGTGCCAGATCCACCTCAAGCTCCCAGAATCCTGAGTGTTGGGGAGGACTCATGTATAGTCCAGTGGGACCCTCCATTGTTTGATGGTGGCCAGCCAATTTTAGGTAAATGACAGTTAATTAGAAAGTATGCAATTCTATAAATTGTACCTTAAAGATATCTTTGCATAATCGATAGACATCTTTGTTTTGCAGGACATATTAAGCTGACCTAATTCTTTCTGATCTCTAAGGTTATGTTCTGGAGAGAAAGAAGAAAAAGAGCTACAGGTGGATGCGGCTGAACTTTGACCCCTATAAAGACACCACATATGAAGCTAAGAGAATGATTGAGGGAATGGCTTATGAGATGAGGATCTATGCAGTGAACAGTATTGGCATGTCGCGACCCAGTCCCACCTCCCAGCCTTTTGTGCCTATTGGTAAGTTTCATTTATATTTGACTGATGCTTTAATCTCAAACAATAATTGTGCAGGTGAAGGTTAATGTTGTTATCTTGTTGGTGATGGTATTTCCATTCAGCAACTCTGATCACTACCAATTGATCAGCAGCCCAGAGCTTTAATGTGTGAGCCAACGTAACAAACTCCTGATTGCTCGATTGGCTTGACCTTGGTTTCTATAAAGAGTAACATTAACTGGTTATGATTTGTTTTTCTGTTTTGTTTTTTTTTTAGGATTACTGATTTATGGAATTCCTTCTCTGCTGCTTAGACATTAGATGGGGAATAATTTGCTTTAAAAAAATGATAAACTCACTATTATTGTTTACCTATAGAGTTTAAATTTGTTAATTAAAAACATCATCATCGTCATCATCATCATCTTCTGCTTAGTCCAGGGTTGGGTCGCGGGGGCAGCAACCTAAGCAAAAAGGTCCAGACGTCCCTCTCTCGAGCCACTTCCTCCAACTCTCCTGGGGGGACACCGAGGCGGTCCCAGACAAGCCAAGAGACATAGTCCCTCCAGCGTGTTCTAGGTCGACCCCGGGGTCTCTTCCTGGTTGGACATGCATGAAACACCACACCAGGGAGGCGTCCAGGGGGCATTCTGACCAGATGCCCGAGCCACCTCAACTGGCCCCTCTCAATGCGAAGGAGCAGCGGATCTACTCTGAGCTCTCCCCGGATGGTGGAGCTTCTCACCTTATCTCTAAGGGAGAACCCCGCCACCCGGCGAAGGAAGCTCATTTCAGCCGCTTGTATCCGTGATCTTGTTCTTTCGGTCATTACCCAAAGCTCGTGACCATAGGTGAGGGTTGGAGGGTTGGAACGTAGATCAACTGGTAAATTGAGAGCTTTGCCTTGCGGCTCAGCTCCTTCTTCACCACGACGGACCGGTACAGGCACCGCTAACAGCAGAGGCTGCAGCGATCTGTCTGTCGATCTCTCGCTCCATCCTTCCCTCACTCGTAAACAAGACCCCAAGATACCTAAACTCCTCCACTTGGGGCAGGACCTCATTCCCGACCCGGAGGGTGCATTCCACCATTGTCCGACTGAGAACCATGGCCTCGGACTTGGAGGGACTGATCTTCATCCCGGCTGCTTCGCACTCGGCTGCGAATCGCTCCAATGAGAGCTGGAGGGCCCGACTTGATGAAGCCAAAAGGACAACATCATCCGCAAAAAGCAGAGACGATATCCGATGGCCACCAAACCAGAACCCCTTGTCGCCTCGACTGCACCTAGAAATTCTGTCCATATAAATTATGAACAGAATCGGTGACAAAGGACAGCCTTGGCGGACTCCAACTCCCACTGGAAACGAATCCGACCTGCTGTTACCAATACGGACCAAACTCTGGCTCCGGTGATACAGCGACCGAATAGCTCGTAGCAACGGGTCCGGAACGCCATACTCTCGGAGCACGCCCCACAAGATCGTTCAAGGGACACGGTCGAAAGCCTTCTCCAAATCCACAAAGCACATGTGGACAGATTGGGCAAACTCCCATGCCCCCTGCAGAATCCTGTGGAGCGTATAGAGTTGGTCTAGAGTGCTACGGCCAGGACGAAAACCACATTGTTCCTCCTGAATCCGAGGTTCGACTATCGGTCGGATCCTCCTCTCTAGTACCCCTGCATAGACTTTCCCAGGTAGGCTGAGGAGTGTAATTCTCCGATAATTGGAACACACCCTCCGGTCCCCCTTCTTAAAAATGGGGACCACCACCCCAGTTTGCCAATCTAGAGGTACAGCCCCCGATGACCACGCGATGTTGCAGAGACATGTCAACCAATACAGTCCTACAACATCCAGAGCCCTGAGATATTCTGGGTGGATCTCGTCCAATCCCGGAGCTCGACCACCGAGGAGCTTTTTGACAACCTCAGTGACTGCCACTCCAGTGATGGGCGGACCCTCACCCGAACCCCCAGGGTCTTCCTCTTCCACGGAGGGCGTGTTGGTGGGATTGAGGAGGTCCTCAAAGTATTTCCTCCACCTCTCAATGACATCCCCAGTCAAGGGAAGCAGCTCCCCACCTCCACTGTAAACAGTGTTTGTGAAGAACTGCTTCCCCCTCCTGAGGCGTCGGATGGTGGTCCAGAACCTTTTTGAGGCCAACCGATAATCACTCTCTAGGCCCTCACTGAACTCCTCCCATGCCTGAGATTTTGCATCTACGACAGCCTCAGCTGCAGCACGTTTGGCCTGCCGGTACCTGTTTGCTGCCTCGGGAGTCCCACAGGCTAATGAAACCCGATAGGCCTCCTTCTTCAGCTGGACGGCCCCTTTCACCGCAGACCCTGATTACACGCTTGGGCCTGCCAGGTCTGGAAGGCAACCTCCCACACCACCGAAGCCAACTCACCACTAGGTAGTGATCGGTAGACAGCTCAGCTCCTCTCTTCACCCGAGTGTCCAGAACATATGGTCGCAAGTCCGATGACACGACTACAAAGTCAATTATCGAACTGCGACCTAGCGTGTCCTGGTGTCAAGTGCAGTTATGGACACCCTTATGTTCGAACATGGTGTTTGTGAGAGACAAACTGTGACGAGCACAGAAGTCCAACAACGAAACACCATTCGGATTCAGACTGGAGAGGCCGTACCTACCGATCACACCCTTCCAGGTCACACTATTGTTGCCCACATGGGCGTTGAAGTCTCCCAAGACAACGAGTGAGTCACCCGAGGGAGCGTTCTCCAACACCCCCCCCAAAGACTCCAAAAAGGGTGAGTACTCTGAACTGTCATATGGTGCATAAGCACAAATAAGAAGCTACCCTTTCGTCAACCGGGGAGAACCGCAACATTTGGGCACCGAGACGGGGGGGAAACAAGAATACCCACACCGGCTCGCTGCCTCTCCCCATAAGCAACTCCAGAATAGAAGAAGGTCCAGCCTCTTTAGAGATGGATGGTTCCAGAGCCCAAATTATGCGTTGAGGTAAGCCCGACTATATCTAGTCGGTATCTCTCCACCTCACGCACCAAATCAGGCTCCTTTCCAACCAGAGAGGTGACATTAATTAAAAATGAATTAAAAACAAAGAACTTAAAATTTTATTAATTAAAAAAAAATAGCTATAATGGAATATCATAAATATCATACAAATCCATTTGTATTCATTGCAGCGCTCCTTACAGAGCACCATTGTCAGGAAGTATGACTTGGATGGATGTTCTGAGTCCATGTGTGCCCGCCAAAAGGAATCCAATAAGACTGCCCTATCGCTTTGCTGAGTTGGCTGAACCAGAACTAACTCTCAAACTGAAATCACTCAACACCATAAATTCAAAATTTATTAATTATTTCATGGTTTCTGTTTTATTTTATGAAAACATACTTGAGTGTTATTTATGAATGTTTATATTTTATTATATATACACGTAGTCTTCTAGATGTAGAAGATACACATAGTATTTCATTAATAAAAACTCTGTTTAAATGAGTGCAATAGCATCAGACAAGTTAGATAATGTCAAAGTTCCTCATTTCCCATATTCCAGGTTGAATAGCATTTCGCTCTCATCACACCTTTTAAATACAGAAGGTTTTTCAGAGTTATGGGTACAGTGAATTGCAACCTAACTCTAGGAGACAGAAAAAAAAAAAAAAAAAAGTTGGCGAGGGAACAATTGTTTATAACAGCTGCTATAACATACGATACCAGTCAAAAGTCTGGAAACACCCATTCATTCTAACTGAACTAGAAGGTGTGTCCAAACTTTTCACTGCTATTGTATATCCATTTGCATGACGGGCAGCAATTACAAAAAAAAAAAATCCTCAGATTTATTTAATAATTTAAACTCGGACAAACTTGCAAGTAAAAAATGTTCTGATTTCGGCATTTGCTTCAGGAAGTTTGGATTGGAAAATAAACTCAATGAACCGATAACTAAATGAACTATCAATATGATGCAGATAAAGGTGAAAATCATTGAGTGAAGGTAATAAAACAACCTCAAAGCTTGAATATAGAGATGTCTGTCAGGAGCTCTGATTTTTAGGCAGTGCCTTAATTCATATATTATATGTGATTTATTTTGAACAGAGCTGTACGAGAGAATGTCTCAAAGGTCATTTTGGCTAGTTATTCCAAATAAGCCAAAATTATAAATGTCTTAACTTGTGAATATTGTTGAAAGAAAATTGCGGAAGTCATCAGCATAGGAATCAGCTAAAGCAGCAGACGGTCCTGCCCCACCACTCAGTTGATCACCTTTGTGAAGGCGGATGAGAAGTTGAGAAAAACCGCAGGAGCCAGGAACCCATCGGGGCTACTGGCAACCGCAAAAGACTGGCAGCTGTCTGTTGACCTGGAGAAACAACTCAAATTCCCCCAGTGTATTGTCTCAACCACCCTGAGGCCAGACATCCTCCTGGTGTCAAAGGAGACAAAGAGCATCATCTTGATGGAGCTCACCGTGCCATGGGAGGACCGACTGGATGAGGCCCATGAGAGAAAGAAGACCAAATATGAAGATCTGGTCGTAGGCTGTCGTAAGCAGGGCTGGAAGGCACAGTGTATGCCCATCGAGGTTGGCTGCAGAGGGTTCGCAGGCCAATCACTCTATAAAACCTTGAGTGTGCTGGGCATTACGGGGATGGAGAGGAGAAGAGCCATCAAGAGGATCACTGAGGAAGCAGAGAAAGCCTCGAGATGGCTGTGGATTAGGAGAGGAGATTCATGGGAAAGCAAAAGCCACCTGAACACAAGCCAGGTCTGATCAACCATGGCTGGGTCGCCTGGGCGAGGGTGTCTGATGTTGAAAGACCCGAAACATCCGAGGACCTCAGGTTACATCACTGATGATGTCTTCAGGAGCATCCTAGAGATGTATCATAACAATCACAATGAAGGATTTTAATACACCCCCCCCAAAAAAAAAATCAACATCTGTTCGTAAATTTCCCATTTCAGTGACTTTCAAGTAGGTGGGTTACATGTTCATTTCTTAGTCACAGGGGAAAAAAAAGTTGAAATATAATAACAAATACTACAGCTGCTGTAGATTTCAAAGGTTACTATAAGAGACGAAATGAAAACCCTGGATTTATTTATGATTTAAGCCAAAATGTGGGCATATGCAAGGACCGGGGGGGCCTTGAAGAGTGAGAGACTTTTTTGTGTCAAAATGAGCATGCCATTATTTCTGGTTTTAAAGTATGTCAGTGTGTATAAGAGGAAGGAGTTTGTGTGTTTGAGGTGGTTCTATGCATGTTCTTGTCAAGGAGACCCTTCTTTCATTTGCTTGCCAATTTAGCGATGCTACTCTATTCTAGCCACCTGGAGCTATGAGCCACACATCATTCCAGTTTCAAGGCTCTGTCATGTCAGAGAGTGGGTGTTCAATGCTTAAAATAAGAATGCCTTCATTTCATAACCAGGTTTTAAAGGTATAAAGACACCAACCATTCCATTTCTTTAAGTGATGGCAACTTTATTACTTCACTGTTCATTTACTTTACATTGTAAAAATGGTCTGAAATGTTACCAGTGCAGTGTGGTGTCCAGCACAATACAGTAGATTAGGAAACTATTTTGGCACCCCATCCATAAGTAATGGCATGTTAGCATAAGGCTATTTCCAGGTCATATCATGTACACAAGCTGCTAGGCTACAGAAAGGAGGGGGACAGGGGGATGGACTGCTTAGTAGTACTGCTGCCATCAACAATGCTGATCACAGCACCCTGTGGACAGGACCGGACAAGAGAGACTTGAATGAAACAGTCATAGACCTGAAAAAGGACGGCGAAGTGACCCACTATCAAGATGACCAAGCCTATGCTTCCAAAAACTGCAGAGAAAAAGCCAGCCAATGAGGCAACAGCAGATGCACTTGCTGATTCACCTGCAGAGCCTCCAACAGATTCCTCTGCAAAAGTTAAAGAACCTGAGGTAATAGTACCTCCTTCAGATGTTACAGGCGTTGAGAATGCTGTTCCTCCAACCGAGGAACCTGTTCCTGCAGAAGATGTTCCTGCACCTTGTGTAAATGGAGAAGCAGTGGCCAGACAGTGGGCACCTTCAGGAGAGGAGGAAGCCATGCTGGCTGAGACGCTTGCCCCTCAACCTAAACCTGGACCTGTTGGCAGTAGGCATCTCATTCTAATTCTATTTGTCCTTATGATAAGCCAGTTAATACATTCCTTCAGTACAGACTTCAGTATAATGAAAAAAATATTTATTTGCATCAATATGAATTTTTATAGTGGTTGACATGGCTTGGAATACTTTGTTAGAACCTAGTTTATATTGGCCAGTTTTATAGATGCTCTTCATCCTTGTTGGATATCACTATTCTTTGTGGTATACTGTACTTGGTGTATATACTAGTTCGATTGAAATGTGGATTTTGTTTTGAAGAAAGTGCAATTTTAAAATTTATTCCAGTTTGAAGCACAGGACGATTATCAAATGCGGTGTATTAAGCAAAACATATGTATAAATACATACATAAATATTCCAATTCTATTCAACATTTAAATTCTTCACGTTTTATCAGTGTCCAAGATTTACAACACACCTTTCAACTATTCAAAAGTTCTTTATTATTTTTTTCCAATTACCAGCTTCATAGCATGTAACAATTCATGAATGCAAATGGACAATGCCATGTAAACTATGTGCGTCATAAAAACAGCATGACCCTGACTACACCGAGAGGATCTCTTCAAGATGTCCTGATCAACACTATCTCCTGTTTAACGTTTGCTTATTCAAGCGATGGCAGTTATGCTCAACTATAATGGGTAGCTGAAGGTCACAGAGGCTAATGTTAGATGTCCTAGACATCGATGTCTGGACTTTATTGCTCCAGTAGTTTCCATGACCTTGTCTTTGTCCTCTGACAGGCGAATAGAAAAGCAAAGGATTTAAAAAAAAAATCCTCATGACAAGTCCAAGTAAATCCATATAACAAAAACTTTTGATTCTCGAAACTTTGGCAGTTTAGTTACGAAGCAACACATGGCTTTATTTCTCTGATTTGCTTTAGTAAATATAGATTGCAGAGCAATTCCTCACTAAAAATATACATGAATCTCTTTTGTTTTTACATTACTGTGAATCTGCAAATTAAAAAAAATCAAAATAATACTGAAATTCGAAATGTAGTAATCTACAATAAGAGTTAACTCATGGAGATTGATTTTATTGCACCTGCTTTGTGCATGTATATATTAGGATTTTTTTTCCAATTTATTTTCAGTATAGTATTTAATCTAATTGATGTGGTTTCTTTTATATAACTAATTTAACTATAGCAAGAATATTAAGCTAATTTTATGTAACGGGACAAAATAACACCTATTTTAAAGTATAGTCTGGTGTACTCATAGTTTATTGGCATATATGTATCTGAATGGCACAGTCTGAAAGTATACTTTATGTAGGACCCCCCCCCCCCCAAAAAAAAAAAAAAAAAGAGCACTCAGAGAGCACAAACCTCCACCAAGTTAAGAAAAAAGTACACAGCACCCTCTGTTGTACCTGCTGTAATAATACATTTCTAAAAGAACATGTCTGCTCATGATGTTAAAGAATCCTTTTAAAAATTCTGAATCCAGAATTTGATTTGGATCATCTTCAAAATCTAATGGTGTCCTTCTTGTCCCACCTCTGGTCAGTATAGCTCCACTATAAAATAACCTTTGAATACTTTTTTTGGGAACTCGTCTGTTGACAATAATAATGTTTTTAGGCTGGAACAGAAGGATTATAATTCAGTAGTGGAGTGATGGTGAATGTTTAATGTGCAGAAGTTTTTATTTATTTTTTATTTTTGTAGTTTAATTACAGTTTACATGATTTTTAATTTAGCTTTTTGTGGCCTGCTGACCATATGTTCAACATTATCAAGACTTATGGTGAAGTCCAGGATTAGTCCTTCAGGATTCGAATGAATTTGAAACTGGTTTGAATTATGTACACACTTGGGTACTGCAACCATACAGTAACATCAATTAATACAATTCCAGATCTCAGCATCTACTGTTTGTTATATTTCCATCAGCTCCCTCCAGTGAACCTGTTGGCCTCTGTGTGGATGACATCAGTGACACCACCATCTCTCTAAAATGGAGGGCTCCTGAAAGAGTCGGCTCTGCTCCAATAGATGGCTATAGAGTCGAATACTGCAAAGAAGGCAGTAAGTGTGCAGCTGTGAAGGTTTCATATGTGTACGAGTGTGATTGCAGAATGAGCTCGTTATTGAAAATACCGTCATAACTCGTACTCCAAAAATACCCTACACTTTATATCTATTGTATATAGAGAACGACGTGTCAGTTTTCTGGATATCACCAACAACAATCTTTGCACATGGTCTGCTCAACTGTTTTTCATTCAATCACATTGCTGCTTCGGGGTGTGTGTGTTTGTGCGGGGGGTTTGTGGGACGATGACCCCAAAATTTTTTATAAAAATTAGTTTGAGTTCAAACAGATGAGGATGACTTTATTGAGTTTTGCTGGGTTTTACATTAAAGATTTCATAGCAAATGCTGTGAATTAAACCCTGTAGTTTATATTGCGTATCTTTTTATTTAAATATTAAAAATGAAGAGGAAAGAAACCCTTCTGATATCTGATTATAGATACATTTTCAGCTGACCTGTTTGGGTTGTTCTCTTCCTAGAGCCCTAGGTCACGGATAGATGGAAGGAAAGGCATTCCAGGGTATAATGCAAAATGAATTGTAATATCAATAAACAATTCACCAAACAAGGATTAGAGTATTCTATGTGCACGCTGAAAACAAAAAAACAAAACAAAAATAAAGTAAAATAAAATGTCTTATATTTATCTAAAATATATCTATTAGTTTTGGCCAAAATAAAAAAAAAGAAATCTTATCAGAAAGATATAGCGAAAACAACTCTTCTTTTTTTTTTTTTTTTTTTTTAACATTTTTAAAAGATATTTTATGGAAATTTAAATAAACAATGAAAATAAGCATTTCTATTGGCGAAGACTATTACCTTATATTTCTTATCAAGAATAGTTATTGGACATTTACTTATTTTATTTTACTTTTACATTTACTTACTTACTTTATTTATATATTTATATATATATATATATATATATATATATATATAAAACAAAAATAAAAGGACAGGACAAAGACTTTCTATTGAAACTCCATTTATCACTACAGATCTGTTTCGAGGGGTGGTGAAACCATCCTCTCTCTTCAGGTGATTATAGAAGATTCCACCCCTCGAAACAGATCTGTAGTGATAAATGGAGTTTCAATAGAAAGTCTTTGTCCTGTCCTTTTATTTTTGTTTTTGTTATTTGCTCTACCAAAAAGTATTGAGCACTCTCCTACTGAAGGATCTACTCAGAAAATCACACATATATATATATATATATATATATATATATATATATATATATATATATATATATATATATATATATATATATATAGCATATGTGCAGTGTTGCTTCTGTGTGGACAACTGGCCTTTTGCAGCAGGCTTGTGATATTTGGATTATATGCGTTTACACCTAGCCGATGAATGGATTCCAGCATTTGAGGGTCTGACTGAGAGGAACTCTGTAATCATCCACAACCTGCCTACAGGAGAAAAGATGCAATTCCGTGTCCGGGCGTATAACTTGGCTGGCCCAAGTCCTCCTGCTACCCTGTCCCAGGCTGTCACCATCCGCGAGATAATGCGTAAGTTTAATACAATCTGAATATTACTGAATAATCTTATCGGTCAGGGATGTATCCATTGGACAAATGAATCCATTAGAGAATACAGGGTCTATTTATGGGAAACATCACCAGACAGAATATTCAAAATAGCAGTCAGACTGTACACAAAAGGGGAAAAAAACCATCGTACATGTTACTAAATGTAGTACTTAAGTTTTCTTCATATAGCATAGGGAATTATAAAAGTGAATTTGCATTTCTTAGCCGCCTTTACTTCAATTTCAGCTGCGTTTAGTTGCATTAACTTGCAGCAATACATTAGATAGAGTGCTGTTTTATTGTTTTAATTTAATAAGTCTAGTTCACAGAGGCAATCACCAGTTTGTTCCTGATCAGCTTTCAGCCACTAGCATTTACTAGCTTTCATGAGTAAGAGATATATGCAATTACATTAAAGCAGGCCTGTACAACAGAAAGCCCAGGGGCCGGATATAGTCCTTGACCAAACTCCTTCAGGGCTGGAAGTATAATAAATTCAATAACAGGCTCAAATTATTCTAACAGACACATTTAGACAAATATATTATGTATCCTTTGCCTTTTTACTTGATGACTTCCTTATTATTGCCATAAACAACATGGTTTGAGGCTATGAGTTAAAATGAGCCTGTATGAGTCATGGCCATCTTTTTTCAGAAACCATTATCATTAACCTCATTAGAAGGTTTTGTAGGGCACATTCATAAAATAATTTCCCATTCCTTCTCATTTCCACCATGCCATTTTTATTTATTTTTAATTTGTTAGAGCTGTTTGTCTGACATGAAGGAAAATGTCTGACATCATGGACAAAAAGTACAGTCACACTTTCTCTGTAATGAAACTGTAAGCTACACGTGAATTACCTTTACTGCATTCTCACCTGCAAACAAAGCTGGCATATCAGCTCCACTGAGTTTTGAACTGTCAGGATTGCTAATATTTCCAGGAAATAATTTTCGTCAGCTTATATACATGACAGCGGTTGAAAGTACTTGTCTCTAGCCTTATGAGGATGTTTGAAACAGTTGAAGCAAGTTTTACCTGGAAACAAGGTTCGTAACTTCTATTTTGGGGCATAACTGTATACTCTAAGCCAGGGGTCGAGAACCTTTTTGACTAAGAGAGCCAAAAAAAAGACATATTTTAAAATCTAATCCTCTGAGATCCATATACATATATATATATATATATATATATATATATATATATATATATATATATATATATATATATATATACTACCCCCAGTGCAGCTAACTGGGTTATCAAAGGCGGGCCATGTCTCTCACTGTCTATGGTGAGAGGTTCATGTAAAAGAACCATTGCTGACTTTCATAAAGAGTAGCTGCAAAGTCGTCAGCGTGTTTCTGTCCCTTGCTAAAAGGGTTGTGACAGGAAGGGTATCCAACGTAAAAACCTCTGCTAAAATCAAAAACGTGCGAATCAGATGATTCGCTGTGGCGACTCCCGAATAAAAGGGAAAAAGCAGAAAGGAAGACAGACATATATATATATATATATATATATATATATATATATATATATATATATATATACTAGTCCCTCTCAAAGAATTAGTATATTGTGATAAAGTTCATTATTTTCTGTAATGTACTGATTAAAATTAAACTTTCATATACTTTAGATTCATTACACTCAACTGAAGTAGTTCAAGCCTTTTATTGTTTTAATATTGATCATTTTGGCAAAAAAGTAAAGAAAAACCAAAAATCACTTCTTCTTCTTTTCCTTTCGGCTTTTCCCTTCAGGGGTTGCCACAGTGAATCATCTGCCTCCATCTCACCCTATCCTTTGCATCTTCTTCTCTTACACCAACGACCTTCATGTCCTCCTTCACCAGATCCATGAATCGTCTCTTTGGTCTTCCTCTAGGCCTTCTGCCTGGTAGTTCCAACCTCAGCATCCTACTACCAATAGACTCACTATCCCTCCTCTGTACATGTCCAAACCATCTCAATCTAGCCTCTCTGACTTTGTCTCCAAAACGTCTTACATGTGCTGTCCCTCTGATGTGCTCATTCCTAATCCTATCCATCCTCGTTACTCCCAAAGAGAACCTCAACATTTTTATCTTAAAAAAAACAAAAATCACTATCTCAAAAAAATTAGCATGTTTCATCCGACCAATAAAAAAAGTGCTTTTAATACAAAAAAAGTCAACCTTCAAATAATTATGTTCAGTTCTGCACTCAATACTTGGTCAGGAATCCTTTTGCAGAAATGACTGCTTCAATGCGGCGTGGCATGGAGGCAATCAGCCTGTGGCACTGTTGAGGTGTTACGGAGGTCCAGGATGCTTCGATAGCGGCCTTAAGCTCATCCACAGTGTTGGGTCTGGTGTCTCTCAACTTTCTCTTCACAATATCCCACAGATTCTCGATGGGGTTCAGGTCAGGAGAGTTGGCAGGCCAATTGAGCACAGTAATACCATGGTCAGTAAACCATTTAGCAGTGGTTTTGGCACTGTGAGCAGGTGCCAGGTCGTGCTGAAAAATGAAATCTTCATCTCCATAAAGCTTTTCAGCAGATGGAAGCATGAAGTGCTCCAAAATCTCCTGATAGCTAGCTGCATTGACCCTGCCCTTGATAAAAACACAGTGGACCAACACCAGCAGCTGACATGGCACCCCAGGCCATCACTGACTGTGGGTACTTGACACTGCACTTCAGGCATTTTGGCATTTCCTTGTCCCCAGTCTTCCTCCAGACTCTGGCACCTTGATTTCCGAATGACATGCAAAATTTTCTTTCATCCGAAAAAAGTACTTTGGACCACTGAGCAACAGTCCAGTGCTGCTTCTCTGTAGCCCAGGTCAGGCGCTTCTGCCGCTGTTTCTGGTCCAAAAGTGGCTTGACCTGGGGAATGTGGCATCTGTAACCCATTTCCTGCACACGCCTGTGCACGGTGGCTCTGGATCTTTCTACTCCAGACTTAATCCACTGCTTTGACAGGTCCCCCGAGGTCTGGAATCGGCCCTTCTTTCACATTTTCCTTCCCACAGACGTCCCACTGAGGTGCCTTGATACAGCACTCTGGGAACAGCCTATTCACTCAGAGATTTCTTTCTGTGTCTTACCCTCTTGCTTGAGGGTGTCAATGATGTCCTTCTGGACAGCAGTCAGGTCGGCAGTCTTACCCATGATTGCGGTTTTGAGTAATGAACCAGGCTGGGAGTTTTTAAAAGCCTCAGGAATCTTTTGCAGGTGTTTAGAGTTAATTGGTTGATTCAGATGATTAGGTTAATAGCTCGTTTAGACTACCTGAACATGATATGCTAATTTTTTGAGATAGGAATTTTGGGTTTTCATGAGCTGTATGCCAAAATCATCAGTATTAAAACAATAAAAGACCTGAAATATTTCAGTTGGTGTGCAATGAATCTAAAATATATGAAAGTTTAATTTTTAATCAGTACATTACAGAAAATAATGAACTTTATCACAATATGCAAATTTTTTGAGAAAGGACTAGTATATCTAAGACTGAATACAACTAAATTGAAAAAGAAGACGATCAATTTTAGAGTATAATAGGACTCTGAATTTATTTCAAACAATATTATTTACTTTAAGTAAGTAAGTAAGTAAGACTCTGAATTTATTTTAAATGACATAATGAAGTTATTTATTAATAAGAAAAGTACTTCTTACTATCAGTGCTGTAATGGTCAAAAAATAAGTGGGTACACAATAGCAGCGAAGTGACCAAGGCGCACAGCAGCAGGTGCATGGAGCGTGGGGAGGGTGTGGCTTTGGCTTTGAAACTATTCATCACTTCATCTCCGCTTTTTATTTACGTTGATCAACTATAAAGTAGACCAAATTATGTGAGTACACACAACTCAGCCACTAAAACAAGTGGGTAGATGGTGTCGGCATCCACCACTACAGCACTGATTACTATTAATGCGACTTCTGGTGCTGCATGGGTTTGCTGATGGCTTTATATTTGGTTGATACGGGGTGAGGACTCGACACGACTGGACTCACACGCAGCAGTGTTTATGTGACAGGAAGCGCGTCCCAAGTTTTGGCAATCAGATGCTCTGCGGGTTGAAGTTTTTCCATGTCTGTCCATTTGTGTTTGCTTGCCAGCTGTGCTTGGCTTCATGGAAATGAGCTGATCAGAAATGAGGGAAATTTATCTCTTTACTCAAAAACAACATGCGCAGTCTGAAGCTGTTGTTATAATCCAATAAAATTAGAGTTTCAAGGTATCGGACCCGCCCACAAAGTGGCTTGCTCTCTGCTTCGTGCTCCAGTGACATGACATTGAAAATAGATGTATAGATTTAAATGCGCGAGGTTTATTCATCTGTTTTTGTTTTATCTTTTTTTTTTTTGTCTTTTTATTTAAATGACAGTGAAATTATGTATTCGTTATTCTGTTAAGAAAGGCCACCTGATTTATCTGAGAGCCAGATACAGTCATCAAAAGAGCCACATCTGGCTCGCGAGCCATAGATTCCCGACCCCTGCTCTAAGCCTTATGTTAGTTTCCACGCAAACTAAATAGTTTTACGTAATCAAAGAATTAGAGCCAAATTGACTTTATAGACAATTTTAAGACCACCCAGATGCTCAAAGGCACTTGATGTTGAGAATGTGCCCATTTCCACTGAATCTTTCTTCTATTTCTAAAAAGCGTGATGGTGTTAGAAGTTAAACAAATTTACCAGTATGTTTCGTTCTTGTTTTGTTGTTGTTTAGAATATTTCGCCACTGCAAACTCAAAGTATGCTTACCTACCTGAATCTATGAATACATGAGCGCTATTGTGCATTGCGAAAGCCATGTGCTGGATATCTGCCCTTACTCGGCTACAATTTACAAATAGGTTCTTTAATAGAATAACCAAAAGTAATAGTTTATTGATTTCAGATGAATCCAGGATTCAAACTTCATCTGTCTTTTGAGAATATTACAACATTGCAACGGTTTTGTGCTGATACATAACTTACTTTTTTTAGTTCTTCTTTTCCTTTTGGCTTTTTCCCTTTATCAGGGGTCGCCACAGCAAATCATC
>CM045748.1:10905359-10980359 GCA_024760905.1 Plotosus lineatus
TGCCAGCCAAGTGATAATGCTTAAAAATCTTTAAAAGGCTACTACATCAGCTAATTTAATCTTATTCAGTTTGGGTGGTGGTGGTGGGGGGGTGGGGGGTGGGGGGGAGGGGGTTCAGTGATTTATTCTAGAATGTGTTATGATCTAGTAAGATGTTTAATTTATCTTGGGTATTTTACAAAGTCATAGTCAATCATTCATTTTAAGCAACCTGGTCGAGACGGAGTCAATCCTGGGAAAACTGCATATGAAGAAGCAAAGCATCCTCAGTGGAAAGTCAGTCCACCTCAAGACAGCATGCACTTGGGCACACACATCCACACATATCTAAAGGTCCATTATTCTCTATTTATGTACGAAAATAAAGACGTCGATTTCAATCGACAGAGGCCGTACACATCCATTTGTCATTTGCTTCGACATTAATATTAAGTAATACATCCATTGCATGTGATCTTTTCTGAGTCATGAATGACTTTGTCTTTACTTGAAATAGATTTCTGCCACCTAGTGGAAGTATGATGAATTAGGCTTCATGGTAATGGTCAATGCAGAGAATGTACAATAATCATATTCTTTGAAAGCTCTTGTGGACAACATATAATGAGTCCGTGGGTTAGATTTGACAGCAGACCTTGAGTTTTGACACCTGTACACTAGGAGGCAGTTCTCAGATGAAGAGGTACAAGATACCTAGTGTGCTTTATTATGAAACAGAAAAATACAGAGTTCAAGCGGTAGGCAGTAGCAGTCTGTAAGGCTATTTAATACAGTTTGATTTGTAGATGAATAATTATTTTTGCTCTGCTTGCTCATAGATTTGTTGTAAACACAAATAAATCGGTCTGGAACAGACCACCATTTTTCCTTCGCTACCACCCAGCTCACATCAAACCGCCTCCCATCTGTTGTGTATGAAATGTCTGTTCCTGTGGTTGGGCGAAATAACACTGCGCAGATGTCTAACTTTTTAAAAACTTCCATAACCTCTTTTCAGAAAGCTCCGCTATTATAAACCCTTTTTTTTTGTAACTCTTAAGAGAATTATTGGCTACAGCACCCACACAGTGGTGCCGGTAGTACTGCTTTATCCTTATGCAGTTGCAAGTTTTCTGAAAACAAGCAAAAGTACAGGAGAGTATGGATAGACGGCTCTGTGTATACAAGTATCCCTCTTTAAATAATGAGTGTAAATTAGATTAGACGAGTTTCAAGTTTGTCATTACACATGTATAAATACAGGGTAACGAAATTCAGTTTAGCATCCAATCAGAAGTGCAGAGAGCATGAAGTGCAATATATAGAAATAGTATGTGTAGTTAGAAGCTGTTATGTACAGATAAGGACAGCGTAAAAGGTGGGAGAGGTCATGTACAGATTGTGTATAAATATATCTGAGCAGTTGTGTACAGATATGGGGAGTGTAAAAGTGAGAATAAATAAGAGAATAAATGGGCTTTGGATCAATATGGCATAGCCATTCCACCTGCTGAGATATTTTGAGTGGTCGAAGGAAACTGGACGACTCAGAATAAACTCACACAGACACAAAGATCTTGTGAAACTCTGCTCAGATAGCAACGCTGGTTAACAATCGAACCATAGACTGTTCAGTTCATTTTCTGTAACCGCGTAATCCTAATTTGGGTCACGGGGAGGCTGGCGCCCATCCCAGCCAACTTCAGGCAAGGGCAGAGTACACCCTGGAAAACTCGCCAGGCTATCGCAGGGCAGAAACACACTGACGGCTTTGTAACCTACTTTTGTCGAATGTCAGCAATGGTTCTTTTCCATGAACCTCACACCATAGACAGTGAGAGATATGGCCGGCCTTTGAAACCCAGTTAGCTGCACTGGGGGGGAGTGGGGAGGGGGGGGGGGGGGCAGTGACAACCTGTGGAGAATGGGACTCAAACCCCCAACCTTAGGATCAGCGATCCAGCGCCCTATACCACTAGTCCACCACTTCCCACCATAGACTAAGAGGTGGCAATTTTTCCTGTTGCACCACTTGGTAACCATGATGTTCAAAATGTGCCATTTTGTTATCACTGCACTGTCCAGAATGTTGGTTTAGCCAAAACATTTTATTTTGCATGAAATATTGAATCATCCGAAGCATCAGTTCTCATTTCCTTGTTTTCCCTTCGCCCTCTAAATAGAGCGCCCAAAAATTTGGCTCCCTCGCAGTCTTCGCCAAACCCTCATCAAGAGAGTAGGGGAGACTGTTAACCTGGTGATCCCATTCCAGGTAAGAATCAACTTGACATACAATCTCAAAAGAATGAATTACTGAAGGCTGTGAACATGTAAAACATTAATGAGAGCGAGTGGACACTTGTACAGAGTAGCCGACTGTTCTCAGGAAGGAACCTTGGCACTATACTTGGTAGCTCCTTTGGCCTATAAACTATAGTGTACTCTCCAGATTGCAATCTTAACTGCTGTACTAACGAAGGTTAATTAGGACAGGACAGGGATGTTCTTGTGAAATACTATAAATACAGAGTGTGATGATAGCATCTGAATACGGAAGGCAGAGCTCAATATGTGTTAATGACACAAATCTGAACAGCAGCTGTACAAACTCTCTGGGGAACTGTGTTACTTAAAACAGCATACCGGTATACACACACACACACACACACACACACACACACACACACACACACACACCCCTGAATAAAACTGCTTCATATAGTACTATTTAACACGCCAAGCTGTTCCCATGTATCATTTGTTTTTAAATAAAATATCTATATTTTTCATTCAGAGTGATTTGCTATCAAGTAAAATCAATCTAATGAGTATAAACAAATTATTACATCAATGCCACAAGTTCAAAGTTTATAATATAATTCGTAGACATAACAATAAAATGTGACTTTGGAAACATTTTGCATGAATAGTAAAACAATTATAGAATTTGGTTTCAGTATTATTTCAATAATTATGCTGTCTATGGGAGTGTTACAACAACCCTCTTGCTGAATAATCTCTAATATACTCGTTCAGTAACTGCTTTTAATGCCAATTGTATAATGCTTGAATCAACTTGAGACATCAACATTTTGTCACGGTCAAAACAGACGGCATCATCATTGTCTTACTTCAAAGTAGAAAAAAAACCCAAACATCTAATTTTGTGTTTTAATGTAATATATACCAAAACACTAAATGAGTATAAAAAGACTGTTAGCCACGTACTCAGCAATAGTGAGCAGTCAGGGCCAGCAAAGCGTTCTCTGCTGACTTAAACACAATCACTGAACTACACTACCAACTTAAATTCTTGTATTTGTTTCATTAAAATTGTATTAATTCCCAACAGTCTGTTCTTCATTTCATAGCACATCTCCTGGCTGCACTGCTTTCTGTGAATGTGAGACGCTGAAATCTGAGTGGACAAAAAAAAATCTACGTTATCATGTCAATCTAATCTGTCCAGGGCCATCAGAAGGGCCATCAACGGTGCAGGCCGATGTCACTTTTAAATTATATTAGCGATGGGGCTCTTTCTTTAACCAATCAGATTTCAGAGTCGACACAGAGCCAGCTAGCAGGCTTATAATAACGACAGTAATTTTCTGTCCTCTGACTGGTTGGTTGGGGCAAAACTCAGTGAATAATCTGTAGTGATTTGCACACAATACATTTCAGTTAGGATTATTTTACGCCCACAATGGCTGCTGGAGGAGGAGAAATTGACTTGGTGTTGGACATTTCTTAAAATTCTATTTTGAAGGCAGACTTTTCCAGAAACCTATCATAGGGAGAGGTTGAGGAAGTGGAGGTAAAGTTTATCTTTTTTTACTTTTGGCTCAGCACAAAGTTACTGGCAGCTTCCACCGGGACCGAGATACGAGCAGAAACTTATGAAAATGCCTCTCACTCTGCATTTCCATACCCTGTTATATT
This sequence comes from Plotosus lineatus, assembly GCA_024760905.1. NCBI lineage: Eukaryota > Metazoa > Chordata > Actinopteri > Siluriformes > Plotosidae > Plotosus > Plotosus lineatus. Next base: position 10,909,278 of record CM045748.1, read on the forward strand.
GTGTTTTTGTATATTGATGGTTTGTATAATTGTGACAGTATAGCAGCGGTAATAAGAGGTGGATTAAGTCTGTTGTCCCACAGAAGGTCCAGGTACCAAATGCATGGCCCACCATTAATACTCAGAGCACATTAAATTCATTTGACCTGCCTCTGTAGTGGTTAGAATATGTAAAAATAAATCTTAAAATCTTGATTCAGTTAGTTTTGTATGTTTCTTTGTAGTATATACCAAAACAATTATTTGCCTTAGGCTTTATGGATGTCACAGAATTAAATAGTCCCTTTGTTATTCCATCTTGAAAACTATATGGAAACATCCATGTTGCAACTAATTGTTAAATATAGACAAACTGAAGTCCTCTATCTGTAAAGCTCTAGCAGATTATAACAGTCATGAGTTGATTCCAATGGGCTAATAGGAGTACTATTAATAGGAGTTAGTAGCAAACAAAATATTAAAAAAAACCTAATTACTATTTTTTCAAATCAATTAACTTTGTACCATTCGACAGTACAAAATGGAGCAGTTAGCCTACTCTGTTCTGCCTTGTTAGTGACAAAGAGGTTGTCTAGTAAACTAGCTAACATTATGGTAACTATTTTCCAATGAAAACTATTAGGTATGTGAAAGATGACAATTACTAAATAAGGAGTACATTATATCTAAAAAATGGTGTGTGTGTATGTGTATGTATGTATGTGTGTATATATATATATATAGTGTGTGTATATACATATTGTATGCATGTGTGTATATATATATATATATATATATATATATATATATATATATATATATATATATATATATATAGTGTGTGTGTGTATACATATTGTATGTATGCATGTGTGTATATATATATATATATATATATATATATATATCATTCATTTATTTTCTGATCCACATGATCCTAATTAGCGTGGTGGGACCCATCTCAGATCATTTTGGGAATGTGCAGAGTACACCCTGGACAGCTCACTAGGCCATCGCAGAACTTATATATATATATACTTATGTATATATATATATATATATATACATCTCTAACTTTCAAGTAACGTACTGTAAGTAATATAGATGCCATTTTCTTACAGGGGAAACCAAGACCAAAAGTGACCTGGACGAAAAACGGTGAGCCTCTTGACCCAAAGCAGGTGAGCGTGAGAAACAGTGAGACCGACAGCATCCTATTCATCAGAAGGACAGAGCGCACAGACTCTGCGAAATATGAACTTCATGTTCAGATTGAGAATGTGGAAGATAAGGCCACTGTGATCATTCAGATTGTGGGTATGTTTTTGTGTACATTTCATATAACAAAACCGTACGTTTCTTGTGCACCATTTACTTTTAGATTCATTATTTTCAATAATTAACTTTCATAGTGGAGCTTCCAAGTAAAGCACCACAGTCATGCAACATCTGTGCATGCACACCATAGAAAACCCATTAAGGCTGCTACGTTGTTGATTGCCTGTCACGTATAACTGGTGGACAGCAAAAACAACAACTTTATTATTGATTATTATTATGATTTATTATTTATTTTCTATATTATTATTAATTATATAAAGAAATTGAAACCTCACAAAAGAAGCTCTTACACCATCACTCAGACTTTCGCAGAATAAAAAACACAATCTATCTCAGGTAGGCAGATAATCTTCTGATTCCTGTGTTTGTTTCAGAAGCATTTATTTACCTGCAAGTATAACAGAACATGAACTTGTTAAACACAAACTAACAATACAGGTGATAAAAATCAATGCAGAAATCAGTCATGCAAAAAAAAAAAAAAAAAGGATTTCTTTTATTAGTGATTATTAGAGACATCTACTGGGTGCACCACTTTTAGGTAGTGCCAAAATTTATAGGTTACATTGCTGTAAAACTGGAATTTGTCTGTTGAGAAGGTTTTAATAACCATAGTATGATAAAAATTTTCTGCAAGACCTTCCTAGTTCTCCTCAGGCCTTGAAGTTGGTGGATATATGGGGTTTCAATGTTGCGCTGGAATGGAAACCTCCCAAAGACAATGGCAACTGCGACATCACCGGCTACACAATTCAGAAAGCAGACAAGAAGACCATGGTACGTACGAATCACTGTCTTGGTTTAGATTTTATTAGCAATGGTATACATACCCACACACACATATTTTCAAATGCAAAGATGACACAGCCATGGCTGTAGACACTATCATTATAGTGGGACTTTCAAAATAGGATCCCTTCTTGAACAAATTGAATGGTTGTCTGTGTAATTACATAGTGCATCAAACAGTAAGCTGATACAACAACCAAAACCCTCAGGTACATAATGCAAGACTCCATCAAGACTGTATTTATTAAACCATTTGTCCAAGGGAAAAAGCCATGGATGCTTGATCCTTGTCTTTGGCATCTATTTCTCTGACAGATTACTCTTAAAAATGACCTCATGTAATAGCACAGGTCATTAAAAACATATCATTTATCATTCTGTTTTACGTTTTCAAATAGACAGACTGTGTAGAATAAAACAAGCCAAAAGGCAGATATGATCAGGCTCATGCTTTGTCCCTCTGTACTCTGAAATCCTGCCAGTGGCAAACTTTGCTAAGCTCCAAGGCATGGCTGTATAATTGAGTAATGTATGTACAGTATGAGCAAGTGGAGTAGCACTCTGGGTTTCCACTTCGCTGCAAACATGCGTAGCAAATTGCAGCAGAAGCCTCTGTGGGAAAACTACAGCATTTGGAGAATCTGGAAACTGAACTGCCAAAATGACCCTCACTGCCCGTCATCTGTGAGGAGCTTTACCCCTCAGCATGAGGCAGGTATGTCCGACCCACCCTCCAGTAGCCTGGTTTATTTATGCACTGCCAATACCCTGCATTCCTTCTCTCATTGTTATCTACACAGTTAAAGGCTGAATGAGTTACACCACTCATCTGTATTAGATCCAATTTACTAGTGTATCCAGAACAATGAGCTGGGAGGCTTGGGATCATCACATTTCACATGACAATATCCAAGTTAGAAACTAGAGACATCCTGCTACTAAATATAAAAGCACTTTGGGTTTCTGGTCTTGGAACATCCACAGAGACTATCAGTCAACCCACATGGGTATACTACTAGCATCAAACTTAATACATATGTAATGTGACACAGAAACATGAAAGGTTGACACTGCTTGTTTACATCTTAATAAAAAGTAATTATATGTGTATGTATATGTGTGTATGTATATTGTGAGGTGCTCTACCGAATGTAGGCACTTGTCGCAAGTGATGTATGGTGGGCTTGTGAGACAAAGCACAGCTTATCCAGACTTCCGATCTTTCAAGTGCGCAAGTGAAGGTTGGGTACTAAACATGTATTCAATGCGCACTTGCTCACTTGAAAGATCAGAAGTCCGAATAAGCCACGCTTTGTCTCACAAGCACCATATGTCACTTGCGACAAGTGCCTACATTTGGTAGAGCGTCTCACATATGTGTGTATGTTGTTGTTAGCCCTGTCGATCTCGAAAGATCATGGGGGATTTTGTGCCATGGGTCTTCGATCAGGGAGCTGCAGCGTCAGGCATGGCTGTAGAGACCGATACAGAATCTGCAGATCCTACCGCAGCCACTGCAGATGAAGTCCTCACAGTGTGGTGGAGGTGGGGCCAGTGTCCGCTGACTGCAGAGTCTCTTCTCCCCCCAGCGGGTGTCTCTTCTCTCCTCTGCTGTCCTGATGACATCCTGGTTGGTGGTCCGCTTACAGTAAGTCTTTGGGGATGCGGCCGTCATCCATTCGGGTGACGTGGCCAAGCCATTACAAGCGTCTCTGGGTCAGCATGGCAAACATACTGGGCACATTTGCTCTGGCTTGGATGTCGATGTTGGAGACATGGTCCTGCCAAGTGATGCCCAGTAGTCTGTGAAGGCAGCGTTGGTGGAAAGCATTCAGTCGGCATTCCTGGTGGTAGTAGAGGGTTCATGCTTCACTGCCATAAAGGAAAGTACTCGGTACGCAGGCCTTGGAGACTCTTATCTTGGTGTTGGTGGTTAGCATGGAGTTGTCCCAGACTCGCTTCGCCAGATGGGTCATCACTGTTGATGCCTTGCCGATATGGGTATTCAGTTCGGCATCTAGAGAGAGGTTGCTGGAGATAATTGATCCAAGGTAAGTGAACTTTTCCACCACCTCAAGGGTGTAGTCACTGATGTTGATACGAGGAGCACTGCTGACATCCTGGCCCATGACCTCGGTCTTATTAAGGCTGTTGGTGATGCCAAACTCTAAGCAGGCACCAGCAAAGCATTTGATAAGACGCTAGAGCACTTCCTCAGTGTGGACAACAAAACCAGCATCATCAGCAAAGAGCAGCTCCCCGATGAGAATGCTCCGCACCTTGGTCTTTGCTCTGAGGCGTGCCAGGTTAAAGAGACCTCTGTCATTCCTGGCATGGAGGAAGACACCATCTTCAGAGTCCTGGAAGGCATAGCACAGGAGCATGGAGAAAAAGATGACAAAAAGGATTGGAACAAGGACACAACCCTGCTTCACACCGTTCTTGATCGAAAAAGGGTCTGAGGATGATCCATCAAACTGGAGGATGCCATTGATGTCCCGGTGGAACGCTTTGATCATACTCTATGCTTGGGAGGACATCCAATTCGCTGGAGGAGGGCAAACAGTCCATCCCTGCTGACCAAGTCAAAAGCCTTGGTCAGGTTGATGAAGGCCAAATAGAGGGGTGGCTCTGCTCCCGGCACTTCTCTTGCAGCTGCCTCACAGAGAAGACCATATCTATGGTTAACCTGGCTGCCCTGAATCCACACTGTGCCTCTGGAGCCTGTTGAGGATGACACGGGCAAAGGCTTTGCCGACTATACTTAGGAGTGAGATGCCACGATAGTTGTTGCAATCACTTCGGTCCCCCTTGTTCTTGTAGAGCAGGGGTGTCAAACTCGTGCCAGAAAGGGCCATGTGGCTGCAGGTTTTTGTTTTAACCAAGCAGCAGCACACCTGACTTTGCTCATTTAATCAACTGAGCTGAGTGTTTAGGCAGTTGATTGGTCAGTCTCTGTACAGAGCACACCGATTGACCAATCAGCTGCCTGAACACTCAGATGAGTTGATTAAATGAGCAAAGTCAGGTGTGCTGCTGCTTGGTTGAAACAAAAACCTGCAGCCACATGGCCCTTTCTGGCATGAGTTTAACACCCCTGTTGTAGAGGGTGATGATTTTGGCATCACGCATGTCTTGGGGAACAGCCCCCTTCCTCCCAGCACTGCAGTAAGAGCTCATGGAGGTGTTTCAAGAGCGAGCTCTCCTTTGTGGTTTTGACAATTTCAAGAAGGATGTTGTCACTGCCTGGAGCCTTGCCGCTTGAGATGGAGTCTATCGCCTTTCTGAGCTCCTCGGTGGTGGGTGGAGCGTCAAGCTCATCCATAACAGACAGTGGAGGGATGTTCGCAAGGGCTGTGTTCGAGACGGTGGTTTCTCTCGAGTAGAGCTCTTGGTAATGCCCAGCCCATCTCTCCATTTGTTTGCCACGATCTCTGATGACGTCACCTGCAGCTGATTTGAGTGGGGCACTCTTGATGACACTGGGACCGAAAGCCTTCTTCATGCCTTCATATATTTTGTGCTCATTTCCAAAATCTGCAGGAAGCTGTATGTCCTGGCAGAGGTTAAGCCAGTAGTTGTTGGCACAATGCCTTGCGATCTTTTGTGCATTATTTTGTGCAGCGTGCAGTGTAGCAAGCATTCATACAGAGGGCTCCTTTTTGTGAGCGATTAGGACTGCACGTTTGGTGGTGATGGCAGGTTCCATCTCAGCCGCTCCTGCTTCAAATCAATCCGCACTCCTCCCCACCTTCTTCCCAAAGATACCTATGGCGGTCTCAAACATAGCCTTGCGGTAGCACAGTCAGTGGGGCAGTCCGCCAGGGCTACATTTATGGCATCAGCATAGCGTTCCCGCAGTTCAGGCACTGCAGTCATAGCTATGCTGACGAGGGTCCGGGGTTTCTGCTTGGAGCGGCTGAGACGTTTGAGGCAGAGACGTACCTTGGTGGCGACCAGGGAATGGTCGGTGTCACAGTCAGCACTGTGGAAACTGCGTGTGACCAGCACTTGGTTCAGCAGGGATCTCCTGGTCATGACAAAGTTCAGCTGATGCCAGTGGCGAGACCTTGGGCATCTCCAGGATACTCGATGGCAGGACTTGGCGGAGAAGAATGTGTTGGTCAGACAGAGGTCATGAAAGAAGCAGAGCTCAAGAAGGCATTAGCCATTCTCATTTGAGTTTGCCAATGCCAAAGCGGCCAGTGCAGCGGGGCCAGGAGTCGTGATCTGCCCCACCCGTGCGTTAAAGTCGCCGAGCAGAAACAGGTGCTCCTTGGCAGGGATCTGCTGGATCCTGGCTTTGAGCGCATCGTGGAATGTATCCTTCACTTCAACTGGAGAGCAAAGCATCAGAGCATATACACTAATGATGGTAGCTGATCCAGAGGAGGTTGTGAGACGGAGAGAGAGGACTCGCAGAGTGCCTGAGGATGGCGGTTCAACAAGGGACAGAAAGGAGTTTCGCACAGCGAATCCAACACCATATAGGCGATGCTTGTCAGGCTCCTGTCCCTGCCAGAAGAACATATAGTCCTTCTCCTTCAGGCTGCCACTGCCCGGGAGTCACGTCTCTTGCAGTGCTGCAATGTCAATGTTGAGCCTCCTTAGCTCGTGGTCGATGATGGCGGTTTTCCTGGCGTCGCTGATTTGCTGGAGATCCTCAGAGAGGCCAGGACACATTTGTTCTGACGTTCCAGATTGCCAGACTCAGCACTGGCTGCTTTGGTTTCTTGTTATTGCCTGGTGCAGTGTTTACAGTCCGTGCTTTGGCCTACACTTCAAGCACCAATTGAAGTAAGTGGACTGTGGCGGGCAGCACATTACTGCCTGGGGGCTGCCCAGCAAAAGGTGGCGGTAACTGGCCAGTGGGACTCGATGATCCCTTCCTCCATCAAGAGATAGCCCAAGGCGCCCGAGATTACGCCAATTAGCCCTGGGCTTTTAACCAGTTTTAACTGCATCTCCCTGTGTTGAGCTGCCGCAGAAGCCGGCACTGGAGTGACCTCTCCAGGGCACAGGCCAGGGCAAAGTTGTGGAGGAACTGAGATGCCTAGTCGACAGATCCTCCTTCTCGGCCTAGCTGGTAGTGTCCAACGGAAGGGGTTAGCCGATACAGTTGGTACCAACTTGGCTCCAAGAGTTGCCAGGAGGTGTAACTACGTGGGGACCGACTGTCTTTGGGGCTCCACTCTGGATTTTCTGTAGGGGATGTCTCCCTTAGCCTTTGTTACTCTCGGGATGACCACAAGGCAGTGGTGCTATTTGTCCATAGCTGAGGGTTGTAAGTCAGAATTATCCTTCTCTTAGCCTTTACCTCAAGGGCTTTATCTGCAAGGCAGCAGATGGTTGACTAGTGAGTACCAGGGCATGTCCACACGCCGGTGAGCCTGCATACTGCACCTCTGGGGCTCAACCTGCTCTGAGATTCATCACATATTTAGCCCGGAGCCATAAGGTGCCCAGTTACCAGGGTGTGCCGTGAGGAGGCAATGTGAGAGTCTTGACTTATCAGAAGCTTTGTACCATCAGGAAGGTCTTAGCACTTTGCCTTCTTTTAACTCAATGAGCTAGATGGTGGCTGCAGATGATGCTGGAAGCGAGAAGTCTAAGCAACTACACTACAGCTGCTCTACAGATTAGGCGCTATACTAAGTCCTGTGCAATGCACCACCACCCCATATATATATATATATATATATATATATATATATATATATATATATATATATATATATTGATCATATGATAAAGATTAGAAATTGTTGCATGATGATTTGACAGCTATTTCAATTAATCTCCATTAGGGGAAAAACAAGTAGTAGTAGTAGCTGAAACCTCTTTAGTGATGTTTCATCGCATAAGCAAGCAAATGTTGGTGATGTCAGGCATTATTATTATAATACTGCATGGGAACTGTGCATTCTGATTGGCCTACTATCAAATGGTTAAATATTATACTGACTGGATACTGCTTGAACGGACACTCCTGGTTAGTCACGGTCCCATGAATCAGCTTCACTGTCAAACTGGGGAAATTTTTAAAACTTGTTTTAGTATGTTTTTATTGTTTCAGTGTAGTACCTACTAAAATTTTGAACAACTGTAAAAAATAATTTACCTTTAGGTACGCATCAAAAATACTGTTAAGTACTCAGTTTAGCTTAACACAGAGCTTACCTGACTTTCCTCTGTCATGGAAAAATATGTTAAATGATAAAAGTACAATCTTATCATTATGCTTTTTACTAAAATGGAGACTTTCATTAAAAGTGGCCACAACTTTAGCGGTATAGCTGTACTGTATATAATAGTTTTTTATGGTGACATGTACTGAAGGAGTATCCAGTGTCAGTGTTGTGTAATCGGCATGATTTCCAACACAGGAAAGTTTTTGGTGCAGAGAAATTTGTACTTTCAAGTTTCTTTGTAATAGACCAACCTGAGTTTTGTGTTAAGCATGATTCATTTTTGTGTGTGTGTGAGAGAAAGAGAGCGAGAGAGAGAGAGAAGCTGGGATAAGGATCAACTATTTACAGCTACTGTAATATAAATAATGCAAGAACTATGTAATACTGAAATACGAGCAAATGTAATCAAGAATTTCTAATTCTGAGAATATTCCAAGTACAAAACCATGCACCCTGTGTACAAATGTGTTCACACTCACAAATATATTACATTCAGATGAATATACGAGGGCAGTGGTGGTCTAGTGGTATAAGGCGCCGGATCGCTGATCCAAAGGTTGGGGGTTCGAGTCCCACTCTCCACAAGGTTGTCACTGTCCCCCCCCCCAGTGCAGATAACTGGGTTATCAAAGGCCGGCCTTGTCTCTCACTGTCTATGGTGAGAGGTTCATGTAAACGAACCATTGCTGACTTTCGTAAAGAGTAGGCTGCAAAGCCGTCAGCGTGTTTCCGCCCTGCGATGGCCTGGCGAGCTGTCCAGGGAGTACTCTACCCTCGCCCTGAGTTGGCTGGGATGGGCACCAGCCTCCCCGCGACCCTAATTAGGATGAAGCGGTTACAGAAAATGAACTGAACAGATGAATATACATTAACACAAATTTTGCCCCCTTTTAAAGAAATATATAAAGAAATGTTTATAATTTATTTAATCCATCAAATCTGGAAGTTGTAAAAATATTCAAAAGTGTTGAATATCCTATATACAGTAATCATATATTTTATTTGTTGAAAGATAAAAGGGAATCTGTATTAGATCATTTGACTATAGTAAGAGAGCTCATGTCGGAGTTTTTTTTTTTTTTCAAACCTTTCACTTCTAAATTCTCTTTAGTAGACTGCCCTGTAAAACTGAGGTCACTGTGTCACTCAAACGGGAATGCAGATATTTACCAAGGTTTTTATTTCCTGACAGGAATGGTACACTGTTTATGAGCACTATCGGCGCACTAACTGTGTGGTATCTGACTTGATTATGGGGAACGACTATGTATTCCGAGTGTTTGCTATGAACGTAGTGGGCTTAAGTCCAGAGCCATGCAACTCAAAGGAAAGTGCTTACATCCAGAAAACAGGTGAGGGGGGATGTGTGTGTGTGTGTGTGTGTGTGTGTGTGTGTGTGTGTGTGTGTGTGGGTGTGTGTGTGTGTGTGTGTGTGTGTGTAAAAATTAGGACACCCCCATTAAATAGTCAACTCTTCACTAAGAAATGTTCACATAATGTCCAATCTTGCTTTTTTTTTTATTTCTGGAAATGAAAGTGACTTAATTGTAATTAAACAACATAATTAAAACATGCACATTATGTCATATATAAATATATATAAGTATAAGGACAGTCATTTTTTTAAAATAAGCCAGGTTTACTTTTGTATTACGTCATTGCAGACACCCTGACACTGTATTACTATGACCTATTGTTGTATCCTAAGGCATTATGTACAAGCCACCCACCTACAAAGATCATGACTTCTCAGAGGCACCCAAGTTCACACACCCACTGGTGAACCGCTCAGTCATCGCAGGATACAATGCCACTCTCAGCTGTGCTGTAAGAGGCATCCCTAAGGTAGGTATTCTGCGTCATCACCTCACTGTTTCACCTGTATCCATGCTGTATGGTTTGGTAGAATAAATCTGGGACCGGTTAAGATACTATCATACCTGTCAAGTTGTACGGTTTTGGCGTAATTTGTACAAGTGAGCACTGATTTTTAAATGTGTACGCCGTACGTCCGAAATCTGTACGTTTTTCGATCATTTCGTCTTTTTTTTTTAACTCCGTTTTTTTGTGTCACCGTTTCGGTAAAGAGACGATACGCCGAATTGGTCTGTAGCCGTTTTCTCGCGAGAATCGCGCGTTGCGTTTATCGTCTGCTATCGTCTGCTCTTTCCGACCACGTGACCGCACTTTCACTTCCGCCATCATTCAAGTCAAACTGAATTGCGAGCTCAAGTGCCATGAAGTGAAGCCATCAAAAGAAATGATTGAAAGTGCCAAAAGTGCTACATATAGTTATAATAAAGATCACTGTTAAATTTTCTTAATCATGCAGCTGAAGATATTACTCTTTTATTTGATTGCACCAGGTTATATGTTACAACATTACCAATAAATTCATATTATATTAAAAATAGAGTTTAATTTTTGTTTCATATTGCACGCGATAATAAGACGCGTAAGATTAGTTGCTATTTTGTAAGGGCATAAGTAGCCATTTGTAAGATCGCCAACGGCCTAGGGTTGACAGGTATGTACTATACTTATGACTGTTAAGCTCATGTGATACTCTGGGACATATTCAGTTAAAGTCAGTTAAAGCTGGAGATGATCAACGGTGGCGAATATGAGTGGCTTTGCATGTAGTTCTCTGCCATATGAAAACACAATCTGAACCTGATAGAGCTTGTTCAATGAATCACTGAGAGCTTACATTACATTAGTTTGCTAGTTGTCACTGTTTGGAAGTGGTGAGCCCAACGACATCACAAATTATTCACAAATAGCCACATTTATAGGCTTTTAACCTACTTTATCAAGAGACACTTCAATAAAGCTGGAAGATTTCTTATAGCAGGAAACTCTGAAGAATTTCATTCTTAAATTTCAACTTCGACACAAGCAATACACTACAGCTAACTGTTCATGAACATGAACATAACAGCACTTTATTGTAAAAGAAGCTAATAGATAAGTCACATTTCAAAGGAAGAGACATGCAGTTATGATTACGTTTTGGTATACTGTATACTGAATGAGAACATGGATTATATTGTAGTATCCGAAATTCAACAGAAATTCAACAGTGACTTGCAAAAGTATGACCTATTTTGTTACCTTACAACCCGTAATTGAAATGGATACGATTCTAAATAAATAAATGAATGAATACAGTGGTGAGTATATTCACTCTCTTTGAATTTAAGCCACCATATGAGATCTGGAGCTGCAAATAACATTAAAAGTCATGAAATTAGTTAAATATGTGTCCTCCTGAATGCAATCCAAGTGCCACATGGTCTATACATTATACACTTCTGGTCAAAAGAAAACAAATAGACAAGCACCAACTTGCAAAACTGGATTTCTGGAGCAGATTTTCTCACTTGTTTACCTCAAGATTTACATGACTGCATAATACACTGTGTCTGCAGATATCTGTCACTTCTGGATCTATTTAGGAACTTATGTGGTTTGTGATGGGCTGCATCTGTTGTGCAAGCTTACCAATAATGAGGAATGTTTTTCAAAGAACCAAAACCTGGCAAGAAGATATTTTTGAAAATGTTGCAAACCAAGATGTTTTAGTTTAAATTTCAGATGAAATATTTAAAAGTTGTTTCATGATATCTTTGCAAACAGGAACTCTTTGTACAGGAAGTCATTTTCTGACCAGTGACATTTTTAAGCTCCAATAAAAGCTTATTATTGTTTTATTATTATTATTATTATTATTATTATTATTATTATTATTATTATTTACTGTTTTCTGCATTAATTTTGGCCAGAAGTGTAGGCCTATGTACACCTGTTGGAAATAGTCCCAGAGTCTGCAACACCACTAAACATATTGTTTACCTATTGGCAAGCAATACCTTGTAGATTGCAGCATGGCTCTCCAAACAGGTCATGGACAATATTGTGGTGAAGTACAAATAAGGGTTTGGGTTTAAAAAAATATCATGAAGTCTGCTTGCAGATCAAAATCTTGCACTGTAATGCTAGAGAATGTGAGTTTGAAGCAAGCCAATGAATTTGAGTGAGTTTGAGGATTTCATGATGGGAAGAATAGGTTTACTTGTCATTCTATATATTGGTCCCAGAATAAATGGAGGCACCTGCTTTCCTTGAGTCTTACTCTCATTTTTCACAATTTGAATACTCAGCCCAAAATAACATGGTACAAGAACAAGATGGACATCACAAACGAAGCCAAATACCGAATGCTAAGCAAGCAGGGCATTTTGACTCTGGAGATCAGGAAGCCATGTCCCTTTGATGGAGGTGTTTACACATGCAAAGCTGTTAATGACAGTGGAGAGGACATCGTGGAGTGCAAGCTGGAGGTTCGCCGTAAGTACCTCACACGTTACACTTGACTGTAATTCATGTTTCAGAAAAGTAGCAAGTAAAGTGAATGCCTTGTTATGTTTGATATGTCCAAAGGAATTATTGTAATAATTACATAACATTTGTTTACTTCCTGTTTTATAGGACTGTACAGTACTGTAAATGTGAGGACATATAGGAGCTATGTGTGCTATCATATATGAATAATACATTAGTAATATGATCACTTATGATGCATTATATGTATATGTGTTTGAGTGTGTATATGTGTGTGCGCAAATAGAAAAGGAGAAACCATTGTTTCATCCTTATAGAAACAATACAAGACAGTGTATGCTACTCCGAATTTTCAAGAGGGAATTTTAAATAAACATCATGCAATGTCACAGCTTTTCTTATTCATAGAAAATATAAATAAATGTAATACAGAGTAAGAATAGACATGCACACAAGTCTGCACGTCTTGTATTAGTATTTGTATCAATATGTATTAAAGAAACATGGAGTATTTTGGCATATATCAAATGTCCCTGTTTGACTGTGCTTGATTAACTTTTAAACCTAAAAATGTATCTGAGTGAAGAATTTCCCAACTCCTCCTCTTTCAAGGATACACTGCTTTTCATATTTTCAGGCCAATGCTTAAAATATGGATATGTTGGGCTACTGAGTTGCACATCAACAAGGTGTGTGACCATCTCTCCAGCGATCGCAAGGTCGAATCCAGGTTGATGAAACAGCCATCCATGATTTAAATTGACCGAGCTCTCACAGGAGGGAGTGATGGCATTCGCGCACTTCCCTGTCACTTATAGCGATCCCTAGTCAATCATGGGCATCTGTGAGCTCATTCGTACAGCACATTCCCTCCAAGATGTGCATGCCTGCACAGCTCCCTGGTCGGTGGTGGTCATGTGATATTGAAGGCAACAATTGAAGAGTGGGAATTGTATACGACTATAATTAGGGAAGAGAATAAAAAATATAAAAATAAACATGAATATAAAAAAACCCCAAACAAATAAAAGCAAAACAACACAAAAACCCTCAGCAAAACTATTTACATTTTCATGTGAGATGCGCATCTGTGTGCGCACGCATCTGTGTGTGTATTTCGATTTTTTTTTTTCTTTTACATCTTATGCATTATTTTTGATATTTATTTATATTTATTTATATTCATTATTTTTAAAATATGCGAGTCACAACAAAGAATTTCATACCGGATCAGTCAAGGCCCGGGTTAACAACGACCGCCATCAGTGCTGTTAACCAACAGCGTGCTGGTGGAAATGAAGTTATGGGAAAGGAAAGAATAGCTAGACTAAGGGAAGAAGTCAGCATTTGTGAACAACAGTTTGGTTTCATGCCAAGAAAGAGCACCACAGATGCAGTGTTTGTCTTGAGGATGTTAATGGAGAAGTACAGAGAAGGTGCATTGTGCCTTTGTGGATCTGAAGAAAGCATATGAAAGGGTGCCGAGAGAGGAACTGTGGTATTGCATGAGGAAGTCTGGAGTGGCAGAGAAGTATGTTAGAGTGGTGCAGGACATGTATAAGAGATGTAAGACAGTAGTGAGGTGTGCTGTCGGTGTGACAGAAGAGTTCAAGGTGGAGGTGGTTCTACAGCAAGGGTCAGCTCTGAGCCCCTTCTTGTTTGCTATGGTGATGGACAGGCTGACAGACGAAGCTAGACAAGATTCCCCATGGACTATGATGTTTGCAGATGACAGGAATGAGCACATCAGAGGGACAGCACATGTAAGACGTTTTGGAGACAAAGTCAGAGAGGCTAGAGTGAGATGGTTTGGACATGTACAGAGGAGGGATAGTGAGTATATTGGTAGCAGGATGCTGAGGTTAGAACTACCAGGCAGAAGGCCTAGAGAAAGACCAAAGAAGAGATTTATGGATGTGGTGAAGGAAGACATGAAGGCAGTTGGTGTAAGAGAAGAAGATGCAGAGGATAGGGTGAGATAGAGGCGCTGTGGCGACCCCTGAAGGGAACAGCTGAAAGGAAAAGAAGAAGAACCATTATTTTTGAATGTTTAATTGTTATTGTAAGCATTTATAGTGTTGGATATGCATTTATTGATATTATATATACATGTACATTTACATCAATCAGGGAGCTCGATTCTACTTCGCAGAAATCGGCAGCTGTGGCGGGGGTTCTTGGTCCCCATTACTACTCTTAGCTCATTTGCCATCCAGGTCAGGTGCCAAGGTTAGTTCTCAATGAACGGAAATGGTGGAATGAGCCGATTCATTGCATTGTGAGGTTTTGTAATAAACTATTAGATATATATATATATATATATATATATATATATATATATATATATATATATATATATATATATATATATATACTGGTCCTTCTCAAAAAATTAGAATATTGTGATAAAGTTCTGATGTACTGTAATGATAAAAATTAAATTTTCATATTTTAGATTCATTGCACACCCACTGAAATATTTCAGGTCATTTATTGTTTTAATACTGATGATTTTGGCATACAGCTCATGAAAACCCAAAATTCATATCTCAAAAAATTAGCATATCATGTTCAGGTAGTCTAAACGAGCTATTAACCTAATCATCTGAATCAACCAATTAACTCTAAACACCTGCAAAAGATTCCTGAGGCTTTTAAAAACTCCCAGCCTGGTTCATTACTCAAAACCGCAATCATGGGTAAGACTGCTGACCTTACTGCTGTCCTGAAGGCCATCATTGACACCCTCAAGCAAGAGGGTAAGACACAGAAAGAAATCTCTGAGCGAATAGGCTGTTCCCAGAGTGCTGTATCAAGCCACCTCAGTGGGACGTCTGTGGGAAGGAAAAGTGTGGCAGAAAACACTGCACAACCAGAAGAGGTGACCGGACCCTGAGGAAGATTGTGGAGAAGGGCCGATTCCAGACCTTGGGGGACCTGTGGAAGCAGTGGACTAGAGTAGAAACATCCAGAGCCACCGTGCACAGGCATGTGCAGGAAATGGGCTACAGGTGCCGCATCCCCCAGATCAAGCCACTTTTGAACCAGAAACAGCGGCAGAAGAAAGCACTTTTTTTCGGATGAAAGCAAAATTTGCATGTCATTCAGAAATCAAGGTGCCAGAGTCTGGAGGAAGACTGGGGAGAAGGAAATGCTAAAATGCCTGAAGTCCAGTGTCAAGTAGCCACAGTCAGTGATGGTCTGGGCTGCCATGTCAGCTGCTGGTGTTGGTCCACTGTGTTTTATCAAGGGCAGGGTCAATGCAGCGAGCTATCAGGAGATTTTGGAGCACTTCATGCTTCCATCTGCTGAAAAGCTTTATGGAGATGAAGATTTCATTTTTCAGCACGACCTGGCACCTGCTCACAGTGCCAAAACCACTGCTAAATGGTTTACTGACCACGGTATTACTGTGCTCAATTGGCCTGCCAACTCTCCTGACCTGAAGCCCATAGAGAATCTGTGGGATATTGTGAAGAGAAAGTTGAGAGACACCAGACCCAACACTGTGGATGAGCTTAAGGCTGCTATCGAAGCATCCTGGACATCCGTAACACCTCAGCAGTGCCACAGGCTGATTGCCTCCATGCCACGCCTCATTGAGGCAGTCATTTCTGCAAAAGGATTCCCGACCAAGTATTGAGTGCATAACTGAACATAATTATTTGAAGGTTGACTTTTTTGTATTAAAAACACTTTTTTTTTATTGGTCGGATGAAATATGCTCATTTTTTGAGATAAGGATTTTAGGTTTTTCTTTACTTTCTTGCCAAAATTATCAATATTAAAACAATAAAAGGCTTGAACTACTTCAGTTGTGTGTAATCAATCTAAAATATATGGAAGTCTAATGTTTATCAGTACATTACAGAAAATAATGAACTTTATCACAATATGCTAATTTTTTGAGATGGACCAGTATACATAGGTGGTCTGGTGGATAGGGCGCAGGATCGCTGATCCTAAGGTTGGGGGTTTGAGTCCCCACAAGGTTTCACTGTCCCCCAGTGCAGCTAACTGGGTTATCAAAAACAGGCCATGTCTCTCATGGTCTATGGTGAGAGGCATGTAAAAGAACCATTGCTGACTTTCGTAAAGAGTAGCTGCAAAGCTGTCAGCGTGTTTCTGTCCCTTGCTAAAAAAAGGGTTGTGACAGGAAGGGCATCCGATGTAAAAACCTCTGCCAAATCAAACGTGCGACTCAGATGATTCGCTGTGGTGACCCCTGAGAAAGGGAAAAAGTCGAAAGAAAGAAAGGAAATATATATATATATATATATTTAAATTTTCCCCCTTCTAAAAAGAATACATTTACGATTCTGTAGTCACTTACCCTGCTGACAGGCGGCTTCCTCATCAATAATAATTCCTACATGTTTTCTTTTAAGATGCTCCCGCGTCACTGTAGAGCTCCTGTGATCGGCCATTTCACTTTTACAAAGCCTGCATTCAACACATTTTCGGGGACGATGGAGATAAAAATGCTCCCAAACTTTTGATGATTTCGGTTGAAAACTTTTTTCCATCCCAGTGCCACTGGCAGTCGACTGAGCCGTGTTTTGTAATGTTTGTGAAGATGAAAAAATGCGAGGCGCACGTATGACATATCTGTTCAACTCTGTACTGAGTGACATTCATCTGTCGTGGTTGACTTACGCAATAATCGCAAGACTATTCGATAATGAGATTTCTTGCCGACACTTTTAATAATCGATTTTTCTCGATTTTATAAATTCGTTGTTGCAGACTACACGAGTCCCAGAGATGCTCTGGTTTTTGGAGTTTTTGTCTAGGTCAGAGGACAAGATCAAAGCAAGGTCACAAAACATTGAGCACTTATAATTTGGAAGCGAGTGCTGATAGACATGCTGTTACTATACAACACTAATAGGAAACCGTATATAATTTCAAATATATTTAACGTTGACCTTGAAAAGGTCAAAAACCAGCCATTATATAAAACATCTGAATGAGAGTATGTTCTCTAACTTGGTCACATCCAAACACGACAAAACATGTAAGACCAGCAGCAACCAGAGGAGCGCAATATATTTGAGTTGTTGATTTTAAAAAATATCTTCAAATAGTTATTTAAAATGTTATCTTGCTTATTGGTTTTTGGTCCGCTCTGTTCACATACAAAAGATCCTCTTCATGTCCTTATGTTCATGATCATGTTTGACTGAAAATAACTGTGGGCCAATTAGGGTTTATTATAAAGACTTTGGCCGAATAAGAGAAAACCTCATTCTTTGCAGAGCAGTGTGTCTTGAAAGTTGAGAATCCCTGACCCGGTATACATTCTGAGGGTCCAGAATGGATCCTTTTCCAGAGAGATCCACAAGTCCAAATGTGTTTCCCATTTTAATCCTTCCTTCTTGATGTTTTTTCCCCACTCTTTGCTCTTGACTCCCTCAGCTCGTGAATAAACTCAAGTATGCTCTGTCTGACTTGTTTTTGAAGGTAAGATTATTATTATTATTATTATTATTATTATTTTACAGCTACTTTATTCTCCTCAAAAAGTTTTTATTTTGTCCTTTTACAAATAATAGTTCACTAGTATTTCATTTTTTTTTTTTTTAATTAAAGTACTTCCTTGGCTATTACAAAAAACTTTGTGTTTAACAGATTACTCAAACCTGATGCGTTTTAAATTAAAATTCTTTTTACTAAATACATTACGAACTCTGAATTGCCAGTTATTCATTTGCACAGTATTACTGAACTTCCTAATTTTTCTGCCTTTGCTCTGCAGTGAAAATTACCAAAAAACATACAAAGAAGTGAGATGCTCAGATTGATGTCTGCATGTGATCGATGTCTGCATGTGGACACGGCCGGAACTCGACTAGCCCTCCAGGCTTCCCACTGAGCACGTGACATGACAGTGGCTACAGTGCAGAGCAGAAAGAGTTCATTGTGTTTGCATGTTCACTCAACTTTATACACGTACCCAAAGTTTGTATGTATTGTACCAGAAATGGAACCACTCCAACCATTTCACATCGGTGTTTGTTGTGGCTTTTGCTCATTTCATTTCATTTGCTTGAACGGTTATCATCACAGTCACTGTTTTAATTTATGTGGTGTTTTCTCTCTTGCACATTGAAATATGTTGTCATGTAATTTAACAAAAAAATAAATATTTTGATTGACTGATGCTCAGTAAAAGAATCCACCTTGATGTGCTTCTCGTTTAAAGTTGGCCTTGAGATTAGTAGATGGAAGACATAAGCTTAATATACATCGATATCTTTATAAATTATTACTCGGCATGTAACAGTACAACTCATTCACAATTCCATCCAATCCACTATATTGGATTCATAATTTATTTTATTTTTTGTCATTTTTGATATAAACCATTAAATGAAAAACAGTTTATCACCAAACATTTATACATTTTTATTTTCTTTTTGTAATCAACTTAAAGATTCCTTTTTGTTTTTAATCACTATCTGTAGCAAAACATGTAGAAAAATAAGCTCTAGTTAATTATAGTAGGTTATCTATTAAAATATTGCTTTTATTAAAATTATTAATTAAAAAAGTAAAAAAAAAAAAAGATTTATGACACATTTCTGAAGGCTGTTGTCAGACACAACTAAAACACCTCCCTCCCTTATCTTCTCTTTAGCTTTCAACAGTCTGTAATATGACAGCCCAGATTTTTGCTGAATCTATTTGTATAATCTAAAAGCAAATTCACATTTTACATTTTTTGTTTTCTTGTCATTAGGTTTTGTGGTCACCTAACCTGCAGTAATGGCACGTGTACAATACCTTGTATTGTACCTTAATTACTCCCTGTTTTCTGAGCAATGCTATTACAGCCAGAATAAAGTAAAAAGTTGCTGATACCTGATAACTGCGGTTAATATTTTTCTTTTCCATGATTCGAATGGTCATTAACTTGTACCCCACTTTATCGTGCCATGTCGTAGCATTACATACCTTTTCATTCATTTTCTGAACCGCTTAATCCTAATTAGGGTCGGGTTATGGGGAGGCTGGCGCCCATCTCAGCCAACTCGGGGCGAGGGCAGAGTATACCCTGGATGGCTCGCCAAGCCATCGCAGGGAAGAAACACACTGACGGCCATGCAGCTACTCTTGACGCAAGTCAGCAATGGTTCTTTTACACGAACCTCTCACCATAGACAGTGAGAGATATGGCCAGCCTTGGATAATGCAGTTAGCTGCACTGTGGGGGACAGTGACAACCCGTTGATACTGGGGCTTGAACCTCCAACCTTGGGATCAGTGATCCAGCACCGTTACCACCAGGCCACCACTGCTACCATTACATACCTTATAATTAATTATATACATAATGACAGATGGACAGCTGGTTTCGTGATATTTTGGTAATGAGATATTTGTAATGGTTTTATGCTGCATTTCCTCCAAATAGCAAACACTTTAAAGCAAAAAGTTATGTTTTTTTTTAATTAATTTGCATATTTAATTAATTTTGGATATGCTTACTTTGTCTTTTTCTGTTCCAAATGGATTTTGATGATAATTAGCTAAATACGTCAAGCAGGCTGATGAAATCTCAACAGGATTTCAACTGATCTAATCACTGATAGGTTGAATGAAGCCTCTGTTAACATCAGGGGTGTCCAATCCTGGTTCTGGTCCTGGTCATCTACCATCCTAAAGATTTTAACTCCAGCTCTAATAGGATCCATATGACAGACCCAGTCATGCTTAAATCTTCATTTCCAAGTCTGAGGTCTTGATTAGATGATTGGATGGTCAGGTGTACATAATCGGGGTGAGAGTGAACGTCTTGAGAGAGGTATGTCACCACAGACAGGACTGGTCACCCCTGCTTGACATGATGGTTTATGGAATTTCACTCTTTTATGACCAGCTATTATACTGTAGGGCTTCCTTCCACAAAAATACAACATAATCAGATATAAGACTTTTATTAGTGGGACATAATCTGACATGAAAAGTAAAGTTCTATGTCTTTTTATCTTCGGAAGACAAGTGTGTCTAGCCCTGATAACCCTTTAATAAAAAGTGCCACTGTAATCAGGAATTATCCTCAATAGTCTCTACATGTTGAAAGGGGCAGTGGTGGTCTAGTGGTATAGTGCGCAAGATCGCTGATCCTAAGGTTGGGGGTTCGAGTCCCCACAGGGTTGGCACTGCCCCCCCCCAGTGCAGCTAACTGGGTTATCAAAGGCGGGCCATGTCTCTCACTGTCTATGATGAGAGGCATGTAAAAGAACCATTGCTGACTTTTGTAAAGAGTAGCTGCAAAACTGTCCGTGTGTTTCTGTCCCGCGCTAAAAGGGTTGTGACAGGAAGGGCATCCGACGTAAAAAAAACTATGTCAAATCAAATGTGCGAATCAGATGATTCGCTGTGGCGATGCCCGAGAACAGGAAAAAGCCGAAAGAAAGAAAGTCTCTACATGTTGAAAATTAATTATAAACCTTTCAGTTCAATTCATCATCAGTTCATTTTCTGTACCCGCTTAATCCTAGTTTGGGTCGCGGGGAGGCTGGTGCCCATCCCAGCCAACTTCGGGCGAGGGCAGAGTACATCCTGGACAACTCACCAGGCCATCGCAGGGCGGAAACACGCTGATGGCTTTGCAGCCTACTCTTGTCGAAAGTCAGCAATGGTTCTTTTACATGCCTCACACCATAGACAGTGGGAGACATGGCTGGCCTTTGATAACCCAGTTAGCTGCACGGGGGGGGGGGCAGTGACAACCTTGTGGAGAGTGGGACTCGAACCCCCAACCTTTGGATCAGTGATCCAGTGCCCTATACCGCTAGACCACCACTGCCCCTATAAACCTTTCAATCAAATTAAATCATTATAGCCCTTTCTCATAGTACACACACACCCTATTTATTCTGCAAACATCACGGGAGTCTCAAAGAAGGAACAGCATAGCTCCAACCTGCTAAGACTATTAACAAAGCCCACAGGAAGCCAGCGTAAATGAGTCCATAAACACAGTCTATAGACAAGCATGAAGAGCATGACTGGACATGTCTGGAATTCCACCACGAGTGCACTGGTACAGGGCCAATGCAATCAGGTGTCTGAAACATGGCCCAGGCATGCAGAGTATTAAAGTACACGTCAGAGATAACCGTGAATGAATTGTTCAATATTTAAAGATCTATGAAGAATATCGACTGTTAGAATATATCTCTGACCTAATACGTACATGTTTATTGAACCATGAAGAAAGAAGTTCTCCTTATCCTGTTGTACCCCGATGTCCCTAAGTTTTGTGTAAAACATCAACCAGACCTAACTGGATGTTCAAGGCTGTCCCTCTTTTATCACCACCTACCTACGTACTAATGCAAGCAGTTTTGTAAATAACATGATATGGTGACATACATACACACACACACACATACATACACACATACACATACATACACACACACATACACACACACACATACATACACACACACACACACATACATACACACACACATGCACACACACACACACACACATACATACACACACACATACACACACACACACACACACACATACATACATACACACACACACACACACATACACACACACACACACATACACACATACATACACACACACACACACACACACACACACACACACACCCACCCGATGCTATGACGAATGTACTCTGAACCAAGGACACCTGATTCTGTATCTTGTCTGCTTTTTGCACGAAAACATACTGTATAAAAAGTTTATGCTCAGAAGCACACTCTGAGCAGCAGATGAATAAACCAGCTTGATTTCACTCGTGTGGTTTGTTGTCCTCTGTTCCCGGAGCGCTCTCAGACGTTGAGATACAGGAATCCAGATCGTGCAGGTTTACATAAGAGCTTCTACAGAGAGAGTTCTTACAATTTGGTGACCCCGACGTGATACTCCTGATCAGGTAAGACAAGATTTGTTTGACTACCTGGTTAGCAGTATCTGAGCGTCTGTTATCCCCTTTTCATAAGGGACGGTTATCCTCAGTTGCTATAACTGGGAAGAGCGCTATACAAAAAAGGTGCACCTGTATTCCTGTATGCCAACGTATTTTTTGTTTTTGTTAGAAGATAGACAATGGGAAATTCCTACCCAAAGCCTAATCCCCGGGAAACCCCCAAGGAATGGATGAATAAATGTGGTCTTGCTTATTATACTGAGCCATGGCTCAGCAATTTGGCGGGATGGACTGAGGGACTCGACCAAGTACCAAACTTTCCTCGAAATGGGACTTTTGATGCAGGATTTCTGACATCCGCGCATCGCATGATTTATGATGGATTGGGCAACCCTTCATGGGATTACGAATACATGAAAGAGGCATATGTTAAATGGTATGAAATGCGTTCGTACTGGCTATCGTTAAAAGAACTGTTCGAGCCAAAAAGGGTGACGCAGAGTGTCATCTATAATTGCAAATATCCTACTCCTTTGTACATATGTCCGAATGCCCCTTTAATTTGTTAGGCCGTGACCTCATGAGTGTTCTGGGGTTCCAAATCTCTTTCCAAGGTTCGAGCATGACCATCCAAACGTGCGACACCTCCTCCGTTTCTCTGTTATCATTGCAAGCGCAGCCCTTGCCTTTTAATGTTAATTCAGCGTGCGTGGCGAGTTCCACCTCGCCCCCTGTACTCGACACACTGCCCACCAATCTTTGGGCAGAGCATAAGAATGACGTGGGTTGTGTGGACTGCGTCCCATATGAAGCTACCGTGAAGCACATTTCGCCCGTGTACATCCGACAATACCCCTTGTCGCCTAAAAAAATGTTGGGTATCGACACTATTTTGGCCGCTCTTTTGGAACAGGGTATCATCGTGCCGTGCACAAGCCCTTATAATACGCCTGTGAACCCGGTTCCTAAGCCAGACGGTTCCTGGCGTCTGACACAAGACCTCAGAAAAATTAACGAGCTCATCGTTCCAGTTTCACCGGTTGTTCCGGATGTGCCCTCTATTATGGCTTCTATTCCTTGCGATCACACGCATTTTTCCGTAATCGACCTGTGCTCGGCGTTTTTTAGTATCCCTGTTGAGCCAAGCACACAACCTCTCTTCGCTTTCACACACCGGCAGCGACAGTACACGTGGACTAGATTACCTCAAGGATTTATTGACTCTCCGGCCGTGTTTTCGGCTGCAGTTAGGGATGCGTTGGGTTCTTTGGACGTCCCCGTTGGTTCCTGCGTACACTCTTATGCTGATGACCTCCTGGTTACAGGGTTTACCTATGAACTATGCCTCGATGCCACTGTCCAGTTGCTCCTCTTACTGGAAAAAAAGGGTTTCAAGGTCTCCAAGCCCAAGTTACAGTTCTGCCTCCCCACTGTGATATATCTGGGCTATGAACTCTCTCACGGGATAAAACGCCTTACTCAGGATCGCGTCAAGATCATAGTGGACACTCAGAAGCCTGCCACTAAACAAGCGCTCCTGGCTTTCCTGGGGCTCATTAACTACTGCCGCCAATGGATCCCGGACTGTTCCTTTTATGACAAACGTTTACGCTCTGCCGTGGCTCACACTGACCCTCTCCATCAACCCTTGGTCTGGACTGAGGACATGCTGGACGCATTCAAAGCCCTGAAGTCGGCCCTATGCTCCGCGCCGGCTCTCGGGCTCCCGGATTACAACAAACCCTTTCATCTCTACGTCGCTTCACCAGGCCGGCACGGCTTCTGGAGTCTTGGCGCGGGACCACGGGGGGGGACTTAGGCCTTGTGCTTTCCTCTCCAAAACTCTAGATACTGTGGCTCAGGGTTTACCTGCCTGTCTCCTCAGCTGTCGCTGCCAGTGCGGTGTTAGTTCTCGAAGCAGAAAAATAGTGCTCTCTCATCCACTCGTTTTACACACCAGCCATCAGGTTAGGCATATCCTTAATACTCTGTCTACACAACACATGTCTTCTCAACGTCGTTCAGGTTACGAGGCCATCCTTTGTGCTACTGACAACCTAACTATATCCTGTTCCTCTTCCCTAGATAACGTGGCGCAGGCTCTACAGCGCCTGCTTAATGCTCATGACGACTGCGAACCATTGGAACATGACTGCATGGACACCATTGTTCATGACACCAGCATTAGATCCGACTTAATGTCTACTCCTCTCTCCACAGGTTTCTCCCTGTTTGTAGACGGGTCATGCTCGAAACCCTCCGACGGAGTGTTCCTCTCTTGACTACGCAGTATGTTCCTTACCGGACCAAGTTTTGGAAGCGTACTCGCTCCCCTTTAATTCCGCTCAAGCAGCAGAGTTATATGCGCTCACTCAGGCATGCACTCTCGCTTCCGACCAGGATGTTACTATATACACTGACTCTCGTTACGCTTTTGGGGTGGCGCATGATTTCGGCCGTATCTGGCAATCTCGTGGTTTCACTGCTGCTGACGGTAAGCCCATTTCACATTCCACCTTAGTCCAGGATCTTATTGTGTCCTGCAATCTCCTGCGCCGTTTAGCGATCGTAAAGACCCGCGGTCATTCCTCTGACCACACTGATGAGGCACGAGGTAACTCTTTGGCTGATCGCGCGGCTAAACAGGCTGCCTCGCTCGGCTCCATGCCGCCGTTCCTGCAGCCCGCGCTGGTGTCAACCTCACACATGCTTAGCGCCCTCCTCCCTGACTTGGATCTGAAATCCCTTCAGTCCTCGGCGTCCACAGAAGACACTGATTTTTGGTCCTCGCAGGGCTCTCAGCCCTCGGGTGACGGCATTCTACTCGATTCGACCGGTCGCTTATGTCTGCCCACGCACTGCCTTCCTTTCCTCGTCCGCGAGTTTCACGGGCCTACACATCGCGGTCGAAGAGGGGTGGTGACAGATATGGAAAAAGATTTTTGTATACGACAACTAGCCTCTACGGTGCACAGCATTCTGGACAAATGCCTGGTTTGTGCACAGAACAATGTGTCCAAACCACATGCATCACATCAGCATCTGCCGGAACCAGATACTCCCTTCCAGGAGTGGCAGATAGATTTTACTCACATGCCCCGGCAGGGCCCCTTTAAATATCTATTGGTTATCGTGGATAAATTCTCCCGATGGGTTGAAGCTTTCCTGTGTGGGAACGAAAACGCCCGAGTAGTGGTTCAAAAGTTATCACAGGAAATTATTCCCAGATATGGCCTCCCGTTGGGTATTGATTCGGACAAAGGCACACCATTCACCTCAAAAGTCACCCAACTGTTGGCCCAAGAGCTAGAGATCAATTGGCGTTTCCATGTCCCATATCACCCTCAGTCCTCCGGAATCGTGGAACGAACAAACAGAACCATTAAAGGGAAACTACGAAAAGCAATGCACGCCACCGGATCCAGGAATTGGGTTTCGGTGCTGCCTGTGGTCCTAGCGGATCTGCGGATGACCTCGCAGGTGGCCTTAGGGAATCTATCCCCTTATGAAGTAGTAATGGGGAGACCCTTTCCTGCTCCTTGGAGGAAGGGAAAACAGGCTTTGGGGACGGAAGATCTAGACATACACATGAGCGAGTATGCCGTGGGCCTTGTTAAGGTCCTAAATGACTATTGGGAACGCACTAATCAGAATACTTCGGTCCCGGCCGATGCAAGCACTCATGCCTTCAAGGTAGGAGACAAGGTGCTGGTCAAGAAATTTGTGAAACTAAATTCCTCTTTGGGAGACTCCCCTTACAGTGAGCCCACGGAGATACTCGCTGTAACTCGTACCGCCGTACTAACTGACCTCTTTCCACAGTGGATCCATGCTACCAGACTGAAGAAAACTCCACAATGAAGTATTGTATTGTTTGTTTTTGTGTGACCATGATGTTGTCTATCTTTATTACCTCTGTTCCAGGTCTTAAGACACATATATCACCTAAGAGGGGAGAAGTGTTTTCTAACGGATTCGGCTCAACATAAGCTTACGAGTACCACCTTTACACCCTCTCGTACTGGGAACGGATAACCGAAAATATCCTGTGTTATGTATACCTTCCATGTTCTGCTCTTGCTCGGGCTGATGTGCTCAGCCCCGGGTCTTTGTACATATTACCGTCATCCTGAAAATAACATGTTCTGGCAGTATTTGAATTTTACTGTGAAACGTGATGTAACTTTAGAAGAATGTATTGTTTGCTCTCTGTTTCCTCCATTCCCTTTTTGGTATATTCACTCCATATTTAACCATGCTTGTGCCTGTATGCATTTGTCTGCTGTTGGTGTGTGTGTTCGGACCTTGCATCCTTAGGTGTCTGCTGAATCGTGTGTGGGCCCTGATGGACGCTTTTAGTGGACCAAAGTATACGCAACTGGACGCGCAGTCCGACGGCACCTCTTACCCTTCGTCCCGGGTGTAGTGAGGGGTCGGGATCTTGAGGGGACCCGAGTATCTCGAGGCAGTGGGCGAAGGGCGTCGTAGCTCAAGCTGCCCTTCAAGCACAGGCCCCGATCAACCGCGGTCCCTGGTCTCCTGAAAGATCCCGACCTTCGACACCCGCTGAACCTTTGTGTATTCTGCAACGAATGATTTATACTTCATGAACATTAAAGTATAAAAGAGGGGAACTGTTAGAATATATCTCTGACCTAATACGTACATGTTTATTGAACCATGAAGAAAGAAGTTCTCCTTATCCTGTTGTACCCCGATGTCCCTAAGTTTTGTGTAAAACATCAACCAGACCTAACTGGATGTTCAAGGCTGTCCCTCTTTTATCACCACCTACCTACGTACTAATGCAAGCAGTTTTGTAAATAACATGATATGGTGACATACATACACACACACACACATACATACACACATACACATACATACACACACACATACACACACACACATACATACACACACACACACACATACATACACACACACATACACACACACACACACATACATACACACACACATACACACACACACACACACATACATACACACACACACACACATACACACACACACATACATACACACACACACACACACACACACACACACACACACACACACACACACCCACCCGATGCTATGACGAATGTACTCTGAACCAAGGACACCTGATTCTGTATCTTGTCTGCTTTTTGCACGAAAACATACTGTATAAAAAGTTTATGCTCAGAAGCACACTCTGAGCAGCAGATGAATAAACCAGCTTGATTTCACTCGTGTGGTTTGTTGTCCTCTGTTCCCGGAGTGCTCTCAGACGTTGAGATACAGGAATCCAGATCGTGCAGGTTTACATAAGAGCTCCTACAGAGAGAGTTCTTACATCGACCTATTGTGGTACGTATTTTGGCTGCCTATGATGGTACATTATTAAGGTCAGGTCATGCTGAACAACATAACCTCACACTGACACACTATAAATTGTTTATTCAATAATTTTACAATTGTTCAATTAGTGGCATTAATTATTACAGGATTTCATTCTTAGTTTAAGTGTTGAAAGATGCATTTGTCTGTGTTTATATATGTTGGACTGTCAGACACATTAAAGTGGAATCAAATCTAAACTTAATAAAATCAATCAGCACGCCCTATGCTGCATAAACACTTTGTGGAAAATTTCAAAAACAAGTACTAACTCCACCTACTGGGGGGGGGGGGGGGGGGTCATGTGATTATCATGTGCTTTAGTTTTATTTTACGTTTCTGCAATACAGAACTAATTTGACTGAAAAGGTTCAGTTCAGTTCATTTTCTGTAACCACTTAATCCTAATTTGGGTCACGGGGAGGCTGGCGCCCATCCCAGCCAACTTTGGGCGAGGGCAGAGTACACCCTGGACAGCTTGCCAGGCCATCGCAGGGCGGAAACACGCTGATGGCTTTGCAGCCTACTCTTTACGAAAGTCAGTGATGGTTCTTTTACATGCCTCACACCATAGACAGTGAGAGACATGGCCGGCCTTTGATAACCCAGTTAGCTGCACTGGAGAGGACAGTGACAACCTTGTGGAGAGTGGGACTCGAACCCCCAACCTTTGGATCAGCGATCCAGCGCCCTTACCATATGATTTGTATGGTATATGCCTCTTTTTATTTTATTTTAAAAAATCACTAGTTTACATCTTATTTGTTGGGTTAATATCTATGCACTGTTATTATTACCATTAACTTGCCTTAACAGGGGCAAAAAACCTATGTCAAATCAAGATGACGACCAAAAAGATGTAGGCAAATGATTTGCTGTGGTGACACCTGAGAAAAAGGGAACAGCCAAAAGAAAAAGAAGATACATTACTCGTTAAAAGTTTGGAAAAACCTTCTGGTGAATTTAGAATGAACAAGTGTGTACAGACATTATATTGGTACTGTATGTAATAGCAGTTGTTATCAACAATTGTTCCCTCAGCAGGCTCAGTTTTTCCCCCTTGTCCTGAAGATATGCTGCAATCCACTCCATTCAAAACTCTGGAAAAACTTTCAGTTAAAGTTATAATGAGACAGCAGTGGGACAGTCTTTCAACTTGGAATTTGAAAAATCAGGAACTTGCGCAATAGCCTGCTTGCCTGATATTATTCCACTGGTTTAAACTCAGGTAATACAAATTAAACACTACATCTACAGACACAATAATATACATTCATAAATAAAAAGTATGTGTCCATAAAATGAAAAATATCTGAAATAATTTGGAATTTCAGGCTTTCAGTGATTTCAGTATGCGAGTTCTGGTACAGTGACGATCTGTATTCATATAAATATAATTACCAGTAAGAAGTCTGAACAAGCAAGAAACTCTCCAAACTTTTGAGCGGTAATGTATGAACTCTCGCTATTTGGTGCACGAGTGAGAATGATACTGAAGCTTTTTCAAACAGACTAATGCAAACTATCAAATGATTTTTAGCAGATTGTACCTTCAAAAATGTAAAAACCACCTCATAATGAAAATATACATGTTTATGTATAAAAGGAGATATTTTATTTTATTTCATTTTAAAACCCCAAAACATGGAAGTTTCCACACTTTGGGTTAGGAAAGTGAAACCCTGAGTTTAGAGGCTGTGGTAATTCACTACGAGTTCAGGATCAGTACGGAGTTAATCTTCTTCTTCTTCTTCTTTTCCTTTCAGCTTTTCCCTTCAGGGGTCGCCACAGCGAATCATCTGCCTCCATCTCACCCTATCTTTTGCATCTTCTTCTCTTACACCAACGACCTTCATGTCCTCCTTCACCACATCCATGAATCGTCTTTGGTCTTCCTCTAGGCCTTTTGCCTGGTAGTTCCAGCCTATTCTATCCTATTACCAATATACTCACTATCCCTCCTCTGTACATGTCCAAACCATCTCAATCTAGCCTCTCGACTTTGTCTCCAAAACGTCTTACATGTGCTGTCCCTCTGATGTGCTCATTCCTGATCCTATCCATCCTCGTTACTCCCAAAGAGAACCTCAACATTTTCATCTCTGCTACCTCCAGCTCTGCCTTCTGTCTTTTCCCCAGGGCCACTGTTTCTAACCCATACAACATCGTTGGCCTCAACACCGTCTTGTACACTTTTCCTTTTATTCTTGCCGATATCCTCCTATCACACATCACACCGGACACTTTTCTCCAACCATTCCAACCTGCCTGCACACGCTTCTTCACCTCTTTTCCACACTCTCCATTGCTCTGGATTGTTGAGCCTAAGTACTTAAAATCCTCCACCTTTCTTATCTCTGCTCCCTGTAATCTCACCGTTCCTCTTGGGTCCTTGTCATTCATGCACATGTATTCTGTCTTACTGAGGCTAATCTTCATTCCCCTCCTTTCCAGGGCATACCTCCACCTCTCTAGATTTTCCTGCACTTGTTCTCTGCTCTCACTACAGATCACAATGTCATCTGCAAACATCATAGTCCATGTGGAATCTTGTCTAACCTCGTCTGTCAGCCTGTCCATCACCATAGCAAACAAGAAGGGGCTGAGTCTAGGACTGAAAGTACGGAGTTAATCTATGCCATGGTTAACCAAGTTGTTGGTCACCCGAATGACTTGAATGTGCTTTGGCACAGATTTTAAAATATGTACTGGATTGATTCCCATCATTCTTCAGTTGGTGTTTGGACGATGACGATAATGACCAAATTCTTACACGCATTCCCGAGACGACCCTTTGGATTTGGACACGGTTATCCTGGAATAAACCATGTCCATCAACATAGAAGCATTTCCTCACAGGATAAACACTGCTACGTAGCAAAGAACTGTAAAAGAACATGAACTCATACCATTCCAGTAAAATTCCTCTGATGAAAGGCTCCCACATTTAAATTTGTACTGTTCTCTTGGTGCGCCCTACCTGCATTTAAATAGAATATTACTTACTTGACTGTGTTGCTATTTACACACCTCTGTGTAAGTGTAGTCTCGGATGTACATTCAACATAAGGGTTCACACATTGCTAATCTTCTGTAACGTCCTTCTCTAATACAGTACTTCTTGCTGAATAAGCCTTGCATTGCCATTCTTTATGACCTGAAGAGTGATACATCATGCATTTTTCATTATATAATTGCACCATCGCAAATCAACACTATAATGTCTGCACTTTTGACCAACTCCATATTCTATCCATCACTTCTGTCACTGCATTTATTAAAATAAGCCATTTCATCAGTTTTTCATAGATGGAATTCTGCCATTGAAGGAGCAATAAACAAGTTTTTTTTTTTTTTTTGTATGCATGTCAGCGTGTGCCTGCTGTAAAAGGTTACACTCAACTTCCCCCGAAATCCACTGTGCAGTGTGATGCCACTGCATGATGTTTATGTCCTGTCTGTGTATCATGGCCTTCACCACCCTCACAGATGTTAAAGGCCCCACTATTTCTTCTTCTTCTTTTCCTTTCGGCTTTTCCTTTCAGGGGTCGCCACAGCGAATCATCTGCCTCCATCTCACCCTATCCTTTGCATCTTCTTCTCTTACACCAACGACCTTCATGTCCTCCTTCACCACACCCATGAATCGTCTCTTTGGTCTTCCTCTAGGCCTTTTGCCTGGTAGTTCCAGCCTCAGCATCCTATTACCAATATGCTCACTATCCCTCCTCTGTACATGTCCAAACCATCTCAATCTAGCCTCTCTGACTTTGTCTCCAAAACGTCTTACATGTGCTGCCCCTCTGATGTGCTCATTCCTAATCCTATCCATCCTCGTTACTCCCAAAGAGAACCTCAACATTTTCATCTCTGCTACCTCCAGCTCTACCTCCTGTCTTTTCCCCAGGGCCACTGTTTCTAAACCATACAACATTGTTGGCCTCAACACCGTCTTGTACACTTTTCCTTTCATTCTTGCCGATACCCTCCTATCACACATCACACCAGACACTTTTCTCCAACCATTCCAACCTGCCTGCACATGCTTCTTCACCTCTTTTCCACACTCGCCATTGCTCTGGATTGTTGAGCCTAAGTACTTAAAATCCTCCACCTTTCTTATCTCTGCTCCCGGTAATCTCACCGTTCCTCTTGGGTGCTTGTCATTCATGCATAAAGCCACCACTATTTATCAGTGTTAATGTTCATGTTTTTCTTCTTTTCAAAGCATTTCCATCTATAGCAGTCAGGAGCAGAATGCACAATTCCCTCATTTAACATGGAATTGTTAACCAATGCCACAACATTTGTAGGGTGAACACTTATTATACAGTATATAGTTAATTTGTTAATCATCCCTTCTAGAGCCAGCAAGCATGTGGAAATGCTTCAAATTGTACAACTTTATTTCAATAAAATCTCTTTTTCTACTCATTCCAAATTCTGGTATAAACTACACAAACATAATCAAACTTAAGAGATCTTTATAGTTAAACTCATCATTAAGAAAACATCCACGCAATAATTGTTGGCATTACATAATTTCCATTTATCCTTTTGCATTTTACCTGGCCCTTTGACTGTTGATCAGATAACAACCCCACAACCGAATAATTCTCCCAATCATACGCTTATTAACCCTACAATAGAGAACCAATAAGATCACATAATTCACAAGGAGTATATAGATTAGTTCCAATTACCCGGCATCTGATACTTCGACAGGCCTTATTTAACGACTTCTTTTGTTTTAATGCTGAACAATTAGGATCCTTCTTGGTATAACGGCACATTTCATCCCGAAAAGATGAAGGGAGGCCTGTTAGCGGGCTATTATTACAAAGAAGGCAGCCAAGTTGCATAACAACCTTGGTATTGAAGAACAGTGTAATTTTTTTTGAGGTGGCTGTGTAACTTTAAGGCTAAACATGGTTTTGGTGCAAATAGGGACAGCTAGCATTATCTTGATTTTTTTTTTTTTTGGTCTCCTGCTATTTTTGGTAAGTTATATTGTATGTACACCATTTCTTTACTCTTTTACTCTATATTTAATTCTAATCCCCCAGTGCGGCTAACTGGGTTATCAATGGCTGGCCACGTCTCTCACCATCTATGGTGAAACGCATATAAAAAGACCCATTGCTGACTTTCGTCAAGAATAGGCTGAATAGCCGTCAGCTTATTTGTGCCCTCGCCGAGAGCCGGCTGAGATGGGTGCCAACCACCCCACGATACTACTTAGGATTAAGCAGTTCAGAAAAATGAATGAATTAATTTAATTTACATGTATTTGTGGGAAGGTCCTGATACATCAGCAAATTTGATTTCCGGCAGCTGCTTCGTCCTGAAGGTGCCGGATAATTGGAACCAGTCTGTATACTAATCGATATTATTCTCATCACCCATCAGTGGTTATAACATCTCATTAAATTATTTTTAATTCTGTGGCTGATCAGGAGCTATTCATCTCAAAAATGTCAAGTACTGAGGCATGTTCCTGGTATGCAGAGGAAAATACCTACCAAAAGGTGATCCTAGGAAGGATAGCCAGAACTGCTGAAACTGTTAATGCAGTCTATGATTGAAAGGTGTTCGAAAGTACAGCGCATTGCAGCTTGCTGTGTTACGAGCTGCCTAGTCGCAGTCTTTGTCAGGTCGTGACAGTGTTATGACAGACAGCTGTTAATGTACAAATATGTGAATATTGGATTTGATGCAATAGATTCTCTTCTTCAAAGTGAGGCATCATTCACAGTCAGAATAATTCAATTTGTACATAGGGATGTTGAAGACAGATGTATAAGCTGGTACAGAGTCCTGAGGGTTAAGCTGAGCAGAACATCCATCGGTCACACTGCTTATTTTTCAGCATTAACACACATCTAAAAGGACCACTTTACACATAATGACAAGTCATAAATGACACAGCCAGAGAAGCTGAAGATGCCCCTCCCCCCACCCCAGCTGACAGGAAAGACAAAATCTGGTGATATAAAACCACAAATGACATGGGTTAAAACAACGCCTTTTAAATATTCAAATGAATAGTGAAAATTTGAATGTTCTGCTTTATAAATACACTAAGCGAGACAATGCTGCTACTCATACTACACAATATAAAAAAGTTTATAATGATATAAATACATCATTATTTTCCATCCTGAGTATATTTGTTTATTCAAGATCCTTTCATACGTCCATTATACAAATGTGCCCTAGCTCACAGTGCCCCCTGGTGTTCAGATGTACAATGACAGGTAATAGAAAGGAGAATTTATGTAACAATTCAAATACGTCGAACAAGATTTAAGGCCAAATTATACCAAGGGGACTCCCCCACCCAAATAAA
This sequence comes from Plotosus lineatus, assembly GCA_024760905.1. NCBI lineage: Eukaryota > Metazoa > Chordata > Actinopteri > Siluriformes > Plotosidae > Plotosus > Plotosus lineatus. Next base: position 10,943,584 of record CM045748.1, read on the forward strand.
AAGACCAAAAAGCCAATAATTATGTGGAATTTATTTTGTGCAGCTTGAGATCATTACTTTGAAGTAAACCTAAGAAGTAATATTTAATTCTATGCATCCACATTACATACAAGAAACATTACCAGGAAAGAAGAGCAATGTCAAAGGATACAATAATATTTAGGCTCATTAAAGCAACATTCCCAAATTAGCATACTGGACATTCAATATGATATCAAATAAGTTGTTTGTGAAAAAAATTGCACGTTTGGTCTTTGTACTCGAAAAAAACGACAGGACAATGTCCTCACTAAAGCAATACAAATAATTCATTGGGGGGGAAAAGGTCAATAAAATTTATCAAAAAAGGCAAGCCAAATATTATAAGAAAATGCCGTTACAAAAATAGCAAGTAAGCCTCCCAAAGTGAACAGTGACACAAACTTAGCACTGAGGGGTCGGAGAAAGAAGAGCAAACTTTATTGCTTAGTGTAACTTCAGGTCGTGAACCGTCAGGGAAAGTTAGAGATGGAGAAATACAACCTGAGCTCTAAAAATTTAAGAGAACAAAGAATTCAATTCTTTCATTGCCCACAATGGTCTTCAAGGAGGAATTAAACAGTTTGTACTACATAAATTCTTCCTTTAATGCGAGAGATCCGCCCACCTCTCCGTGAATAATGAACGTCTACAATTAAAAAACATGCCAACTACTTTTCTAGATGGAGAAGTATAGATGTTTTCTTTGATTCGTGACAGACAGTGACTGAGCGCACGGTGTAAGAGTGAAATGTCCATGAAAGGGCTGCTACAACGATCAGTACAAATATTACCATGAGCTGACCGAGTCGGATGAAAAGCAGAGTCACCTGTTTACGGAGTAATGAATCTCATTCAGTTAAGTAAATGAAAAACAAGAAGCGGAAAAAAACTTTAAACACAAAACAACTACAAATTGAATTTATAAAAAAATAATAAAAATCACTTGCAATAGGAATCACAAATAAATCCTCTAAGCTACTGAATATACATCATATGATTTTTATATGCTACAAAATGTGTCTAGGGTACATTTAAAAGAAATAAATAGCTCAGTGTAAATATTTAAATATTTTCACCCAAGTCTTCAGTATGAAGGGAGTCAGTGCTTCAGATCTACATCATCAATCCGTCTACATTTTATATCACCTTGTAGCTTCATGTTCCTGTGTGACTGTGAGTGGAAACAGGAAATGGTTACTAAAATTAAAATTATAATAAAATAACACTTCTGTATAATCCCTAACCCAAAGAAACAAAAATCAATAAAATTATCACAATTTTAAAAAAAACAAAAAAAAAACCCCATCCATCCCCATTGAAACAAACTCTTATAATAATAAATAGGGAACATTTTATTATAAACCAAAAGAACGTAACAAAGTCATGACAGTGTTCTTGCTTGTTGAGCAGCGTGACATCTTTGCAGCTGACCTTGACACATGACTCTGATGTATCATTCCTAAACCCAACACCCTGCGTGCACTCACCTTGATTTTACATGTTCAAGTGTTAAGATGAATGCACATTCATTTTGCTTTTGTCAGTATATGTAACATACAGCACAGTAAAATCCCAGTTGTTCTAGAGAGCTATTACATTTTTCTTTAAGTTTTTGAGGCACTTCTTTTGACATTTCATTTCATTTAAAAGACCTCAGAAGTGAATCGGTGCGAATCGGTGATCCCCTTCACCTGATCCCTCAAACTGTACCTGACACAGAGTGATATACATTGTGTGTCATTTTGATAGGGTGTAATCAAGATGAATGGGGTGGGGTCGAAGGGTTGTAGTGTGTATTTCCACAAAACCGTGTGTGTGTGTGTGTGTGTGTGTGTGTGTGTGTGGTGGGGCTCTCAAACTCGAAGTGGTACGGAAGAGTTACAAAATTCCAGAAATGCAGAAAAGTGAAGTGTTGTATGTATGTCCAATCCCTGGGCAGAAAGAACAGAGAGAAAAATAGAAAGACAGAGAGAAAGAGATGATAGGAGGGCCACAGGTAAGTTACCCTACTGTGGGTATCTGTTCTGTTGGCGGCGTTTGGCAGATCGCATCTTCTCAAACCGAGACTCCATTTCCTCCAGCACCTTAGGGGTGTAGCGGACTACAAGCTTGACCGTCCCCTGAGCTGCCTTTAAAAGCTCCACTGCCTTCTCATGATGCTCCCCCTCCACACTCTATGACACAAAATGAGGGCAAAAAAGAAAAAAAGAAAACAATGTCACCTTAGTTTGCCACCATGAGGTGTAACCATTGAGCATCATTGAGGACCAAGTTCCTGACATTTACTGACTCATGTAGTATTTTATTTATTAGTTACTTATTTGTTATAAGTGGTTCTGTAGGTTCCGTTATTGCATTTTTTAAGTGTTATAAAAGATATTCATCGTTTTGTTTGGTGCATGTCTGCACCAAGAAAGATTAAGAGGACAGAGAGGCAAAACTCCAGTGTGATTAAAAAAAAAATGGTTGACAAAGTGAACTGACTTTCCTGTGAATTCCAGTGAACCTTATTAGCATTTGGTTTGAGCTCTGTTTTTGTCAAGAAAGCTGAAATACATTTCTCTGGTATCTGCTGTATTACTGTAAAAAGAAGTTGAAAATGTAACCACTATGGTTTAACTGTAAATACCAGCACCTCAAAACTTATCACCTCATAGGTTTCTTTTTGGATATACAGGGATGCCTCACTTTCCACAGTTAACTGGGACCGAGATTCCCCCACGACCATTGAATTCCGCGAAGTAGGATCGACCCCCCCCCCCGACTGATGTATATGTACATGTATACTCGTCCTTCTCAAAAAATTAGCATATTGATAAAGTTCATTATTTTCTGTAATGTACTGATAAAAATTTAACTTTTATATATTTCAGATTCATTGTACACCAACTGAAATATTTCAGGTCTTTTATTGTTTTAATACTGATGATTTTGGCATACAGCTCATGAAAACCCAAAATTCCTATCTCAAAAAATTAGCATATTTCATCCGACCAATTAAAAAAAAAAAAAAAAAAAAAAGTGTTTTTAATACAAAAAAAGTCAACCTTTAAATAATTATGTTCAGTTATGCAGTCAATACTTGGTCGGGAATCCTTTTGCAGAAATGACTGCTTCGATGCGGCGTGGCATGGAGGCAATCAGCCTGCGGCACTGCTGAGGTGTTATGGAGGCCCAGGATGCTTCGATAGCGGCCTTAAGCTCATCCACAGTGTTGGGTCTGGTGTCTCTCAACTTTCTCTTCACAATATCCCACAGATTCTCTATGGGCTTCAGGTCAGGAGAGTTGGCAGGCCAATTGAGCACAGTAATAGCATGGTCAGTAAACCATTTAGCAGTGGTTTTGGCACTGTGAGCAGGTGCCAGGTCGTGCTGAAAAATGAAATCTTCATCTCCATAAAGCTTTTCAGCAGATGGAAGCATGAAGTGCTCCACAATCTCCTGATAGCTAGCTGCATTGACCCTGCCCTTGATAAAACACAGTGGACCAACACCAGCAGCTGACATAGCACCCCAGACCATCACTGACTGTGGGGACTTGACACTGGACTTCAGGCATTTTGGCATTTCCTTCTCCCCAGTCTTCCTCCAGACTCTGGCACCTTGATTTCCGAATGACATGCGAAATTTGCTTTCATCCGAAAAAAGTACTTTGGACCACTGAGCAACAGTCCAGTGCTGCTTCTCTGTAGCCCAGGTCAGGCGCTTCTGCCACTGTTTCTGGTTCAAAAGTGGCTTGACCTGGGGAATGTGGCACCTGTAGCCCAGTCCACTGCTTCCACAGGTCCCCCAAGGTCTGGAATCGGCCCTTTTCCACAATCTTCCTCAGGGTCCGGTCACCTCTTCTGGTTGTGCAGCTTTTTCTGCCACACTTTTTCCTTCCCACAGACGTCCCACTGAGGTGGCTTGATACAGCACTCTGGGAACAGCCTATTCGCTCAGCGATTTCTTTCTGTATCTTACCCTCTTGCTTGAGGGTGTCAATGATGGCCTTCTGGACAGCAGTAAGGTCAGCAGTCTTACCCATGATTGCGGTTTTGAGTAATGAACCAGGCTGGGAGTTTTTAAAAGCCTCAGGAATCTTTTGCAGGTGTTTACAATTAATTGGTTGATTGAGATGATTAGGTTAATAGCTCGTTTAGACTACCTGAACATGATATGCTAATTTTTTGAGATAGGAATTTTGGGTTTTCATGAGCTGTATGCCAAAATCATCAGTATTAAAACAATAAAAGACCTGAAATATTTCAGTTGGTGTGCAATGAATCTAAAATATATGAAAGTTTAATTTTTACATTACAGAAAATAATGAACTTTATCACAATATGCTAATTTTTTTAGAAGGACCAGTATCTGTATGTCTGTCTTCCTTTCGGCATTTTCCCTTTTACTCAGGAGTCGCCACAGCGAATCATCTGATTCGCACGTTTGATTTTGGCAGAGGTTTTTACGTCGGATGCCCTTCCTGTCACAACCCTTTTTAGCAAGGGACAGAAACACGCTGACGACTTTGCAGCTACTTTTTACGAAAGTCAGCAATGGTTCTTTTGCATGCCTCTCACCACAGACAGTGAGAGACATGGCCCACCTTTGATAACCCAGTTATCTGTATGTAACATCAATAAATACATATCCAACACTAGGCAGGTAGGTGGCCTAGTGGTACAGGATCGTTGATCCCAGAGTTTGGGGGTTCGAGTCCCACTCTCCACAAGGTTGTCACCCCCCCCCCCCCCCCCCAGTGCAGCTAACTGGGTTATCAAAGGCCGGCCATGTCTCTCACTGTCTATGGCGAGAGGTTCGTGTAAAAGAACCATTGCTGACTTTCATAAAGAGTAGCTACAAAGCCGTCAGCATGTTTCTGTCCCTTGCTAAAGGATTGTGTCAGGAATGGCATACGACGTAAAAACCTATGCTAAATCAAACATCAGATGACTCGCTTTGGCGACCCCTGAAAAAGCCGAAAGGAAAAGAAGAAACACATATTCAACACTATAAATGTTTATAATCACAATTAAACATTCAAAAATAATGCATAAGATGTAAGCAAAATATAAATACACACATACAGACGCATGCACACTCAGATGCGCACCTCACATAAAAATGTAAGTAGTTTTGATGGGGGGGGGTTGTTTATGTTTGCTTGGGAGTTGTTTTTTTTGCATAATTGGCCTTGTTTTTGTGGCATTTTCCTTAACTTTTTCGCCTATTGTTTTCTTAATTTCCTTATTTTTTTAATTCAATGAATATTTCAAAAAAAGAGACATGATGCACTGAGCAGCATGAATTGAAGCGCGAAGTGGCGAGGGATCTCTGTACTGTGTTAATCTCGAAAAGGAAATCATTGCTTCTGCTTTTAACCTAAAGTGAGTGTGCACGCGCGCACACACACACACACACACAGCAGGGAGAAGTTGAGGATTAGGTGTCTCGTGACTTGCCCGAGGTGAACGGCACTTTAACCATGAAGGTGGAGGAAAGAAAGTTACAAGTCACTCGCCCCGCTGACACACATTTTTCCTGCACTTTCAGGAATCAAATCAGTGACCTTTCAGTCCAAAAAAGTCACTTCTCTAACCATTGGGCCACAGCTGCCCCCATCTTTGGCAGAGGTATTGCAATCACCTTTCTTTTATTTGTCCACTGTCTGTCTGACTGAAATAAATCATGACCGTGTCAGGGTAAGAATTTTCACCAAACCTGCTGGGGACATAACCAAACCAGAGTCCTAAACAGGATTTGATTTTAGAATCAAAAGGTGAAGTTAAGAAGAAGGTCACAAAGTTTTGGAAGAAGAGCACTTATAACTTTAAAATGAGTGCCAACAGACACGTAATCACAATGGAACACTAATAGGAAGCCAAATGTGGACTTTCCTGTGACCTTACAAAGGTAAAACCCAAGCTTTCATAAACTTCATACTATGTTTTGCTGCGAAAAAACATTGTGTAAGATGGGCATATTTGCTCCATTTATAATATATAAACATATGAAGGCCCATTTGCTCCATTAACCATGCTGTGTATGGGAGGTGCATTGCACTCTGAGCACCTCTCTCAAGTTAACTGCTCATACTTGTAACTTCCAGTAATTTTTTCTAATTAAAAATGCCATGGTGTCTCCAAACAGTTGGAGAAGCAAGTGGCCAGTATACTGTGCATAGACGATTCTTTTAAAAATCAGGCCTAAAACCAAAATACCACATTGCGCTCAGATTAGATATAATAATATTCGCAGTTCAAAAGAAGGTCCAGAACGTTTTCAAGCCTACAGTCATTTGCACGCAACACAACCACCAGCTTATTTCGAGTTTACGGATCAATTTTTAATATTTGCATCGATATCCTAAATAGAATTAGTACGCTTCCACTTTCACTCAGACATTAAAGCTCATGAGATGTGCCTCCATACCACTCCGTTGACCGACAGCAGCTGGTCTCCTCTCTTGAGGCCACCCTGGCGGTCAGCGATGCCTCCAGGGATGATACGGGAGATGTAGATGGGAGAATTCTGCTCTTTTCCTCCCATGATGTTGAAGCCGAGGCCTTCTTCAGTTTTTGGCAGCTCCACCACACGAGGGTGGGAGTGTCCTTCGCTTGCAGCAAATGCTGCCACTGTGGCCTGGGGAACCATGCAGTGTTCATGCTTCACCATAACATAATACACATACTTACACTTGGCAAAATAAATTTGTGTACTGTACATGTGTCCTTAACCTTACTCGCCATTAACCTTACTTCACGGCAAAATAAAGCAGTCGACAGGTAGAGCAGGCTGACATTCAACAAAAGGTTTTTTTGTGCGCGTGTTAAGGGATACAGTGGTCTTTTGTAAACAGTAATAAGTTTAAGGACATTCAGCATTATATATGAAAAGTCTAACAGCATTGAATAATTTAATTTCAAATCAATTGATAAAATGAGAATTATTGTTCTATGTTATGATGTGCACCATGTTGCCAAATTTGCCCGCTTCAGTGAAAAGATATTAAAACATTTTCCCCCCCTCATCACCGAGTACAAGCCGAAGTGATTTGACCCCTCATTTTTAAAATGAAATTACAAGAACCATCATTAGTCTTGTGGATCATCTTTATTGAGTTTACCTTTGCTGTAGCATTGGCTCTGACCTCAGGACTGCTGTTAATATCCACTGTCTCATACACATGTTCATAAACCTGTGAGCAGGGGAAAAAAATTAATTAATAAAAAAAAAAAAAAAAAAAAAAAAAAAAATCACTGCCACCACTACCACACCACCACAAAAAAGCCACAATCAATAAGTCATAATAAATGATTGTATCACAATAGTTATCAAGCCACAAATTAAATATGTGATCTCATATTTGACATATACCAGGCAGTTTTTGAGCTGCTCCAGACAAATGACAAATTTGAAAGAAATATTGTCTGTAGGCACCCTAATGTATTTTTACCCAACAGCCACTGGATTGAATAACAGCAGTACATGAATGCAGGATCTGGGTCAATATTTACAGAGCATCTCTGAATAGCATTGCTATTCTAGGATCAGTTAATTACAGAGATAACTCAAAATGCAGGTGGAACCCGATCATAGATTTGCACTTCTATTTTAAGATGTTCCATGAGTACAAGTCCCTGGAGGTGTGGAGCAAGGAGTGAATAATCAGCTTTAAGTGGAGAGCACTGTTAAGACATTCAGCAGCCATTCAGCAGCCAGTGCGCTTATGCACTACTGAGGAAGAACTCCATCATCATCAATCGTGATCTGTAAACCAGCAACTTCAGCCTAAATATTTTGAAATTGCGATACGAAAAGTCTGTGTCCTGAAGACCGCATAACAGACATGCTCTGAAGAAAATGAGAGTTTTATGTACACACAGTGTTAGAACAGAGACAACAACATGCAAGTGATTCATAATATCATTCAAGAATGAAGTCCGGGAGACAGAACGCTGGGCAACGTATTAAATAAATAAATACTATCGATCAGTGCTCACTGTGTTGTGATCCTGGGCGAAATAAAGCCAATTGCTTTTAACGCTTATGTAAATATTTCAGAATTTGGTATGCATGGGCCCTGATAAATTCATTTTATGACAAAGCTTACTATATCTCAGCCTACTTAAACTTAAGTACACATAAATTTAAGAAACAAATGAACTGTAACATGATTTCGTATTGTTGAACAAAAGAAAAACCAAGTGAGCCTATTCTTTCTGACCCCCCCCCCCCCCAATTCAATCAACTACTCACCCAACATAAAAAAAAATCCTACAACATGCTGTGCTGCTCTTAACTCCTTTAATTGAGTACTTCACAAAGCTCTGCACTGATCACTGTAACTTGGAACAGATGTTTAAAATTAAAGACATATGATCCAGACTTCTCCTTTTCGTTAATTACAATGGCGGCCTCCTCAGCACATCTGCTCCTCATGATTGACTCCTTATGTCTAGCACATGGCAAAATCGGATAAATCAGGGTCCCATGGTGCACGAGGTACCCGGGGCAGAAGAACACAAAACATTATGAGTGATTCAGCTTGCTGTTCAGTTTCAGATCTTCAGTAGCTACACCGGCAGTGGTGGTCTAGAGGATAGGGCGCAGGATCGCTGATCCTAAGGTTGGGGGTTCGAGTCCCCACAAGGTCGTTACTGTCCCCCCCCCCCAGTGCAGCTAACTGGGTTATCAAAGGCGGGCCATGTCTCTCACTGTCTATGGTGTGAGGCATGTAAAAGAACCATTGCTGACTTTTTTTCAAGAGCAGGCTGCAAAGCCATCAGCGTGTTTCTGTCCCTTGCTAAAGGGTTGTGACAGGAAGGGCATCCAAAGTAAAAACCTCTGCCAAATCAAATGTGCGAATGAAATGATTCGCTGTGGCGACTCCAGAGAAAGGGAAAAAGCTGAAAGGAAGAAAGAAAGAAAGAAATCTTCAGTAGCTACACAAAACGTTATTACTATTTTGCGCTTCAATTCAGGAATCTTCAATGCATCACATTTTTAATTTTATATTATATATACACACACACATACATACATACATACATATATATATACACACACACACACACACACACATATATATATATATATATATTTATCAAATCAAAAAAATAAGGAAATTAAGGAACAGGAAAAAGTTAAGGGAAATGCCACAAAAACAAGGCAAATTATGCAAACGAAAAAAAAAAGAAAACCCAAAACTTCCCAATAAAACTACTTACATTTTTATGTGAGGTGCGTGTCTGTCTGTGTGCGTGTATGTCTGTGTATTTATATTTTATTTACATTTCATGCATTATTTTTTAATGTTTAATTGTTATAAGCATTTATAGTATTGGATATGTATTTATTGATATTATATACACATATGCATGTACGTATAAGGGGCAGTGGTGGTCTAGTGGTATAGGGCACTGGATCACAGTCCCAATTAACCGTGGAAAGTGAGGGATCCCTGTACATGAAAACATTCACTTTAAGAAAAATAAATGAATAAATAAATAAAAATTTACCCACTAAGGCGTTCGGCCTATTTTCAATTTATGTATGCACTTTTTTTAGCTACTTGAATTAGGTTTCATGCTTATGAGGTAATGGATTGTGGACTGCACCACGCAGTGTTTCTGGCCTCTAGAGGTTGATGGTACAAAAACGACAGATGACAAAGCAGCAGGATAAACGTGATTCAACTGCCAGCAAAATCTTGAACTATCTATACAAGTAATAGCACTTGCCTTCCAAGACCCTCAGTTCAGAGAAAAAGGATGGGAGAGGAACTATTTGTAGACTTCAAAAATAGACTTTCATTTTTCTAATACAAATTTGGCAGCATGTATCAGATCACTTTACTTGGAGCTAATTAATGAAAATGATGCTTAATGTAATATGACCTAGTGAACCGAGCATGCTGTTTTTGTACCAGTACGCCTAAGAGCAGAATTTTTCATTAGGTTAATTCTTACATTAGTTTATGCATAATTTTTTTCCTCTAAATAGCTTTAGAACTTTTAGAACTTCTTACTGACTGCCTTACAACTGAGATTTCATTTCTCTAATATGTGGGATTCAAATAAACAGAGATGCAGAAACCAGAAAAACAGGATAGGTGTCAGAATATTTATGAGTAAGTAAAGTATTCCAGTGCTCCAGGTAAATACTTTTCATGGCATTAATGGACTCCTAAAATTTTGTTAGGGGAGTACTGAAGACGTCACCATCGTCGTCTAGCATTAAATGATAAGCCGTTCCTATCCCTGTAAATATAATGACAGTGTTTCTCTTCAGCAGAAATTACAAGCAATGGTATTAAACTTCTGATCACTTTGTATGGTACAAGAAAACCAATGTACTTTGCATAAGTGGCAGTGTATGTAATAGCAATTGCAGTTCCATGATATGATAAAAAATGTACAATCTAGAATATGATTGTAATTATTCGATCAACAAACACATGTACAAGAATTTTTAGACTGGAACAATAACCACTTATCTTCTGAGACTATTTAAGAATACATATAACTATGACAAATGAATCGTCCTCGCCATCATCTGTGTGGACAGATATCTGGTCTGACTCAGTTGCACTTGCAGGCTTCAAGTGGAAAGTCTGACACCGTCTTTGTGTTGACTGCTGTTCCCGCACTTTTTGATGGGTGATATTTATATGTTTGACGAACCAACAGTTCCCATAACATTAGTTTTCTTTCTTTCTTTACAGATTTTGCAAAATAATTGTGTTACTTGATTTTCTGATTGGGACGATCAATCTCCACTGCTCTGTTTACGAATCACAAGCCACGGGCAATTCTTCACCCACTGAACTCAAGTTGCATTCATCATATTTCCTGTTTGTCTTTTCCTTGAGATTGTCACTGTGTCAGGGCAGTGGTGGCTTAGTGGTTAATGCGATGAATTACTAATCCAAACGTCAGCAGCTCAATCCCCACCATTACCACTGTTGGGCTATTGAGCAAAGCCCTTAACCCTCAACTGTTTAAGTTGTGCATAAAAATAATAATAATAATAATAATAAAGTCACTCTGGTGAACAGCATCTGCCAAATGCTGTAATTGTACTGTGAGATAGAACTAGAACTGCATTCTTGTCGCTGAGGTGTATCTGCTGCGTGGTCAGCGGTGCACTTCGTACCAGGAACACTATATCAGTGTGAATTTTTGAAGCCTTTATTTTATAAATATGTGGAATGATTCCCAAACCATACCAGCCTATCAAAACTGGGTCACCTTGATTTATTTATCAAAGTCAATCAGTTAAAAATGACTGGTAAGAATCTAAAAAGAGTGCGTTTTTTACATGACCGTGTGCACATTTCATGTTGCCCCTTTTGACCATTGAATTAGGTCAAAAAGGTAAAGTCTTGGGCTTTTTACAGCTGAGCCATAGTGGCTCATCAGGCCGGTGCTTATCCCCAGTTTCCGTAGCGTGAAGCAACTAGGAGTTCAACTCCTCCTGGATGGGACGCTAGTCCATCGCAGGTTACCTCCCCAGTATATATTTTACTGGTACCCATTTATACTGCTGGGTGAACAGAGACACACTTGTGGTTGAAACCTTGCCCAGGAGTATTAGCACAGTGGGGGGGGGGGCAACTGGGATTCAAACACACAACCTCCCAATCATGAGACCAGCACCCTAACCACTACACCACCGGCCACACTGAATTAGGTCAAGGTGACCCAGTGTCAGTAGACTTGAAGACCTTGACACTCAAGTGTAACAGGTATGAATTAGAAAGTGTATAACTATTAACTAGAAAGTAATCAGACAAAAAAAAAAAAAAAAAAAAAAACTTGCATCTTCTATAGTGCCAACAGTCATTTCTGCTTAGCTCACCTCTGTGACCTTGAAAAATAGGTCAAGGTGTCCCAGTTTCAACAGGCTGGAAGGGCATCCCATGGGAACCATTCAACATAAACTTCAAATAAATCCGTAAAGAACCGGCACTGCTCGAGTGTTAACAGGAAGTGTCTGCAGTGGAAAGAATTACTTTTATTTATTTTTGTTTACTCTGAGATGGCCTGGCATGCTGTCCTCACAACCCAAATCAGGATTAAATGGTTCAGAAAATAAATGAATATTATTATTTTTGCAAACACAGTACAAAAGTAGGCTGAGCTATGAACGTCTATGCTATGAACTGCTATGAACTTTCCCCATGGCTTGGCAGTGGTCTGTGCTCTCCATTGGCCTTGAATGCTGTTAAAATGTCTAAAATAATAAACCAAAGAAAAGTATATTGTGACAGTTTTAATATTTTTATTATGCTACCCAACCCCAACAGTTTACATGACTGTCATCTTGTATAATCTCAGTCTCAATTGTGAAATTTTTTTTAAACCTCATCGTAACTATAAACATAAGATGATTAACTTTCAGCTTCTACAGCACTACAGCAAGGAGCTGAGCACCAGCTAACTATCAGGAAAATGAGCAAAATTAGAGGGAAAATGGGAAAGCGTGTGAACCGGTATGACTTGGTATAAGCAAACATGATTACAATGACCACAGAGCTCCATGCTTACCTCTCGTACGGCGTTGCAGAATTCACTTTGCAAAACCCTTTGCAGGGCCTGGAGCTTCTGAGGAGGTACTTCTCCAGTTCTTTGAAGTTTGTCCAGCAACTCTATGGCACGAGAAATATCTGGGAAGAGAATATTTCTGTGAATGAGGAATATCAGCTCAGCCCACCATTCAAACTATGACCATTCAGGAACCCTTTTTTTTTTTTTAAGCACAGAATACTGAACTCCGTGTCTGGTTCAAAACTGTGATGGTTATTGCTACTGGCTGAATTATATTCATCCTTTGAGACTATTTAATACACATTAGTGGTCATGTTTCCAAAAAATAATTTGTCTGGCAATTAGATGTTTTCACTGGCATGTCTCAAGCAGCTCTGCATTAAATCAGATCCAGATCCATCAATTTTCCAGATAACATGACTCATCATTGTCTCAGGCATGACACAGGGTGCAAGTTTACTGCAGGCAGCTTCTCTCTAAATTCAGTTTTGTGGTCTTTAAGTATAGTTCATGACTCCTCACTAATGTACCAGAAAGAGACTCCACTTATTTTCCGTACCAAGTCATTGATTCAAAGTGTTGACTGCAGAGGCATTAACGAGAGGTCAGAGGAAGTTGATTTTCCCCGTCATTTTAGACATTAAAAATCCCATTTGCTATGCCTTTACTCTTCTTTTTGGATACCAGCAGAACACCATGGTACACGTCATCAAACCCCTCTCTGCGCCAGAGAAAAAAATATATAAATAAAAGCACAGAGGCAGTGGTGGTCCGGTGGTCTAGGGTGCTGGATCGCTGATCCAAAGGTTGAGGGTTCGAGTCCCACTCTCCACAAGGTTGTCACTGTACACCCAGGGTTATCAAAGGCAGGCCATGTCTCTCACTGTCTATGGTGTGAGGCATGTAAAAGAACCATTGCTGACTTTCGTAAAGAGTAGTCTGCAAAGCCGTCAGTGTGTTTGCACCCTGCAATGGCCTGGTGAGCTGTCCATGGTGTACTCTGCCCTCGCCCAAAGTTGGCTGGAATGGGCACCAGCCCCCCTCCCGCGACCCTAATTAGGATTAAGCGGTTTACAGAAAATGAACTTTTTCTTCTGGCCTTTTCCCTTTCTCGGGAGTCGCCACAGTGAATCATCTGATTCGCACATTTGATTTGGCAGAGGTTTTTACGTCGGATGCCCTTCCTGTCACAACCCTTTATTTAGCAAGGGACAGAAACACGCTGATGACTTTGCAGCCTACTCTTTACGAAAGTCAGCAATGGTTCTTTTACATGGCTCTCACCATAGACAGTGAGAGACATGGCCCGCCTTTGATAACCCAGTTTGCTGCACTGGGGGGACAGTGACAACCTTGTGGGGACTCGAACCCCCAACCTTAGGATCAGCAATCCTGCACCCTATCCACTAGACCACCACTACTCCACGGTTACAGAAAATGATGAACTGAAAATAAAAGCACCTCGATTGTTCTACAAGAATCTTCTTCCCACCTTCTCTTGAAATCCTTATTTCTATGTTTGCACTATGGCACTACAGAAGTGCTTCTCAAATATTGGCTATTAGTGGCTAATAGTGACCCTGGGGAACAAGCTTTCCTGGAATTGTGTACGAGAATTAAGTGTAATTGTAACTCCACTCCACTAGTTAGCAGTGGCGCTCTCACTGTTGCGCTATGGTGTAGCGGTTTTTTGCAGGAGCAAACGATATGAAGTGCAGTAAACAACCCCTCAAGAAACAAGACGGAAATTTTTCTAACAAGAACAAAGAGAAAGGTGGCGAGAGACAGATATTAAGACATAAATAAGTTGAATGAGTTTAAATAAGGATTAATTTTTTTTAAATTTCAGGTGCATTCATGCACTTTAAAGCTTTTCTATTACAGATTAAAAAAAACAGTGTAAATGAAGTTTTTCTTTATTGTAAGTTGAACTACATTTCTTTCGGTTTTGTTTTTAATGTTAATAAAGACACAATGTTATGCAGAGGTATACTAATAATTTTACAGACAAATAATACTATTTATAGTTGCTCAGGGGGTGGTGGGGGGAGGGGCGTGAAATGGTTTTTTCTTGGGGGGGGGGGGGGGGCACGACAGAGATCCCTCACTTTCAGCGGGTAATGGGGACCAAGATCCCCCTGCAACTGCTGGGTTCCGCCAAGTAGGATCGACCCTCCCAGACTGACGTGTAATATTTATATATATATATATATATATATACACACACACACACACACACACATATATACACACACCATTTAACCCACCCAAGTTACCACACACACACTATATATAGTATAATATTTATATATATTTTATCTGCAGAGAGGTCTTCACTAAGTTGGATAGCTTGTGTCCAATCCCTTTCTTCAATGAATAAAGTTTCAATCAATCAATCATACATTTTATTAATAAATATCGCAGTACAAATTTAAAAAGTTTTTCTTAATCATTACTATATTTTACTACATTAGTCCTGTATTAATGAGTAAGACTGTCTATAGAATGTGTTTAAGAAGCACATTTTAGCTCATTTAATAGATACAGAGTATTTTACTTCCCGTTGATCATTCGCGCATGTAATATAATACATGGGGTTTTACTTCAGAGTACAGAACTCGCAGATTATCTTAATATGCGGGAGGGGCTGGAACCGAACCCCTGCGAATAATGAGGGCCTGCTGTAGTTTTGTTGGGGGTTTTTTTAGGTTGTTTTTTGTTTGTTTTTGCATAATTGGACTTGTTCTGCAGATGGCAAGAAACACTATTGGGCCCAAAACAATAATAAATAATCAGCAAAACCTTGTGTTTTGGGGCAGCTTAAACAGCCCAGCCAGAAATCATGCATTAACCTTGTTATTTGATACTCTGATGTTGTCTAACACAGCACTGTGAGGGCATTTGGTCAGAAAAGTGGAATGAGAATATTATCTTCCCTTTAAATCTGCCCATAATCGCTGCCTTTCTAACTGTGTTTAAAGAAATCACATAATTACTTTTTTCTTTTTGGAAGTGTAAATAAATAAGAAAAAAACAAGTTCAAGCTTTCTATTTATGATATTTAGTTGGTAAATGGACATCAAAAGTCGCATTGGCACAAAATATTGATTTTTTTTTTTTCCTTTTTCTTTTGCTATACTGTATAAATCCCACAAGGGAAGTTATTCCCTCTGCATTTAACCCACCCAAAGTTACCCCCCCCCCCACACACACACACACACACACACACACACACACACACACAAACAGTGAGCATGCACACATACACATACACACACACACAAACAAACCCTGAGCAATGGGCTGCCACACACATTGACAGTAGCTGGAGAGCAGTTGGGGGTTAGGCACTCTGCTCAAGGGCACTTCAGTTATGAAGATGAAGGAAGGGAAAATGCAGCTCACTTCTCCACTGCCACACATTTTCCCTGATATATCCTTGATTTTCTTTTCCTGCTATCTAGGGTTAGAGCTGTAGAAGTACAAAAAAATTCAGATATGTCACCAAGTGGCTTAGCTTCATATCTCTGTCTAAATAGAAGTTAATAATTATAGTTTAAAGTCGCTTTCCATTTCATTAAAATTTTTTCAACATAGTCTTCAAATGGCAATAACTCCAAGTATTTTCGAAAGATCCCTCAAATTTTGGTTGTTCACTTGGATGTCAGTTTTATACATTTCATTTGGACGTACAACTCACATGGAACAAACTTCAGTGAAGGAGGAAGTAACTGGTGCGGTGTTGAAAATGTCTATCTGTTCAAAAAAAAAAAAACACTTGAGAAATTTTTGAAGAAAACTTTAAATATTACAGTCACTATTCATTTTGCATTAAACACGCCATTCAAAAATTCAAACATTGTGCGAGTTGCTCTCTCATTGGCTGTCTCCCAACATCCCGCCCCGCTGGTCTTCCATTGGCCAGGAGGGAGCTGAACTGTACCCATACTTTCTGTACTCATACTTCCTGTTTGTCACACGCGTGAAGGAGAATTGAACATGACTGTTGGCTTGTTTTGAGATTGATCATTGCAGTGTTATATTTCGTTATCCATCATAGACCCCAAGAAAGTGATTCTCGGTGACACAGAAAAGAAGGAGCGGGCTCCGTTATCGATCTAAGTGAAGCAGGAGATAAATCAAAAATACAGAAGTGGGATGCGGTTCAGCGAAATCACAAAGAAATATGGCCAAAACTTCTCTACAATCGGACAATATTAAAGCAGGAGACCTTAAAAGTGAAAAATACAGTGACGGAGGTGACCATTTCAGAATGATCTTGAAGCAGAAGGCGGCATTAAAAGTGGAGACAAGACCTCCAATCTCACAGGAAGCAAGTTAATATTGAATCCGGACCACTGATCTTTCAAACGGGTACTGTACTGTAATTCCGCTTTGAATACAACACACCGTCTCAAAAGCTCAGTCAGCTGCGCGCTGGGCGTATGGGTGAAGTCCGCATTTGGCAAAACACACCACTCCACAAAGCACACCAGAGAGAGATGTGTGTGTGTGTGTGTGTGTGAGACAGAAAGAGAGACATAGACAGTGTTTTGTGTGTGTGTGTGTACTAGTCCTTCTCAAAAAATTAGCATATTGTGATAAAGTTCATTATTTTCTGTAATGTACTGATAAAAATTAAACTTTCATATATTTTAGATTCATTGCACACCAACTGAAATATTTCAGGTCTTTTATTGTTTCAATACTGATGATTTTGGCATACAACTCATGAAAACCCAAAATTCCTCTCTCAAAAAATTAGCATATCACGAAAAGGTACTCTAAATGAGCTATTAACCTAATCATCTGAATCAACCAATTAACTCTAAACACCTGCAAAAGATTCCTGAGGCTTTTAAAAACTCCCAGCCTGGTTTATTACTCAAAATCGCAATTATGGGTAAGACTGCCGACCTGACTGCTGTCCAGAAGGCCATCAGTGACACCCTCAAAAGCAAGAGGGAAAGACATCTCCGAGCGAATAGGCTGTTCCCAGAGTGCTGTATCAAGGCGCCTCAGTGGGACGTCTGTGGGAAGGAAAAGTGTGGCAGAAAACGCTGCACAACCAGAACAGGTGACCGGACCCTGAGGAAGATTGTGGAGAAGGGCCGATTCCAGACATTGGGGGCACTGTGTAAGCAGTGGACTGGGCTACAGGTGCCGCATTCCCCAGGTCAAGCCACTTTTGAACCAGAAACAGCGGCAGAAGCGCCTGACCTGGGCTACAGAGAAGCAGCACTGGACTGTTGCTCAGTGGTCCAAAGTACTTTTTTCGGATGAAAGCAAATTTTGCATGTCATTTGGAAATCAAGGTGGCAGAGTCTGGAGGAAGACTGGGGAGAAGGAAATGCTAAAATGTCTGAAGTCCAGTGTCAAGTACCCACAGTCAGTGATGGTCTGGGGTGCCATGTCAGCTGCTGGTGTTGGTCCACTGTGTTTTATCAAGGGCAGGGTCAATGCAGCTAGCTATCAGGAGATTTTGGAGCACTTCATGCTTCCATCTGCTGAAAAGCTTTATGGAGATGAAGATTTCATTTTTCAGCACGACCTGGCACCTGCTCACAGTGCCAAAACCACTGCTAAATGGTTTACTGACCATGGTATTACTGGGCTCAATTGGCTTGCCAACTCTCCTGACCTGAACCCCATAGAGAATCTGTGGGATATTGTGAAGAGAAAGTTGAGAGACACCAGACCCAACACTGTGGATGAGCTTAAGGCCGCTATCGAAGCATCCTGGGCCTCCGTAACACCTCAGCAGTGCCACAGGCTGATTGCCTCCATGCCACGCCGCATTGAGGCAGTCATTTCTGCAAAAGGATTCCCGACCAAATATTGAGTGCATAACTGAACATAATTATTTGAAGGTTGACTTTTTTTGTATTAAAAACACTTTTTATTGGTCTGATGAAATGTGCCAATTTTTTGAGATAGGGATTTTTGTTTTTTTCTTTACTTTTTTGGCAAAATTATCAATATTAAAACAATAAAAGGCTTGAACTACTCCAGTTGTGTGTAATGAATTTAAAATATATTAAAGTCTAATGTTAATCAGTACATTACAGAAAATAATGAACTTTATCACAATGTGCCAATTTTTTAAGAAGGACTAGTATGCGTGTGAATAAAAAATGTTTAATTATGGTTTAATTAATAAATATGTTAATAAAATGGTTTAATATGCAGGGATGAGAACAGGCCTTTATGGAAAAGGAGGAAAAATTGGCAGGGTGCAAGGTGGCCGCCTAGGCCCCCTGCGGAGGTGTGGGGGCAGCGCCCCTACTGGGCGTTATAGTTTTAGTTACAGTATACTTTTAGAGTATAACACAACTCTGAATTTATTTTAAACAACAAAGTTATTTATTAATAAGAAAAATACTTCTTACTATTAATGCGACTTCTGGTGCTGCATGGTTTTGCTGATAAGATCACAATATCACAAAAAATCCTGCAGGAATGTGTGAGGAAACAGAGTCACGTGTCTAAGTCAATCAGCTTGCGAGACCGAGTTGAGTGGGCGGTCCCTGCCTGAACTGGGGAGGAAGGGCACTTCAGTCTGTCTTTGGAAACAATGGACGCAGCCTGCCTTGGGTCCCTGCCTTCCGCTTGCTTACATGCGAGTTTCAGCACAAATTTTGATTTTTTTATGAATATTTTCATTTTATTTTTTATTAAAATACCGCGATGTACCAAGACCGCAATGCTCAAATCGCGAATTGGCAAGGGATGACTGTATAGATTGAAATGCGTGAGATTTATTTATGTTTTTGTTTTATTTGACGGGTTTTTTCTGTATTTTTATTTAAAGGATAGCGAAATTATGCATTCTTTATTCTGTTAAGAAAGGCCACCTTATTTATCTCAGAGCCAGATGCAGTCATTAAAAGAGCCACAGGTTCCCGACCCCTGAACAGGCTTGCGGGCGACTCATGTCCTTGTGGGCGACCTGGTGCCCGTGGGCACCATGTTGGTGACCCCTGAACGACATCCTTCCTGTGGAAGTACCGCCTTGCTGACATTCCTTTGGCTTTCAGGCTACATTTCACACACTGAAAGGAGCTGTATGTTTCAACACTCATCCTACCTGATTTAGGATCAATTACATCCCCCATGGTGTTGAATGAACCTTCCACAGCTGGCCCATGGAAAATTGCCAGAACTGCCTTCATCAGTTTACTTAATTCTGGGTATCTCCCACTCGTGATCACTGCTGCCATAGTAGATTAAGTCGTCACCGTATGTGCACAAAACTTTCCCAGTCACGTCTACTTTCCTGATGAAGTCCGCGAGTATAAGCTCGATGCTAGTTGGCCCAGCACCGGTTGAGCTAATCTTTACTATTTTCTACAGCCATGCCCATCTAAATTTATTCTTAACGCTCTGGTAGTTCCTTGACGAGATGTTCATCCTTGCACTCAACTTTAAATGCTGGCATTTTCATAAACAAACAAATTTGACTAAATCTAAGACATACAGAAACCCATTTTTGCGGTTGGTCCTGCTGAAGACATACACTTCCAAAATCTAGCGCAGAAAAACTTTGTTACAGGAGAATTCCCATATAAACATGCTCGTGGTTGGACATTACGTTTGATTCCGTTTCTGAACAACCAATTGCCGCTTTTCGTGCTTCTTCGATGTCAAAATTCACCAGATGCTGCTCGATCACTTCTGTTGATGATCTGACATTTGCTCTCTGTGCCACGGGCCCACGGCAAGATGACCAGACTGGCATATCATATTGCGATGTCTGACACGTGCAATAAACCAGAATCAGCTGTGTTTCACTCCACTAGGCGATATCAACAACCACACAGATAAACAAAATGAGGGTAGCACCTTGCGCATTTGAATATAATATGATTAGATGACCATTGATGATGGCACTACCCACCCCAGATTTGCATCGATCTCAAAAATGACTCATTTGACTTACAAAATCCACCGACTGGTGGAAAATGCCCATCCCTGAATATGTTAATAAAATGTTTCAATATATTTTTTTTTTACTTTTAACGCATATTTCATACAAAATTGGTGTACCTTTATAATTTTTAAAGGGTTTATGGGGTAGTCTTGGAACGAATCACATGTTTTACATGTAAAATGCGCCTCTACTTACGAAGGCTCCAGGTTTTGAAAAAGGCTCTGGAACGGATTAATTTCGTAAGTAGAGGGCCGACTGTGTGCGCGTGTATATATATATATTATATATATATATAAATAAAAAGTAAAGGGACAGGACAAAGACTTTCTATTGAAACTCCATTTATCACTACAGATCTGTTTCGAGGGGTGGTGAAACCATCCTCTCTCTTCAGGTAATTATAGAAGAACTCTATAATTCTATAATCACCTGAAGAGAGACCTGTGGGATATTGTGAAGAGAAAGTTGAGAGACACCAGACCCAACACTGTGGATGAGCTTCAGGCCGCTATCGAAGCATCCTGGGCCTCCGTAACACCTCAGCAGTGCCACAGGCTGATTGCCTCCATGCCACACCGCATTGAAGCAGTCATTTCTGCAAAAGGATTCCCGACCAAATATTGAGTGCGTAACTGAACATAATTATTTGAAGGTTGACTTTTTTGTATTAAAAACACTTTTTTTATTGGTCAAATGAAATATGCTAATTTTTTTTGAGATAGGGATTTTTGGTTTTTCTTTACTTTTTTTGCCAAAATTGTCAATATTAAAACAATAAAAAGCTTGAACTACTTTAGTTGTGTGTAATAGATCTGAAATATGTGAAAGTCTAATGTTTATCAGTACATTACAGAAAATAATGAACTTGATCACAATATGCTAATTTTTTGAGAAGGACCTGTACATTGTCCCATACTGCAGGGCTGCCAACTTGTACGAATTTATCCATATTCAAATGAAAAATAACAAAATACAGCAATACGATTCATTTTGACAGGCAGTGGTGGTCTAGTGGTATAGGGCGCTGGATCGCTGATCCAAAGGTTGGGGGTTCGAGTCCCACTCTCCACAAGGTTGTCACTGTCCCCCTAGGACTAGTAGGGGCTATCTTACACTCCGTGGTAACCAGAGCCAATCATTGAACGGTTGGGGGAAACCCAAAATGGCGACGAAAAGAAAGCAAGAATTTTTATCGGACTATTCAATTTATCTGTTTTTTAAGAAGTAGGACAGATACACGACCTTTTGCACAATGTGTAATGCGAAATTTAGAATTGCACATTCGGGCATTTTTGATATTAAAATGCATATAAAGGGAGGCAGACATAGCCAGCTGGGTTTCCAAACACATTAAAATTAACAAATTTTGTTACCAGAGACTTAAGCCTCATAATCAAGGGAAAATGTTTGGTGGTTTCCTACCTTACAGAATATGATTGCGCACTTCCAGCATCAAACCACTTAAGTGACTAGGGTTAAGAATATTGTGGAAATGTTTGGACCAAAATCAAAACAATCAATCATTCAGCTGTAAGTGCACAAAAATCACATACATAACAAAGACTATAGCATAAGATTGTAAACAGCAGTTGGTCGGTAATATCATTCAAAGTACGCATAATATAATACATAGAATATAATTATTGTATATTACATATGTTATAACACTAGTAGAGTTGTCAAATAAACACAAGTTCTCAAATATGCTGTGGTTTCATTATTAACCCCAAATACAGTAAAAATTGACAAAGATCACCTGTATTTTATAGAATCCTAATTCGAGTACTACTTTTTCTATTACAAATACTAATGTTCAGCTCAAACTACTAATTTTTGGTTTATCGACTACAAAATTGTACTTTGCTGAGTTGGCAGCCTTAATATTGTACTTATAAAATCTTGAGGTACTGTATTTGAGATTGGGTTCGTGTCACCTAACTCCATCAGTGTATTACCACTGACTAGCCTGACACACAATAAATAGCTACTGTCTCGCTTGCTAACGCCTTAAATTACATATCTATATTTCATAACGCTGTGTTACTCCAAGAGAAGTAAATAACTTGGCAATATTTTTAAAGCCAACCATCTTTAAGTTAATTGTAACTTAGTTACATGTTATTATCCTCCAGAAAGGAACAGTGTTGCTACAATGCTAGCTAGCTCGGTTGAACGCTAGCGTCGCTCCCAGTCTGTTTTTATTATTCGCTAACGCTTAAACCGTGAATAATTCATTACAATGGTGCTATTTACCTCTTTCTAACCGCACTGTCTCCCCCAGTGAGGCCATTTGTCAGCCGTGGATATTCCACTTCTGCTTGGAAAAAGGTCAGAGTGTAGATATCGTCGTGTTTCCTGCTATTTTTGTAGCAAGTGGCTAAGCGCTAACGCAATGGATTAACAAGGAAGTCGGAGTGCATCCCTTCTGCGCAGGAAATGCGCATATAAGGCTGTCCCAGCCCCTATCAGAGACGCAATAGTGCTCAAACTCATTTTGTAACGCATGTTTCTTATTATTTTTTTGTGATAAATTCTTTTTAATAACACAGTTTCGTAAGTAACCCGGCTCTAGAGAAGGACGTGCAGAAGTGTTTTTTGACATTCAGGCAAATCGGGCCCTGCTGGGTTTTATTTCTAGTTAGCATTTCCATCTACTGGCCAAAAGGCATAATTACTGAATTGCAGCTAATTTACGCAATGTGTAAAAATTAGAAAATATATTGCATTAATTACATTAGCACCCCAGTTCAACTTCGACTGTCACTATAATATCGTCCAGAAATTATGGAAATATATTTCTCTCTCTCTCTCTCTCTCTCTCTCGCTCTCTCTTTCTCTCTCTCTCTCTCTCCCTTTGTGTTTTTTGTCAAATACTGTATGTTTACATGTACTTGAGTTTCTGTATAGTAACTGCATATTAACCCTCAGAAACCAGTCCTTTCTCTTAAATGTATATTATAGAGAAACTGTACCCCAAAACCCCAAAGGAATGGCGTGACGTCCAATATTATATGGCACTTATTATATAATTATATAACTATATATCAGAAAGGGATCGAAATATGCATGGAGTGGCCTACTTCCAAGGCAAATGGGTCAGGGCTCTGCTGGGTCTCTCACCAGACACTGTTTTGAACTGAGGACAATCTAAGCCTCACCAAAATAACGCAGACATGTAGGCTGGTTCTCAGCCAGGACAATTTATTTTCTTCTGCAGTGTTTCTCGATCAAGATCCTGGAGTACCATAGACTTGCACACAGTTGGTGTTTCCCCCCCTCTTTGTGACTCAATTCAATCTGCTTCCATTAGCTGATGATATGAGAAGAGTCAGTACCAAGACGTGGAGGGCTGTTGCTCTTCATGATCAGGATTGAAAACACTGTTATACTGAAATGCAAATTAATTTTAATCATGTTAAAGTGGAACTCATAACAATGATAATCAGGAAGATGTTTGAGTCTTTAGATTGTTGGACTGTGTCTCTGTGGTTCCTTTGTATGATACCATTTGTTAGTCCAAGTATGCATAAGGACAAAAGAACAACTATCAAAATATTCAAAATTAATATTTACTTTATCACTAAAATACAGTAAACAGATATAAACTTGAGGTGTGAAAGTGTTTGTTCATATCCTTTTCTAAATCCAAACTCTTGTCCTTGGGATTATGGATATTTTTGTGTATTTGTGTGTGTGTGTGTGTGTGTGTGTGTGTGTGTGTGTGTGTGTGTGTGTGTGTGTTTCTCCTTTAGAACATCTCATGGACGTAGAATATTATATAAAGTTCTGACCGATGTCATGATGTCCAACCCAGAGTATCTACTTTCACGCTGCTCCTTGTTTGCATCACTGTGTCAACACTTCAGACACATTGGTCTGATAACAATCTGAGAGCTGAAACAGATTCGTCTGTGCACCAAGATGGATCAGATATCAACTAGAGTGTATTACAGTGTTGAACTCACTGATCTCTTTTTTTTTTTCTAGGACAAAGATAATGTACTTCTGATAGAAATGATAGCCTATGACCAGTGATTGAAAGAGAAATACCACCAACTGCCACCATCTTCACTGGATTTATGCTCCATGTCCAGAATGCTCCTTACCTGAGCAGCGTCACTCCTCTGCTTGGGCAGGACAGGAAAGATGGCATGGAGTCTATTCAAGAGGCATGGAGAGCAGGTGCTGTTTTGCATATTTACACTGGCGTGCATGTGTGTGTTGGTTTTTGTTATGAAACCTTTTATACCTGCTTATCATATACTGTATGTATATATTGTTTTGTTATTGCCATCAGAACATTGTCTCAATGTAGTACTCATGCTCGTAGTTTTTTGATTAAATGAGACTAAAATGAGACGAAAACAAGATTCAAGATATGAATTCAATTACTATGAGAAAGATAGTTGTTTCTTCTCTGAAGTTTGTGCTGAATTTATACCTGTAAAGGGAGAGCTGAAACTTTATTGACATTGGGTTTGCTTTTCACTTGCCTATAGTCATTTTTATTTCTTCAAATATTTCAATTTAATATTGCAAACAACTTCACAACATACAAAATGAATTATATTAATTCAGAACATATGTGAATGAAATATATATATATATATATATATATATATATATATATATATATATATATATATATATATAATATTTTATAGTATTTTTCTTTCATCTCTCATTTCGTGGGGATAAAAAAATAAACAGCAAAGCTTTGACAACAGCACCTTGACATAGTATGTAATTCCAACATAACCTTGAGAAGTTTGGAATAGGAAACAGTTAAAGTACTTAGAGGAGGATGTCCTGTCACTGCTGAGAATGTAAACAGAATATTTTGGTTGGAATAGTGGTCTTGTTTTCAGAAAGTGGACAGTTTTCTTTCTTTCTTTTTTTTTTTTTTTTTTTTTTTAAATTCACAATTGAAGCAGCATGCAAGTTTTTTCTTTTTCTTTTAAATAATCTCTCCTCTCATCTGTTGAGTTCTTGGCAACGTAAAGAAAACCACAACGTCTTGCGGAATGTGATATAGTAATTTGAACTGGGAGCAAATGACTGATCAGATCTTTTTTTAATTGTTTACAAGGTCATGAATATGTTCAATAAATAGACTGTAGTATCACTTTACTGTATAAACTTCATCTTTTTTACATGCAGTCCATAAAATTTTCATCTGACGGAATAATTTACCCTGTTATGTATATATACAAATAGATATTTACTCTTTTGCTTTCTCTCTTGTTAGAACTCTCAATAAAATCTATACATTGTGTACACTATCTCCCCCTCTTAATGGTCAATGTGCATACACACGAAGTGTCTATCCGTATAAACCTCCAGCCGATCTTCCGTTTGCTATCCATGGTGAGGGCTCGCACGTACGATTGGGTTGTCCGGCATTGTGAGTTATAGTGCCGCTTGTCTATTCCTCGGCAGCCCTCCTTCGTGTAACCCAGCGGGTTGCATTTGGTCTCGTAAAAGTATTGCTTCAGCTGCCCATTGGCCACCGGGACCTTCTCCAGCACGGTGACGGTCTGGCCGGACATGTCGATAGCTGTCTTTTTGTCCACGGCCGTCACCCACTGGCTAATACTGTCGCAAACGCTGAGCTCACCACGCCGCGCCGGGTCCGAGTGGCGCCGCACCCGCATCGACATGTTGGCTGCATCCAGGTAGTTTTTGTATTCCTCCAAGAGAAAGAGCAGCGGCGGCTCCAAAGGCACTTGGTTGCTGATCATCACACGTGATGCATATGTGTCGACGTCCTTTGAGTCGGCCGTGGCTGCGTTGCCGGGGCCCCCCCCTCCCTGGCCCTGCGCCTCCTCCCCTTCCACTTCAAGTAGCTCCTCAATCACCTGCTCGAAAGTGTCCGTGAGCGAGGGCAGTGGTCCCCCGTTCGGTGGAGTCCCGTGGCCCCGGGCGGCCCCCAGGTAGCCCTCGGCTCGGTGGCCCCCCACAACGCCCGGCACCTCTCTCATGGGCGCAGCTCTCATGCAACTGAAGTATGAAATAACCATAGTAAGGAACAGGATGGTCATCACTCTTCTGACCTGTTGGAACTGGAGAGTGACAGAAAGGGAAAGGTGTGTTGGGTGAGTTGGTTAAATGGAAAGAAGGGAAAAGGGGAAGGATGGAGAAAAACAGAGGTTTAAATTCTAAAGCAGTAATTCTGAAAGAATAAATACCAAAATCAGCGACACTATTTGTTTTGTACTGATCATTTGTTATTTGCATTTTTTTTTTCTGGGATTTTTGTCATTTCCGTTTGTTTTCCCCAAAGTGCTCCTTGTCGCTCAGGCATCCACTGGGATCAGTTACAGACCTAAAACCGAATTTACATTTCATAGCAACCGACCCACAACAAGCCAACTTGTTATTTCTTTGTTGCATTTTTAGTTCCTGGCAATCAAGGCCCGAGGGAGCGTTGGCACCATTGACGCGCACACACACACACACACACACACACACACACACACACACACACACACACAGCTAAATACAGAGGCTCAGGAGTATCATTAGGAGGACATGAGAGTCTCCCCCCCCCCCCCACTCCCTCTCTCTTGCACTTTTCTCTTGCCTCCCTCCTCACCCTCCTCACCCTCCTCTCCAGCTCCTGCATCCCATCAGACTAACGCAATCCTGACCGAGGTTAAGTGTCCATAACCAATTTGTGGTAACCTTTAATAATAATAATAATAATAATAATAATAATAAAAGAATAAATTCAATATAGTAATATGAATGAGAGTAAGGTACAGTAGACTTGACGTATAAACAGATTAGTAGAAAAAAGGAAAAAAGGTCTAATATTCCAGCATCAAAGCTTAAAAATAACTGGAAAAACACTACACTGCAATTCTTCAGTTCACCACCACAGATTAAAAGTCTTCTAGCTTTTCTTTTAAATAATAATCTTTAGGCATCATTTAAGAGCATGCTTCAAGTAGAGGTCACCAGGTAAACCAGGAAAAAGAGAGAGAGAGAGAGAGAGAGAGAGAGAGAGAGAGAGAGAGAGAGAGAGAGGGAGCGAGAGAGAGCGAGAGAGAGGGAGAGAGAGAGAGAGAGAGAGAGAGAGAGAGAGAGAGAGAGAGGAAATTTCACTGCAAGAGAAAACAACAGGATGCTATTCATTCACCCATGCACTGATTCATTCATTCATAAAAATCTACTCTATGCCCAGTAGGTGCATTTCACACATCCGGGTCACGATGGGCCCCGACACCCCCGACAGAACGACGCAGAGAAAGCCAGGACTGCCCCTACAGTGCGCTACTCATCCTTCCTCTCACTTTCATCTCTCTATGCCTAGCTCTCACTCTTACCTTTCTGATGCCCCTATGAGTCACAGCAATTCATCACGTCCGTTGACATCCCAAAAATTCGCTGCAACATTCACAAATAATAGCATGGGGAGCATCCAAAACCTCAGCACAACTAGAAGAAGACATCCCTCATCTGCTCTCCTTCTTGAGGAGGAGGAGGAGGAGGAGGAGGAGGAGCTGGGGAAGAAGCGTGTGTGTGTGTGTGTGTGTGTGTGTGTGTGTGAGTGAGTGTGTGTGGGGGGGGGTGGCTTTTTAAAAATAGCCAACGTCGCAGCACAGCTTGGCCAGCTCTCTGCGTGGCGTCCTCCCACTACCCCAAGCATCCTCCGGAAGAGACATGAAGAGGATGCACTCACAGAGCGGAAAGAGACTGAAGAAGGGTGGGAGAGACATGGCGGCACACCCCTCTCTAAAAGGCATTTGTTTCATTCTTAATTGCCGACTGGGGCCGCGGCTGCGATTTGCCAGCGCATCAGTGACTGCCATGGAGACACGGCGGCTATAAATAAGCGCGCTGGGAGTCCCATGGTCTTGATTCAGAATATTGAAGCCTTCCCCTTAGTGAGCGCTGAGTCCCTGCTCTGTGACGTTTTACCTGGCGAGGTGTGTGCATGTGTGTGTGTGTGTGCGTGCGTGCGTGTATGTGTGTGTGTGTGTGTGTGTGTGTGCACACAGGTGCAGGTGCAGGCATTTGTGTGTGTGTGTGTGTGTGTGTGTGTGTGTGTGTGTCTAGTCTGAGTGAAAAAATAGAAGCGCCTTTAATTTTTTTTCTCCCACGTAGTCAAAAACAAGCATTTAAAAAATGTAAGTAAATTAAAACCAGGCTGGGATTACAGCTCTGGAGGACGGATCAATCCTAATCGAATGAAGCACACAGCAAAATGTGTGTACGCGCTGCTTCTGCAGGCACGAAGAGATGCTTCAGCCCATCAGCCTTTCCAATCATGGGGGGAAAAAAAAGCGATTCTTACATTGTCAGCAATTACGTCCTCAGAAACTTCGGCGAGGATTTTAAAGTGCCGCCGAGGATTAGGACTTGATTGCGTCTTATGTCATACTCGCGCGCTTCTTTGAAATATTTCCAAATGTGTTGCACTTCAGGGACAGATGTATTTCTGGCAGCATCTTTCTCTCTCTCTCTCTCTCTCTCTCTCTCTCTCTCTCTCTCTGAATGGCACTAATGTGGGTTTTATGTATACACTCGGCCACAGCCCAGCATCTGCCCCAGTTTCAGGTTGATCTCAATTACCAAACATCTGTTGTCCCCATGATGAGGGAGGTATTATATAAATTGCAAGTGCTATCAAATGATAGATAATATAACACCATCATTGGGGATGCTGGTTGGGGGTGGGGGTGGGGGGTGGTGGAGGGATGCGATAGTAAGACTTGTTAAACCTGGCACAGCAGCATCTCACCTGCTTGGACCGGCTTTTAAAAAGCACATATGGTCCTGATCACTCACCGTCCAACCCGATGAAGGATAGCTGTATCAGCGCAATCTTTTGGCTCTGTCTTAAAAGCCACATGTACACAGGGTGTGTAGCTTGAAAGGAAAGTAACTGGAGGCCAAAGGCTGTGGATGCGGACAACCATCTCATAATCCTCGACTGTTTAGCAGCGAATGGGTGGGGTGGGGTCGAGGGAGATGTACGTTGTCAAGCGTCATTTCTCAGCATAAGAACCCTGATGATTTCTCCTCCAGGTCTCCAAGATATAAGGGAGGTGGAGAATGGAAATGGTGGTGGAGGACGAGGTGGTGGTGGTGGTGGTGGTGGTGGTGGTGGGTGGGGGGGTTGTGCCACTCATCAGCTTGCGATTGCTTGCCATTCCTCTGGGGTCCCCTCTCACCAGGAACAACAAACAAATTTTATTTCTAACCGCGCTATTTCCTGTTTCCATCCGGCGAATCAATAAGGATTACGCTCTCAATCACCTTCCTGTTAAAACCCAATCTAAGCGGTGAATCCGTTTATTGCTCGGGGACCGAGCTGGCAATAAGCAAGACCTTGTTCAAACCAGAAGGGGGAGTGGTGGGGGGAGGGGGGTGAAGGAGGGGGGGGGGGTGATTACAGGCACGGACACATTGTTCCGCTTTAATATGTCTGATGTGTGCTTTTCTCTCTAAACTGCATCATGCAATCATAACATCAATATCCAGCCAATATAACGCAAACATGGCATATCACGACGTGTGCGTGTACGTGAGGAGGCCGTACAATCTGTCGAACGAGCTGTGGAGCAAATAGAGATGGGAATTTAGACGTTTATTTAAGTACCTCTTTGTGAACACTATTCTATCACCATGGAGGCCAAGTGCATTATATGCTTTTGAATATACCACACATAGCATTCCAGCCAATCAGGACTCCCTGTATAGAAGTATCCCTCAAGCCTGAGATGACCTTTGGATCCGTCTGTCTACAAAGGAAGTATGAATGTATAGTGATGACATGATATCTACACAGCTGTATTTGATAATGTGTCCTCACACACACACACACACACACACACACACACACACACACACACACACACACACCGGAGGGCCTAGCCGGAGCACTCGCAGACACTTTTCATTGCTAAATATGATTGATCTCTGCTCGCAAATGAGTGGCAGTCCTATTGCTTGGGGGTGGCGGTGGTGAAAGAGTAACGTGCACCTGCTCAATTGTTTAGACAGAAGCTGGTACAACAGGGTGGTTTGCTTTGCACGCTCCTGGTTCCTCGCAGCTCTATTTGCTTAAGTCTCCCTGCCATGCACGGATTATTTAAGAAATCCCTTCATGACAGGCAGATGAAACTTGGCGAACATGAAAGTGTAGCGGGAATAACAGCTTTCCTGGTGGAACTAAAAAAAAAAAAAAAATTAATAAATCAAAGGTTTTCTTTTTCTTTCTGTGCCGGGGATTGTTTTAAAGGTCACCAAGGCTATAACAAACTTTGAACAGATCACAAGAAAGGATTCTACAAATATATCTGTATGCAGATATCCAGCAGATCAAACTCACGGTCCTTTCTCTCTCTCTCTCTCTCGCTCTCTCTCTCTCTCTCTCTCTCTCTCTTTATAAAAGCAAGAACTATCCAGGTAAATTAAAAAAGAATGTGAAGCTGGCAGCCTGGTGTTTAAATTCGATGAAAACTCCAAAATAGTTCCACCAGGGGGCATCACTGTTTAAAAATAATAATAATAATAATAATAAAAGTACAAATGACCTTACATCTCTTGTTTGGGTTTATGTGCAAGAATTCAATGTTTTATGGAAAAACAACTAATAATAATAATAAAAAAATACTTAATGTAATACTATAAAAAATCAAATATAAAACATAATATTCCAAAACCTTATTAAGTGTTTAAAAATCTTCAGGGCCAACTACCACTGCTCCATCTGCTCAGGGCCATATTCGAATAAACATTTTGCATAATTAATCTTTGAGCCATTGAGAAAAGTCAGTAAAATATTCCTGATCTAATACACAGTCACTTTTTGAGTAAAGTTTTTGCTGTACTCTGTATTTTAGGTTATTCTGTATATTTTAATAAATACAATATTAACTAAGTTATCACTGGGTTGTAACCTCTAAACAATATCCAATATCAAGATATTTTCATTCACATGATATTTTGCGTCAACAGTTTCGACCAATCGTACACTCACGTGCTTTTAAATGAACCGTTGAATATCTGTTTTGCTACAGGCCAAGCTAATGGTTCATCATTGAGAGGGATCAAACAGCAGCAAATTACAATGCGCTTGTAAAAAATTGAGCTCATTTTCACTTCATGTTCACAGCTGTGCGAATAAGGCAGGGTCCTTTGAAGTCCATCCTCAGGTAATTGTGGTTTCTTTTACAATGTGCCACAGGTGTGCCACAGACAAGCACGGGACAAGACGGAGGATATGCCAAGGTACTGATCTCTATCATCTTCCAAGACTGTCATGCTGCTTGTTCATTCGGCTTTTATCCTGAAACGGTTGAAGGACGAAAACAAAACATCCTGTTTGCTACACTTGTGGTCGATGTAAACAAAGTCTTCACGGCTTTACTTGCAGAGAAAGACACATGTGATAGCCGAATTAAAGGCGCTCACAGGATTTTAAGAGTGTCTCGTTATTTCATTTACATTCTTTACAACACAAGAGGTTCCCTTTGAATTCAGTTTAGTTTTACTTTATTTGCTCGCCTAATTGATTCCTTCTGAACTTCTTAGGCTTCTTAGTTGGAGTCCTGCTGCCTCACGGAAAGTGGCGAACCAAACCAAATTAAACTTTAGTGCGGTAATGATTAATGTATAAGTTTCGGCTCTTCACGTAACAGGAGAAAGGACGAGCATTGGCAGGATCCGCCTCGGAAATATCATCCAAGATTGGCCAACTGTGATGCTGGTTAGGTGTTGTTTTCATGTAGGTTAGGTGACTTTCTGGATTAGCGACTGACAACATGTAAAACTGTGCTTATAGAGACAACATCCAAGTCTGGATAGAACTGTGTCAACGTTTGATCCAACACAATTAGTAAAACTAGGGGTTTTTTTTTTTTTTTAGCTTTGGCCAAGGACAATTAGCAACATCATCCAACAGTTTGGTGCAGCTCAGGAATGTACACAGATTATACACTAGATGGCGCTTTTGTCTACATGAATCGCATGTTAGGTTTATTCACACACACGGGCACTTTATTCTGCACAAGACACCCCCCTCCAAAATAAATAAATTAAAAAATTAATAGAATAAAAAAGTTAATTTTCAGTAAACATAGCAGTCAGATGAAAATCATCTGAAACATATGAGATATTTTTTCTTTTCTCAAATACTATATATATATATATATATATATATATATATATATATATATATATATATATATATATATATATATATATATATACACTGTATATATATATATATATATATATATTCTTCTATAATCACCGTAGTGATAAATGGAGTTTCAATAGAAAGTCTTTGTCCTGTCCTTTTATTTTTGTGTGTGTATATATATATATATATATATATATATATATATATGCATGTAAAGACATTATGCTTAATATTTACTTAGTACTAAACAACTGATAATAAAAGTGCTACTCAGAAGTATAATAACTCACCACCAAGTCCAAGCCAATGAGAAATCGTGAAAAATAATCACAAAATTCCCAGGAATACCAATCATTGCAACTTCTAGAAATCTCTGACCACTCAGCTGGTCTTATTTCTACTTTGCATTTATTATTAAAAGCTAAATTCGGAGCTTAATGCATTTACAGTGATGTCCTGTCCTGTAACACACACGCACACACACACATACACACACACACACACACACACACACACACACACACACACACAAATGTTGGATGTGAAACCGTGGAGGCTTGATGAGGCTGTGGGGAAAAGCTAGACTGCACTGTAAGTCTAACCCCAGAGCTCATGTTTCCTATCAAAGTCTTATCGAATGCACCAAACTCCACTTCTCCGTTCAGTCGAGAACATTTCCAATGCACAGCTCCAGCCAGCCGGCCTCTTTTGCAATAGGAGAACCACAGCACAACTCAGAAAGTAATACATGTGCTATAACACTATAATAAGATAGTAATAAGGCAATGGGAGATGTTTGATGAGAGCCAGTGTGTCCGGAATGATGTTTCAGGTGAGAAACAGGGTTAGAGGGTAAACACTGAAAGTTTTTTTGTTTGTTTGTCAAAAGACTTCACACAGCGTCTGCTGTTTTGTGATGAATTAAAGCCTGGCGATGCACAGGCTCACCAGCGCGGCTTTACTTTCCACAGAATAAAACAAACCTACCTTTATTTTACTGTCCAGGGAGACCATTCAACAGGATAGTGTCATCTGGGATGGTTATTTGGATCAAAAAAAAAAAAAAAAAAAAGAAAAAGAAAAAAAAAAAAAGTCCCCCTGCGCGCTCAAACCCCGCAAGCTTCCCCCCGAAAAAATAAAAGCTTTAATTCCTCGCGCTGTATTTTTTTTTTTTTTTTTGTGAAGCAGCAGCGCCGAGTTGTCGTCAGTCTCTTCAGCTTTGGAGCAGATAGATTAAATTATTGATGGCGGAAATCGCACGGGCGAGGTAATGCACTCCCATGACTGAGCGGATCCTTCGCAGGTCGGTTCACGCGCTTTGAACGGCATGCTCGGTCCACGCACGCACGCACGCACGCACGCACGCACACGCTCTCACATTCACACTCACTCACACGGCTCTGGATTAATGCGCACCGCGAGAACTCCCGAGCTTGAAATGACGGCTTCATTCCGCGCGACTGTGATACCTCGCTGCTCGGTGACGTAGGGACACGTGACGCCAGTGAGTTTGGCCGCTCGTGCAGGCTTCATAAACTGAAAGTGGCTGCATTCTCAACCGCATACTATACTGTACTGTTGGAAACTGTCGGGATGTGCACTACAGCTTTAAGGCTACTTTATGTGGAAGGTTTTAGAAGTAACAACAACAACAACAACAACAACAACAACAACAACAACAGCAACAACAACAACAACAATAATAATAATAATAATAATAGACCTGGCGAGCTGTCTGGGGTGTGCTCTGCCCCTTGCCCAGAGTTGGCTGAGATGGGCACCAGCCTCCCAGAGGCCCTAATTAGAATTGAGTGATTCAGAAAATGATTTATTGAATTAATAATAATAATAATAACAATAATAATAATAATAATAATAATAGACCTGGCGAGCTGTCTGGGGTGTGCTCTGCCCCTTGCCCAGAGTTGGCTGAGATGGGCACCAGCCTCCCAGAGGCCCTAATTAGAATTAAGTGATTCAGAAAATGATTTATTGAATTATTATTAATAATAATAATAATGGACCTGGCAAGCTGTACAGGGTGTGCTCTGCCCCTTGCCCAGAGTCGGCTGAGATGGGCACCAGCCCCCTAGAGACCATAATTAGAATTAAGCGTTTCAGAAAATAATTTATTGAATTATTATTATTATTATTAATAATAATAATAATAATAATAATAATAATAATAATAATAATATAGGCTTGATATCAGTCATAGTTGTGCTTTAATACGTTTTCACGTGCGTGCGTGCGTTCTATGCTATTTCTGGTCACGTGCGCCCCTCCCCCAGCCCCTCTCTTTATTTTTGTTCTACGTGCTTTTTAAAGAGATGTATCCTGCAAATGAAATACAAATTCCCACAGAGTTCCTCCTCCGACTTTGTAATGTCTGTGGATTTTGTTGCTAAAAAGCTCAGGGGGCTTCGTTCATTCAACGCTCTACACCCTGTCAGGGTGCTATTATTTCCTAGTGGACCCAGGATGGGCTAGAATGAAAAAAACACCATCATGTGAAAGGACTATAGATTGTCCCGTGAAAAAGGATAGTTGCTTTTGTGAATGCCAAAAAACACAGCAGCTTCAAAGTGAAGCAGTTCCTCCTGCTTTCCAACACATCAAGGTCCTATTCTTGTCTGGAGATCTCCTGTGCCTGATATCTTAAACTATTGTCAGTTGTCTATTGAACACCTTTGTAACCTGCAAGGATAGCTAGCATGCCAGATGCTTGCCAAATAGTTTTAAAACAAAAGGAAACATATATTTCAGAGTCGGCCATCTTAAATCAATGGCAATGGATTACAAGGGTTAATACCAAAATGTCAAAATTGTAAAACTTTAACCTCTCAAGCCCCAACAATATACCCCAATCAAACTGTCTACTGAAAATCTTTTTGGTATTTTCTTCATTCTGAAAAAGATTTTGACAAATTCCTTGGTTTAATCATATATTCTTTGTTGATTTGTTTGTGATTGTTTTGGTGGCGCTATCGAACCGCTAAAGGAGACTTATATTAATGAGTTTGCTTAGGGGTGGTTGCGATTATTCTCTTTCTGAGGTAATGAGGTTCAGGGGTTTGGATGTAGCTGGTCACAGCATGGGAGAGAAAGGTAACACCTGGTTTGAGACACACACACACACACACACACACACACACACACACACACACACACACACACACACACACGAAACCCATCTCCCATGCATAATGGCACAGCAGATGTGCAAAGATGTTCTAATGCATTCTGAGAAATTCCAATAGTTGTGTGCTATCACCGTCTCCCAGTTGCACACTCTCATTCTTACACCTTCCTTCAAATCTCTCTAGGCATAAGCCAAGATGAATATAACTACTACCCATTGGATCACAGGAGGAGATGATAAACTCTGGGTGACAAAGAGTTGCGTCAGCAATTGCTGAGCGATATGACTCCAAGACTCCAAGAGAGGAAAAGAATTAACTTCAAACATCACGAATGCAACACACACACACACACACACACACACACACACACACACACACACACACCTCCCATCTGACAGACACAGCATGCCAAGGCTGATCCAGCTCGGTAATTCATAAATAAATCACTTCACTTCTCATTAGGTACACAAAAAACGGTAGGTCTCATTCAAAACTGCAAATGCAGCACAATGCCAGCTGCACACAGGCATTATTCACAGAAATACAAAGTTTCTTATGATGAGCAAGAGAAATTATCATCGAGACATACATGGTTAATGTAATCCTTAGTGTCCAACATTGTTTTAATGTAGAAGTATTTCATGTAACAATATATGCTAAGATAATAAACTAAAGTGCATTGATCTATGGTTACCTAGACATCATAATCCTGTTTTCAGGTTTGAACACATAGCAGTAGGATTTCCTATCGTCCCAGAGATGCTTGTCCCATGCGGTATCTTCTGAGGAGCTGGCTGGAGAGCAAGATGAGAACCACGTCGAATGTTGAGAGAGTCGGAGCGGCGTCAGAAGCGATGGCCGTGTCTCTATCCAATAGGTCGGGTCGCTAATGACGTCACCTCAGCTTTCTCAAAATCTCTTTTTCTCTGTCGTTTCTTTGATGGAGTTCCTCAGGAATCTAGACTTTCCCAGCGAGATCCTCCAGGGAGGTGAGG
>CM045748.1:10985359-11017859 GCA_024760905.1 Plotosus lineatus
CACAGATATCCATGACTGCAACAGCACTTAGAAACGATGCAAAGGGTTAATGATCCAGCTGCACTAATGAAACCATATTTAGCCTGGTCGATCTTCACAGAGGGAAGGCAGTAAATAGGCAGACAGACAGGCAGACAGACAGGCAGACAGACAGACAGGCAGACAGACAGACAGACAGACACTTAGATAGATAGATAGATAGATAGATAGATAGATAGATAGATAGATAGATAGATAGATAGATAGATAGATAGATAGATAAGCTTTATTGCACTGACACCACAAAAAAAAAACATGTAAGCATGTCACGACTCTTTCACTGGATTCCCGCATAAGATTATCGTTAAAAAAAAGGATGTGCATCGGAAAACAAGCACGTGAACAATTAAAAGAAATGTGAAAGCAACGACAACACAGTATTTATTGAACAAGGCAAACAATGCACAAATTCGCCAGGCATTATCCAGCAAATTAATGTATGAATTGCTGCATTATTCAGAGCCTATGATATAAACAAACAGCAGTATAGCATCTTCATGAATGACTCATAAGAACCTCCTGCTAAACTGGAGCAACTTTTTTTTTTTAATCACCACAATCGAAATGCTAGAGCTGCTGCTGCTGCTGCTACACATTAAAACAAACAAACAAACGAACATAGGTTCGTTTATTATTAAAGCCAAACAAGTTATCTATATCCTGTATGTTATACCATTTGCTTCACAAGTAGTTGTGCACTCTGTACAGACTCCCCCACATGAAGCATCATCTCTGCCCTCAACCTTATTCCCAACAGCGTGACGCCACCTTTCATAACCACAAATCAAACTTCAAATAAGGGAAAAGCCATATCACATTTCCTTGCTGAGGCAAAGCCGAGCCCCCGCACACATGCATGGAGCTGTACAGGGGACCGAAACGGAAACGCTTCTTACCTGTTTAAGAGTCGACAACCACTATCAGTGGTTAGATCTTCACGACCAACACTCGCATCTCCCAAAGTTAACGCTGCTGCGCACCAAGTGGAGCTGGAGGAACAAGCAGCAGCGCAAAGACTTTCAACTTTAACACGGCGAGAAAAGCGTCCACCAAACTCCGAGGCAAAGCGCAAAGCAAAGCAATCAGCTCTCTCTCTCTCTCTCTCTCTCTCTCTCTCTCTCTCTGTCTCTCTCTGTCTCTTACATGGGTATCCTTGGAAAGCTCTTAAAAAAGGGACCACAAGTGGACTCGTTTTTATCAAAAAAGGATCTACAAAGCTCACAATCGACGTCCACTCCTCTGCGTTAAAGTCCGACAAGCGACTCCGGTGTCTCTGTCCAAAGTGCTGAAATCATAGCAAAGCAATAAGAACACTCGAAGCCCCCCCCAAAATCTATACTTTCGTTAAAGTGTCACTTGATATTGCTGCACTCGACTGCTTCCCCACGCCTAGTCACGTGAATATATACCCGTGCCAAGCCCGTCCTGTAAATATTTGATCACATGCTGGCCGGATGTTTTCTTATATAAAAGAAACTCTTATTTCAAAAGGCCGCCCGGCTTCCCACAAATAGGAGTCCCCCCCAAATCCCACCGTAACAGGTCCTGTTCAGTAACGCGCGCACTGATGCGCAGCACCGCTCATATCCTGCAGGGCATATCGACATGTCTGCACATGTTGCTTTTACACTGACATCGAAA
This sequence comes from Plotosus lineatus, assembly GCA_024760905.1. Classification (NCBI taxonomy): domain Eukaryota; kingdom Metazoa; phylum Chordata; class Actinopteri; order Siluriformes; family Plotosidae; genus Plotosus; species Plotosus lineatus. The sequence continues at coordinate 10,987,040 of CM045748.1, forward strand.
AGAGAGGGGGGAAAAGAAAACAAACAAACAAACAAACAAGCATACTTAGCACAGAGATTGGAAGACCAGAACCTCAAAACAACGACAGTAAACAAAACAGAAAAACAGATAGTTTGGCAAACCGCGCACAAAAGAGGGGAAAATGTATCCAAATGTAATGTTTACCATGTCAGTCCATATCCATGTCCATGTCCTCCTATCAGGATCCGATCTTTCTTTCTTTCTTTCTTTCTTTCTTTCTTTCTTTCTTTCTTTCTTTCTTTCTTTCTTTCTTTCTTTCTTTCAAAACCACAATATAAACACCAGAGCAAAGTTAGAGTGTTGGCAACAGTATACCCTGCCATTAGCCTTTCCCACTGGCGTCCATAAGCATGAGACCACCCATTCAGCTAATGCTGTATATTTCCCCCTGAACGACTTCTATTCCATAAGCAATGTCAATTCCGGGGCACATTTCATCCCGCAAGCGGAGCTGATTCCTGTCTACTTACCATCTTCCCCCCCAATGCCGTGCTGGAGATAGCAGTGTTTTAATATCCACACGCTCCAACAGATGCTGGTAGGTAATGTGTCTTGTTTGAAGTCATCATACGAGAACTTCTGCCGTGCTCAATAAATCGCCCACCACTTGGGTGACTTATGAATCTAATAACCCCCTTTTGCAATATCCGCGAGCTTTCAACTCCCTGACACCTCAGCAGCTTTCTGTCAACAAGCAAAAAGAATGGATAAAAAAAAAAAAAAAAGAAATCTAAATAAGAGAGAGTGAGAGAGATGCGCGATTGAAAGAACTTCCCCAGAAAGCTGATAGCCGATATAGGCTTGGCTTTACGTGCTGGAATCGTACAGACGCACGAACGCCCTAACGTGATTGAAATCAAGCCCAGACAATGAAGTTTTGGCGCTCACGAGCAAAACCGACCGGCAAAATCTCTCTCTCTCTCTCTCTCTCTCTCTCTCTCTCTCTCTCTCTCTCTCTCTCTCTCTCTCAGAGCAATTAATACGCTGGCCGGGAAAGTTAAGTTCCCTCATCCAAGTGCTCCTTTTGATGTGACCCGCCGCCTCAATGCACGCGCTATATAGTCTGCGTCATAATGTCAACTTTACGCACACTTCACGACGCACCCCCGATGCTGAGTCAGGTAAGAGCAAATAAAAATAAATAAATACACAGCTATCAATATGTATATATATATATATATGGATATATATATATATATATATATATATATATATATATATATATATATATATATATATATATATATATATATATATATATATATATATGTATATATATATATATATATATATATATATATATATATATATATATATATATATATATATATATATATATATATATATATATGTATGTGTATATATATATATATATATATATATATATATATATATATATATATATATATATATATATATATATATATATATATATATATATATATATATCGGTCCAGGATCCGATATATTGTGTTGCATCAAGTCAGACTAAAGTTTCGGGCGACTTGTTGCTGCTGCGTAAAGCCTGCAGCGATGCGCGTGTACACCGAGGAGACGGAACAGGTATGAAGTGTGATACTTACATCTGGGTACCACTGTCTGTCCGCCTCTCTGTTTAAATAGCTAGTGTGAGAACCGAGGTGAAGTCCGCTTCGATACTCAAGTATGGTCGTAACTTGTGCAGAACGGTGTGTCTTTTCCCCCCGCGCGCTCCAACCCCCCCCCCTTCTCTCTCTCTCTCTCTCTTTCTCGCTCTCTCTCTTTTTGTCTCGTCAACAGGAGTAAAGGTTCATTTTGCAGCCGCCAAGTCCGAGCGCAAACGTTGCGTGTTATCAGGAAAATTCCATCAGTTGCACGGTGTGTGTTCACACAGCTAATTGTTATGCAGTGACAATTCGATTTGCTAGCATGTGTCCTACAAATGTGCTGGGAGTTATCATGAGTAATACGTGGTATTTACCCGGAGATGAACTCCAACACAAGTTGAATAAGATTTGAAACAGTGAAATTCTTCTACCGTCACATCTAAGTGTGGGAGTTTCAGGTAACACACACACACACACACACACACACACACACACACACACACACACACACACACACACACACACATATTTCTACAGACACACACACACACACACACACACACACACACACACACACACACATTGAAACACACACACACAGACATACATATTTACACACACACACACACACACACACACACACACACACACACACACACACACACACACACAGACATATATTTATACACACACGCATATTTATACACACATTTATATACACACATATACTTATTTACACACACACACACACACACACACAAACATATATTTATACATACACATGCACACACACACACACACACACACACACACACACACACACACACACACACACAGACATATATTTATACACACACATTTACATACATACATATACTTATTTACATACACATACACACATATATTCACACACACACACACACACACACACACACACCCCCCCCACACACACACACACACACACACACACACCCCACACACACACACATACACACACACCTTATGCATGAAGGAAAAACTGAGAAAGGGTTAATTAAGAAGTAGACTTACATTAAGAACCACCCTGATTGTCATTAGCATCAATAATCTGATGATGAAAACCCCTAGTCAGATTTTTAATATATAAGCAAGAACTTTACTTGAGGGTACCTACCTGTGCACAATATCTCATTGCTGAAGAATATTTCATTAGCTTACAAGCTAATTCATATACATCAATAATATTCAAATATTAGCTTACAAGCTTTTATATGCGTCCTGTTCAGCATTATTAGTATTTTGTTCTCAAGTCTGAACATGTTCATGTACATATTACATCAACTTTCGACAACTTGAACCCCAACAAAGCCATGGAACTAACTATTTGATTATAAGTCATGACACCACTTTATCGGTCCATTGCTCTCCTACTCACACTGCACAAACACTATTATGCATCGAAACCCGAGACACTGAGGGACCGAGCATAGGGTCAGTGGCAAAGCAGTGCCCCAGATCAACTTTGATCATATGGAGGTGGGTGTGATGGAGCGACGACATGCAACGTCCCTTTTTAAGATGATGCAGATGGATGGTGGAGGAAGGGCATCACACTGGTCAAGTTCAGTGGGAAGCACACTGATGAACACTGCTAAATATCATGTCATGCTACGATTATATTAATCATATCTCTTAAAACGTAGGTGGCCATGCTTGGTCAGTAGACTCATATCATGTGAAGTTGAAAACCTCCTTCACACTAAGTTGTACTCTTTTCCTTTGTTTTTTTTTTTTTTTTTTTTTGTTTTTTTTAATAGTGGCATTCACAGCATCACTCTGGTCTGCACTCGCGCTGTGTTCTGCCTTCTCTCCCACAGTTTTCACAGGCTCGTGGCTGACTCACTCGTGGCTCTGCATGCCACCCCTGCCCTCCCCCACACCTCTCGTGTACAGATAGTGCCTTCTGAATGCCAGTCAGTTGGGATATTACCCACTTCTGACCTCTCCTACCCAGTCCTGCCCATGACCTGCTCTCAATCTCCCTGCCAGAATACTAATGATTTGAAGTAGATCATTACCGGATAATTTTATTTTTAAATATTCACACATGACGTAAATAAGTGTACAAAGTGTGGGGACATTTAAGGCATCATAGTCGTTGTACAGTTGCTGTAGAAAAAAAATATCTACCTTTACTTCATTAATGCGACACAGCACTCAGTTTCAGGCCAAAGCTCCATAGTAACAGGATTCCATGATTCAGAGTTTGTTTACTGCTCTGGTTTCATTTCATTTGTGCTTCACTGCCTAGTTTTCCAGAACATTTAATATGAAACTTAAAAAAATACACGAATTCAATTATTCGTCTTTGGTTATCCCGTTTAGGTTTGTGGTGACTCTGGACCTTCTCCTGGGACAAGCTTAGACAGGACACCAATTCATCCGATGACACTACATACAACATGCAAATGTTTTTAGAAATTTGAGTACCTGGAGACAAACACCTTGGAAGTTTGTGGACAAAAAGCGGACTACGGGATCAAACCCTGGACTCTTTGAGTTGGCGCCATTAACTGTTGCTCCATTCTTTCCATATACAATCCATTTATCCTTCATTCAATTTCTGAACCACTTCATCATAATTAGTGTCCTGGGAAGGCTGGCACCCATCCCAACCGACTCTGGGCGAGGGTGGGATCCACCCTTGACGGCTCACCAGGCCATTGACGGGACAACTCACAACCATTCACACTCACACTCATACTTGCAGGTAACGCAGAGCAGCCAACTAGCTTACTGAGAATGTTTCTGGATGCTGGGAGGAAACTGGACTACCCAGAGGAAACCCACACAAGCAGGGAAACATCCAAACGACACACATGAATGTCCAAGACCAGAAATTGAAAACCTGACCTTCTCGCTGGAAGGCAAAAACTAACCATTATGCCACCGTGCAGCATAAACTATATATTAAAACAAAAGTATATGGACACCTGATGATCACATCAACTGTGTTTCTTCACCAATCAAATTTACCTAAGTAAAGAGCACACAATTCCATATGATGTGTGCTGAAACGTTCCAAGTTTCTTTCAGTGGAACGAGGGATTTTTCATTTCATCTCATTTTTTTTAATGTTGATGAGGGTTGTGGGGAGGCGAGAGACAATCCCAGCTGACGCCAGGAACAGGCAGGGTACTCCCTGAACAGCTTGCCAGATCACCACAGGACTAACACAGTAACATAACCATTTACTCATATTCACACTTCAGTCAATATTACCCATCATTCATTAATTCATTAGTGGAACCACTAAATCCTTCTCGAGTTTTGGGGAGACAGAAACCCGTCTCAGCATTCTCTGGGCTAAGGTAGGGCACACTTTATACAGTTTGCCAAACCATAACCCCCCCCCCCCACACACACACACACCTGAGGGAGGGGGGGGGGGTTGGAAGAGCCAAATAGCCTAATGTGCATGCCTTTGGAGTGTAGAAGGAAACCAGGGCATCCGGAGGAAGCCCATGCAAGTAGAGGGTGAACATGCAAACTCTACTCAGAAAAATCCTTGCTGGGCCCAGGAATCAAAACCAGGATCTTCTTGCTGTGAGGCAGACATGCTAACCACTACACTACCATGCTGCCTGGAGCTAAACATGGTGATGGACAAAGCGAGCATGAAGAACTTGAGTGGGCTTTACAGTGCCCTGACCTCAACCTCACTGAATGTATTTGCAAGGAACTAGGTTGCTGATTGCACCCCAGGCCTCCTTGCCCAACATCAATGCCTGAACTCACTAATGCTGTGGTGTCTGAATGGCCAAATCTCCTGATAGCTATAATCCAAAATCGGGTGGAAAACCTTTCCTGAAGATTCAGAGTGGAGATGATTAGAACAGCAGAAGGGAGATCTATGTAATCTCATTTTTTGAAGAATAAAATGGAACAATCATTTCATCTGCATAACAGTTGCAGTACAATTTCCCCTTTTGAGAAAGCACTAGAAAGAGAGGTGTGGAGGATCAATTCAGTAGTGTAAACACAACCAGCTTGTTTTATGGCGGTTGTTGCCAAATTGATACCAGTGACCCATGGAGAAGATTACAGAAATTCACACGTGATCATTAGAACATGGTACAATGTGAATCGGATATCTGAACGAGGTTTTGGATACATTCTTCCATTACCAGATAACTAAATCAGTCAAATAGCTCCAATCACAACAAATGTAAAAGTTTAGGTTATGATTCTTCAGACCTGCTTCTGTGCAGAATCTGCAAAGAACCTATGAAAGATTTAAACTTTTCCAGTCTTTCAGAAGAATAAGAGGAAAGTGGGCAGTGGTGGTCTAGTGGATCGCTGACCCCAAGGTTGGGGGTTCGAGTCCCACTCTCCACAAGGTTGTCACCGTCCAACCCCCCCCAAGTGCAGCTAACTGGGTTATCAAAGGCCGGCCATGTCTCTCACTGCCTACGGTGAGAGGTTCATGTAAACAAACCATTGCTGACTTTCGTAAAGTGTAGCTGCAAAGCCGTCAGCGTGTTTCTGTCCCTTGCTAAAGGATTGTGTCAGGAAGGGCAAAACCTATGCCAAATCAAACGTGCAAATCATTCGCTGTAGCAACCCCTGATTAAAGGGAAAAAGCCGAAAGGAAATCTGTCTCTCCCAGAAGAATAGGAGGAACTTCATTTCTCATCAAACAAAGGATGGATAGTAAGCGACACATATGAAAGCACACATGTCTATATTACACTGACACTTTGAAATATGTGTAGAATTTGACTGTGTCATCGTGCACAGATGACTCTTCTCTCCACACTCTAAACTCCCAGCCTACCCATCATCCATGATATAATAACTACTAACTGGGGAGGGTGAAGGCTAACACATGCTTCTTTTGTGACACTTGAAACCAGCCAGCTGCATCATTTCTTAAACGGCTGTTCATGCTGCATCACAGGTCAATGTAACACACTCACGCAAGAAGTGTTGGATTTCTGTTAATAAAATAACTACCTACCTAACTACCTAAAAACTAGTTATTTCAAAGGAACATCTGTTCGTTTTTATCCAGAATATACTGCAATCTGTGTTCAGGCACAGTCAGAGACCTCCTATTGGATGGACGTATCAAGCCTAAGCATGTTCTGGCTCTTGAACTATATACTGTATGAAGGAGGAAATTAATATAAATTTGAAGATTTCTTTACACATCACAGTGACTATCGCATCTTTATTTTCATTCATGGTTGGCTGTTAGACATTTTTTGGATTTCTCCAGTCTAGACCAGTTAACCACGAAATATTTTTATCTTCATCAACTCGTAGTGCTTCAGAGCGACGAGACAGCGCAATTAAAAGGCAAAACATGCTTGTGTGAGGCATGTAAAAGAACCATTGCTGACTTTCGACAAGAGTAGCAGGATCGCCGTCGACGTGTTTCTGAACTGCGTGCGGAGAGGGCTTCACTAAACTGGATAACTTGTGCCGAATCCCTTTCTTCAATAAAATATCTTTAAATCAATTCAAATCAATCAAAGGCAAAACTCGACCACAGAGGTCCAGACACTCACGCCGCCAGACACATACAACAGACCCAATATCAGTTCATTTTCTGCAACCGCTTAATCCTAATTAGGGTCTCGAGGAGGCTGGCACCCATCCCGGCCGACTCCGGGAGAGGGCAGAGTACACCCTGGACGGCTCACCAGGCCATCACAGAGCATAAACACGCTGACGGCTAGGCAGCTACTCTTGTCGAAAGTCAGCAATGGTTCTTTTACATGAACCTCACACCGTAGGCAGTGAGAGACACGACCGGCCTTCGATAACCACGTTAGCTGCACTGGGGGAAGGGGGGGGTGGCGGCACAGTAACAACCTTGTGGAGATTGAGACTCGAACCCCCAACCTTAGGATCAACGATCCAGCGCCCTATACCACTAGGCCACCACTGCCCCTTCAGGTCCAATATATAAAAGGTAACCATGTGACCTTGAAACAAGGTCAAGGTGACCCATAAACAATCCCACCCAAAATTCTCTGAGTGGGACGTACACACCAAATTTGGTGATCCTATATTTGGTGATTCCTTCCAAAGTTATTGCTCGTACAAGTTGTACGGATGGATGGACGGACAGACGGACCATTTGTATTGCACCTGCTCCATCCAGCTCCAATGTCACAGAACTTAATAAAGCAAATAGAGGCTGGCGTGGTAGCGTAGTCGTGAAGATATTTGTCTTAGAACAAGAAGATCTTTGGTTTGAGTCCTGGGCTCGGTCAGGATGCTTTTTGGTTTAGTGTTTGTATGTTCTCTCTATGCCTGCATGGGGTTTCTCTGGGTACTCTGGTTTTCTTCTGTCTGTCTTCCTTTTGGCTTTTTCCCTTTTACTTGGGAGTCGCCACAGCGAATCATCTGATTCGCACGTTTTGATTTGGCAGAGGTTTTTACGTCGGATGCCCTTCCTGTCACAACCCTTTTTAGCAAGGGACAGAAACACGCTGACGACTTTGCAGCTACTCTTTACAAAAGTCAGCAATGGTTCTTTTACATGAACCTCTCACCATAGACAGTGACAGACATGACCCGCCTTTGATAACCCAGTTAGCTGCACTGGGGGTGGGGTGGGGGGGGTGGGGGGACAGTGACAACCTTGTGGAGAGTGGGACTCGAACCCCCAACCTTTGGATCAGCGATCCAGCGCCCTATACCACTAGACCACCACTGCTCAACGGTACTCTGGTTTTCTTCTAGAATCCAAAAATGCGCTCCGTAGCCTGACTCATTCCTTCATTTTCTGAACCACTTAATCCTAATTAGGTGGCACCGATCTCAGAAGACTCTGCGCAAGGGCAGAGTTCACCCTGGACAGCTTGCTTGGCCACATTAATGGCTATACAGCCTACTCTTCATGAAAGTCAGCAATGGTTCTTTCACATAAACGGTGAGAAACATGGCCGGCCTTTGATTGCACAGTTAGCCACAGTGGGGGGACAGCAGTGACGGCCCATTCATAGTAGGACTTGAACCGTCAACGTTGGGTTCAGTGAGCCAGAACCCTACCCCCGGGCTACCACTGCTCCCGCAGACTTACCTGTTGTTCCAAATTGACCCATTTGTGAGTGTAAACGATTGTGCATGTTGTTCTTTTGATGGAATGGTGAGCTGTTAAGAATGTACTCTACCTCCGCCCAGTGTCAGCTGATATAGTCTGCATCTTCTCTCTATGTGACTCTAGTATGATTCAGCAGTACGGCAAATGAATGAATAAACTAAAGAAGACAATCCAGCATGCACTTGGGTCTTGGAATCATAATAGTAGATTTAATTTTATTCTCAAAGATTTATAACTGATCAGTTTCTTGCTGTTGTGGTCCCACATGAATACACCATAGATGTGCACTTCCGGAAAAGCCTTGGATAAGCTCACCTTAATATTGTAGATTTTCACTTAAGCATTGCTGCTTTAATCAGAGAGATTACCCCGAGCTCATCTCAGAACCCTTATTCCCAATATTCTCATCTCGCATATCCGTATAACACTCTCAGTCCTGCTTGTCTTTCCTTTCGTACGCCTGTACACTGTGGTGATTGCAAATCTCACTATCAGGTGTCCCCAGAAGAGGCTGGGCTTCAATCTGAGTTCTCTCAAGGGTTCTAAATTATGTCATCTTCGAAAATTTTTGCTCACTTCACTCATTAGGGAACCAAATCAACAGCCTGATTTCAGTAAAGCTGCTTTGTGACAACATCTATTGGTTAAATTGCTAGACGAATAAAATTGAAATGAGAGTTAAGATTCCGCTAAGTAAACATTAATGCTGATAGCATTTTATACATGGGCAGTGGTGGCCTGGTGGGAAAGGCGCTGGATCACTGATGCCAAGGTTGAGGGTTCGAGTCCCACTCTCCACAAGGTTGTCACTGTCCCACCCCCCCACCATCCCCCACCCCCCATCCCAGTGCAGCTAACTGGGTTATCAAAGGCCGGCCGTGTCTCTCAGTGTCTCTGGTGTTGAGGTTCAATGTAAAAGAATCATTGCTGATTTTCGACAAGAGTAGGCTGCATAGCCATCAGCGTGTTTCTGCCCTGCGATGGACTGGCGAGCCGTCTAGGGTGTACTCTGCCCTTGCCCAGAGTCGGTTGAGATGGGCGCCAGCCATCCCGTGACCCTAATTTGGATTAAACAGTTTAGAAAATGAATGATGTACTTTGGGGAAGTTTTTTTTTTTTTATCTGCCCTTTGAGGCAGCAACAGCATCTGAATTGAAAAGATGGTTAAGATACAGAAATTAAAAAGAAAAGAAATCACAACTAACTAATAATACCTTCATAAATAACCTTCACAGAGTGTGAAGCCTCCTACATTTACCATCTCACAACCAATATTCAAGCAGTCACAAAATTCTTAAAATATTATCTTTTCGCATGGATAAAACCAATTAATCCTCATAACCTTAATAAGATTGCTTGAGAACATGATGCCTACGACTTTTTTATAATGGAACATGGATCTTTATTTAGCCATCCACGTGAGCATTATTGCTTCCACCCGTTTCCCCCTCTCCGCCCATGTTAGTAAATCGAGATAATTTATCTTCCATTTGACCACCTTTCTCACAAAAGTCCTCATTTGACCTCCATTACCTAAAGACTGTGGATGACAGCCATATAGGTAATAAATTTAGAAAATAAGCAATCTGCATTTCTAATCCGTGTTTCATAACAGGACTGGTGATGCTTCATTTTTTTAAGGATCACGATTTTACTTAACTTCTGGATTGGCAACATAAAGTGCTCTTGTACAGTCTTGGTGGGTTAAAGGGGCTTGAATGCAACACACACACACACACACACACACACACACACACACAAAAACCCCTTTCACACTCCCTCCTAGGTTTAATTTAACAAATCACACTCGCACCCTGAAACAGACAATTAGCTACATATGCATGATTTTGGACTGTGGGAGGAAACCAGAGTATACAGAGGAAACTCATGCAAGCACAGGGATAGCCTGCCAACTACACACAGAAACACCCAGGCCTGGTTTACCACTTTCACAAGCTTTACTTCAGTACGACATTAAATGTGCAGTTTTCTGTTCTGGTGGTTTAAACATACGTACTTCAAAAAGTAATATTGTGAAATTCAAGCCATGAGCAGCATTTGATGTGTAAAATGGTCATTCATTCATTCATGTTCTGAACCACTTAATCCTAATTAGGGTTGCAGTGAGGCTGGCGCCCATCTCAGCTGACTCCGGGAGAGGGCAGAGTACACCCTGAACAGCTCGCCAGGCCATCGCAGGGCAGAAACACGCTGATGGGTTTGCAGCAACTCTTGTTGAAAGTCAGCAATGGTTCTTTATCAGCCTTTCACCATAGACAGTGAGAGACATGGCCGGCCTTTGACAACCCAGTTAGCTGCACTGGGTCAAGTACATAATTAGTCGTCTAAATGGGCTCCAAAGCATGGAGTTCTGCTATGTTTGCGTAACAGACATTACAGTTCTTGGCATACCGCTGATCCCATGCTGCTGTGAGCGAAAACGATTTCCAGGCATGCGCAATGATACACACAATTCTGCGAGTGGACAGTTTAGGAAATAATTGAGTGAGTGAAGAATGCTATGTCCATGTTCTCCAGATCTTCCCTCTGACCTTAACCATTTGTAATGCTTCATCACATGGGTTTCCTCTGTGTACTCTGGTTTCCTCCCACAGTCCAAACATATGCACATTTGACTAATTGTTCTAAATTGCCCCTAGGTGTGAATGCGAGTGTGAATGGCTTTGTGTGTGTGTGTGTGTGTGTGTGTGTGTGTGTGTGTTTTGGCCATATGATTGTCTGAAAAGCTGCTCTGGGTCTCTTGAGATGGATATAGCAAAAGAAGAAGAAGAAGAAGAAGAAGAAGAAGAGGAGGAGGAGGAGGAGGATTATTCAGCAATTGTATGAATGAATCTAGATTTAGGCCTAAAAGGAGAGCTCCTGATGAATGTCTCTACTGAAAGGTCTCCAAGCCTGGGTTGACTTTTAGCACCTTCATGCACTGATTTTCGAGTTCATTAGCATCACCTGTCTTGTTTAATTATCCGTTTACCGAGTTCATGGTGTGCAGCTTCTGATTTCAGTGTTTAGTTCACAAACATTTTTTTTTTTACCTTGAAGTTTGTCTGCCAATTTGAGTTAGCTTTTTCATTCAGCACTAGTCTGAGCAGTGGTGGTTATTTTATTTTATTTTATTTTTTTAATGTGCTGCCTGTTGTCATGAAAAGCAGTGATAGAAAACAGCCAATCAGCATCAACTCAGAAATACAGCAGCCCTATTGGGTTTCTTTGATGACCACACATGGACCCTGGACGGACACCAGACAACCCACCAATCCATGACCATAGTACTCCGCTCTGGGCTTCCGCTAAACCCGAACAGGATATGTTACTTTAGCAACCCGCTAATCACATATCTCATATCACAGCATATTCTTTTTCTTTCAACACACCGAGTTAATAGGAATTATTATTTTAATTTATTAATGGTACACTCCTTAATCTTTTTAACAATTTCTAATTATATTTAAATTTGTGGCCTTAGTTATGATCATCTCCTTACGTTCTAGAACTTAATATAATTGCCTGATGTGTTACAGAGGGACTGAAAAGGACTTTCCCATAGCAGGAAAAATGTGAACGTGCTGACACCGGAGACTCCTTCCATAAATGTGAACTATACATTTTCTTAGACGAAACACAATCCTGTATTTATACAATATATTTCTGATCTGTTATCACAGCATTTTGTGAAAGTCTTCCATGCATGGTCCTGTGTTCCACTGTCACTTCTGTCTTTACAGTTCCTCATCCACATTTATGAAGTTCAAATCTATCTCAAATAGTGACCAGGAGACTTTATTTCAAATTCATTTTTTTATTATAGGAGCCAGCAGTGAGGAGGCCCATTGGCACTGACACCTTACAGTAAGAAGATTCTGGGTTTGAATCCCTTGATTGAGAAAGTGCTTTTTCATTTGTATGTTCCTTCTCCTGTGAGCTTTCTATGGGTACCCTGGTTCCTCCCACAATAAAGACATGCACGGCAAGTCAGATGGAGAATCTAAAGTGCCCATAAGTGAGAGTGTGAGTGCTTGCTTGTGTCTGTGCTAGCACGGGAATAGATTGATGGCTTGTTCAGTGTCTATCTTGCCTTTTGCCCAAAGTCAGCTGCGAGTGGGTTCTGGATGCCTCATGACCCTGATGATTAAGTGATACAGATAATGGATGACTGGATGAATGGGTGGATATTGCCACATAATAATAAGGTAAATAAAATGTATGGTAATATGGTAAATAAATATGGTAAATAAAATGTGATGCAATGCTGACTTGTAACAACTTGTGTTTAACTTTGTGTAGCAAAAGGAATGAAAAACAAAAGGAAAAAAAAAGAAAGAACTTCATATTTGTTCTCAACAAACCATATTTCCATTTTGAACACAGTTGGCGAATGAGAAATTTTAGGTTGATTAAATTGACCAATGCAATGACACCGACTCACACATATCACATTATCAACCCTGTTGCCGTCTTTAGCCTAAAAAAAAAGATCACAAATAATATACTCCAAATGTAAAAGCAGAGAAATCAGGCAGAAATCTGCAAGTGTTCTTACTTTAGAGGTATAAATGTCTTGGATTGATGAAGCCAAAAGGACAACATCATCCACAAAAAGCAGAGATGAGATCCAATGGCCACCAAACCAGAACCCCTCAACACGTCGACAGTGCCTAGAAATTCTGTCCATAAAAATTATGAACAGAACTGGTGACAAAGGACAGACCTGGCAAACTCCGACCCTCACTGGAAATGAATTTGACCTGTTGTTACCCATGCAGACCAAACTCTGGCTCTAGTGATACAGAGACCGAATGGCCTGTAGCAATGGGTCTGGTACAATGTATTCCCGGAACACAACCCACAACATAGCCCAAGGGACATGGTCGAAACTGTTCTCTAAATCCACAAATCACATGTGGTCAGATTGAGCAAACTCTCAGGCCCCCTACAGGATCCTGTAGAGTGTATAGAGCTGCTGGTCGGAAGTGCTGAGGACAGGATGAAAACCTCATTGTTCTTCCTGAATGCGAGATTCAACCATTTGTCTGATCCTCCTCTCCAGCGCCCCTGCATACACTTTCCTGGGTAGGCTGAAGAGTGTAATTCAACGATAACTGGAACACACCCTCTGGTCCCCCTTTTAAAAAGGGGGGAACCACCACCCCAGCTTTCCAATCCAGAGATGTAGCCCCCAATGACCACGCGATGTGGTAGAGACATGTCCACCAAGATATTCCTACAACATCCAGAGCTCTGAGATAGTCAGGGCAGATCTCATCCACCCCTGGAGCTCGACTACGGAGGATCTTTGTGACTACCTTGGTGATCTCAGCCACAGCAAAGGGTGGACTCCCACCCAAACCTCATGGTCGGAATCCTCCATAGAGGGCGTGTTGGTAGGATTGGGGAGGCCCTTGAAGCATCCCTTCCACCTCCCAACAACATCCTCAGTTGAGATGAGCAGCTCCCCACTTCCACTATGAATAGTATTTATGGAGAAATGCTTCCCCCTCCTGAGGCGTTGAATGATGGACCAGAATCTTTTTGAGGCCAACAGATGGTTGCTTTCCAGGCCCTCATCAAACTCCTCCCATGACTGAGAGTTTGTATCGATGACGCCTCGAGCTACAGCACATTTGGCCTGCTGGTAGCTGTACGCTGTCTTGAGAGTCCCACAGGCCAGTAAGACCTGATATGTCTACTTTTTCAGCTGGATGGCCACCCCTCAGCACAGGTGTCCACTATCAGGTTTAGGGGTTACACCACAACAGGCAATGATGACCTTCTGGCCACAGTTATGGCCTACCGCCACAATCATGGAGCAACGAAACATGGCTCCTTTGGGACGTGATTGTAACTCTGCCGAAGGTGGACGTTCAAAGCCCCTCTGACAGGTGACTCCGCCAAACATTCCCAGAACACCCTAACTGGGCATGCCAGGTCTGGAGGCCTACAACACCTCCCCCATGTTCAAACATGGTGTTCATTATGGACAAACCGTGACAAGCACAGAAATCTAACAATGAAACCCCATTTGGGTTCAGACTGTATAGGCCGTATCTACCAATCACACTCATCCAGGTCACACTGTCATTGCTCACATGAGCAGTGAAGTCTCCCAGGACAACTAATGAGTCTCCATGGGGAGCGGTCTCCAACACACCCCCAAAAAAACTCCAAAAAGGGTTGGTACCTTGAACTGTCATTTGGGGCATAAGCACAAACAACAGTCAGGACCTATCCACCAAACAAAGGCAGAGGGCTATTCTTTCCTCATCCAGGGAGAACCATAACATGTAGGCACCAAGATGGGGCAACAAGGATGCCCACACTGGCTTGCCTCCTCTCCCCATAAGCAAGGTCCAGCCCCTCTTCAGATGGATGGTTCCAGAGCCCAGGCCATGTATGAAGGTGAGTTCAACTATATCTTATCGGTACCGCTCAACCTCATGCACCAGCTCAAGCTCCTTTCCCACCAGAGAGATGACATTCCATGTCCCAAGAGGCAGTCAGTAGCTGAGGATCGGTTCGACAGAACCCATGCCTTCAGCTGCCACCCAACTCACAGCGCACCTTACCCCTTTAGCCCCACCCACAGGTAGTGGGTTCCATAGGAGGGCTGACCCATGTCTCCTTTTTGGGGTAGGCCCAGTCGGGCTCCAAAAGCCGCAGCCCAACCAACAGGCTCTCAATTTCGTGCCCCTCCCCCCCGGGTTGGCTCCAGTGGCCCCGGTGACCTGTGTCTTTGCAAGGAAAACTGTTTCCTTTTGTTTTTATCCATATAGAGGCCTTTTTATTGTTCACCTCCTTGAATCATCACCTTATTGTGGTGGAGGGGTTTTCGTGTCCTAATGATTCTTGAAGTCATGTTGTGGGGAGCATTATGTGCTTGGTAGGGTCATCCAAAGCAAACAGATCCTGGATGAAGAGCCAGATTAAGCATGGTTTCAAAGACCTCAAAAGACCTTTACTATTGTTGTTGTTTATAATGTGTTTTAATAATTATAAACTAGTAATAAATGTGCACTGCTGTTACATAGCACCAATAGAGTGGTCTCTCCTTCTAACAAAGGACAGGGGAAAAATACATCTAAACTCTTCCTTGTTCTTGCTCCAAGGTGGTGGAATGAACTTCCTCTGGCTGTCTATATAGCCGAGTCACTGAGTATCTTCAAACAACGGCTGAAAACCTACCTTTTTTGGAGGTACTGAGATTAGCACTATGCTCCAAGCACTTTGATAATGCCTTTAAATGTATTTTTTAAAATGTTAGCAAGAAATATCATGAGGGCTTGCACACTGTACCCAGAGAGTAGTTTTTTTTTCTGATTGGTTAAGCTACAACCATCAAGTAACCATTAATAAATACAAACAGAATTCCAAAAAAAAGTTGGGACACTATACAAATTGTAAATAAAAACTGAATGCAATGATGTGGAAGTGCCAAATTTCAATATTTTATCCTGAATAGAACGTAGATGACAGGGTCAAAAGTTTAAACTGAGAAAATGTATCACTTTAAGGGAAAAAATATGTTGATTTTAAATTCCATGGTGTCAACAAATCTCAAAAAAGTTGTGACAGTTAGCAATAAGAGGCTAGAAAAGTTAATTGCACTTATAATGAACAGGTGTGAGACCAGTTACTACTAATGAGGTCCATTGGTAACATTACTGGGTATAAAAGAGCTTCTCAGAGTGGCAGTGTCTCTTAGAAGTGAAGATGGGTAAAGGATCACCAATTTCCCCCAATGTCACACAGAAAGATAGTGGAGCAATAGCAGAAAGGTGTTTGAAAAGAGTTTGAAGTTATCATCATCTACAGTGCGTAACACCATCCAAAGATTCAGAGAATCTGGAACGATCTCTGTGCATAAGGGCCAAGGCTGAAAAACCATACTGGATGCCCGTGATCTTCGGGCCCTTAAATGGCACTGCACCACAAACAGGAATGCTACTGTAAGGGAAATCACAGAATGGGCTCAGCAATACTTCCAGAAACCATTGTTGGCGAACATGATCCACCGTGCCATCCGTCATTGCTAGCTGAAACTCTACAGTACAAAGAAGAAGCGATTTCTAAACAGGACCCAGAAGGGCAGGTGTTTTCTCTGGGCCAAAGGTCATTTAAAATGGAGTGTGGCAAAGTGGAAAACTGTTCTTTGGTCAGACGAATCACGATTCAAGATTCTTTATGGAAAACTGGGACGCCATGTCATCCGGACTAAAGAGGACAAGGACAACCCAGGCGTGTTATTTGCGCTCAGTTTGGAAGCCTGCATCTGTGATGGTATGGGGTTGCATGAGTATGTGTGGCATGGCCAGCTTACACATCTGGAAAGGCACCGTCAATGCAGAAAGGTATATTCAGGTTCGAGAACAACATCTGCTCCCATCCAGACATTGTCTCTTTCAGAGATGACCTTGCATTTTTCAACATGATAATGCAAGACCACATGCAGCATTAAGTACAACATCATTGCTGCATAGGAAAAGTATCCAGGTATTGAAATGGCCGGCCTGCAGTCCAGATCTTTCACCGACAGAGAACATTCGGTGCATCATAAAGAGGAAGGTACAACAAAGAAGTCCCAAGACAGTTGAACAGTTCGAGGCCTGTATTAGACAAGACTGGGACAGCATTCCTATTTCTAAACTTGAGAAACTTGTCTCCTCGGTCCCCAAACATTTGCAGACTGTTGTAAGAAGAAGAGGTGACGCCTCATAGTGGTGAAAATGGCCTTGTCCCAATTTTTTTGAGATTTGTTGACACTAAGAAATTTAAAATCAACACATTTTCCCCTTAAAATGATACATTTTCTCAGTTTAAACTTTGACCCGTCATCTATGCTCTATTCGGAATAAAATATTGAAATTTGGCACTTCCTCACCATTGCATTCAGTTTTTATTCACCATTTATATAGTGTCCCAACTTTTTTGGAATCCGGTTGGTAAGTAAATAAATGAGTAAAAATAATGAGTGGCGCAGTAACACAGTTGATAGCATATACATCTCACAGAAAGAGGGTTCTGTGTTTCAGTGCTGTGCTTCCAAAAAAGATTGATTTTTTATGCTTTTTCCATGTATGCGAGGGTTTCCTCTTGGTACTCTAGTTTTGTTTCACTGACCCTTAGGCTAATCGGCTGTTCCAGATTGCCCTTAGGAGTGAGTGTGAATGGTTATGTGTGCTGCCCTGTGATGAACTATACCCCAGCTAGTTCCAGAGTCTCCTGAGATAGATTCCAGCCTTCCCATGACATTTATATGCTGAAGCCATTCTGCCAATGAATGAATAAAAAAGAATAATAAAAAAAATACATAAATAAGCAAATGGAAAAAAAAAATAGCCTGGAGATCAAGGACAAGTTGTGCGTGAATACTGAAAATTTCAAAATATAAAGAAGAATCAGGGAGCGGCATTTTTTTTTTTTTTTTTGCCAGCCAAATTTGCTTTGAATGTAAAAACCTTCAGTGCAAAGGTCAAAAAGGATTTTCAAAATATCACGAATACAACTTTATTATTTCCACAGGTGCGTAGAATTTGTACTATCATACTTACAGAATAAATACAACTTTGAAAAGAAATGAAATATTAAAAAAAAAATTCTAAATATCTTTTTATTACTCACTCCCTCATTTATAGAACTACTTAATCCTTCAACACAGATTGTGGACAAGCTGGAGCCTATCTTAGCCAACACTGGATAAAGGCAGGGTACACCTTGAACAGATCAGCTCAGCGACCATTGCAGGACGACATGACTTTTTCAGAACTACTGACTGAACTAAAGGTGACGATTCACTTCCCAGATGTATTGAATAATCATGAAATACGGTGTTATCTTCATTCAGTCATCCATTCATTTTCTGAACCATTTAATCCTAATTAGGGTCACGGAGAGGCTGGCGCCCATCTCAGCCGACTCTGGGCGAGGCCAGGGTACGTACTGGACAGTTCACCAGGTCATCGCAGAGCCAACACTCACACAATCATTCACAGTCACACCCAGGGGAGATTTGGAACAGCCAATTAACCTACTGTGCATGTTTGTGGACTGTTCGAGAAAACCGGATTACCAGGAGGAAACCCACACAAGTACAAAGAGAACATGCAAACTCCACACAGAAACGCCCAGGGTGGGATTCAAACTGAGTACCTTCTTGTTGTGAGGCGGATGTACTAACCACGGCGCCACCGTGTCGCCCCAGTGTTATCTTTTGACCACTAAATCGGTGAAGATGATGTTCTACAACTATTTGCTTATTCCTGTATGTGAGTGTGAATGATCTCCCTACCAGGCACTGAGACGTAGTAAGCATAGCTGTCCTAATGCGAGAGCACAGTGCAGAACTATCATTGTGTCAAAATGGTGGCCGTCTGCACAGACATGGATGACACTATCAGTAAATATTGCTGCTGGAAGATTGTTTCTTTGGTCACATGACTTTGTTATTGTAAACCAAAACAAGAAGTAAAGCAGCTGAATTACAGATAATGAACCAGTAGGATGGCATCGTTTCACTGGAAAACCAAACCAAAATTCACTAATCATGGGAAATAAAACCCAAATAATAATTACTAGTCAACAGTTCAGCTCAGTTCATTTTCTGTAACTGCTTAATCCTAATTAGGGTCGCGGGAAGGCTGGTGCCCATCCCAGCCGACTCTGGGCGAGGGCAGAGTACACCCTGGACAGCTCGCCAGGCCATCACAGGGCGGAAACACGCTGACGGCTATGCAGCTACTGTTCTCAAAATTCAGCAATGGTTCTTTTACATGAACCTCTCACCAGAGACCGTGAGAGACATGGCCGGCCTTTGATAACCCAGTTGGCTGAATTGGGGGGACAGTGACGGGGGACAGTGACTACCTTGTGGAGAGAGGGACTCGAAGCCACAACCTTAGGATCAGTGATCCAGCGCTCTATACCACTAGGCCACCACTGCCCTTCTAGGTACCTTTAATACATTAGTGGGGGGTGGGCGGGGGGCGGGGCGGGGGGGGGGGGGGTCGGTTTAGTTTTCAGTTTCACTCTTCTACAAAATTACACTCCATTCTACACCATGATGTGTCTGTAGTCTTTAACCAATGGATTATAGAATTCTCTTGTATTTTTTAGTTTTCTAAATTTCATCTGTAGACACCGTTTTGTTCTGTTGTTGTTGTTACACAGGTCACCTGAGCGTGCTTGTTTATGCAGTTAATTACATCTGGGCTTCGTCTGGTCTCCAGAATCATTACGAGATGTGAAGTGCGCGGCGGCTGAAAGAATTCCGCCCGTCAGCAGTTTTGAACCCCCGCCTTTCACTGCTTTTACCGACAACTATTAAGAGCGGATGGGTCCTCGGGGGGACGCTGTATCATTTTTTCCGTTTCAATTTGTGTTCCATAAATATCAGTAATGAGGCTTGCGCATCATGACTTACTCTTACCTGGCAGTAAAAATAACCTCTGGCAGTAATGGAGGTGGGAGGGAACGATTCAGGGACAGAGTGTTCAGCTGAATGAGCATCACTTGCTCCCTCATTCATCTTTTAATCTCGTACTCGTTTTCTCTCACCCTCTCAAATATGCATTTTTGAGCATCATAAATTATGAACACTGTAAAGAGATGAACTGTAAATATTAAGAAATAGTGCGCTTAGTGCTCACTTTATATTCCCATGAAGTGGCAGATATTCATATTTAGTGCTACACAAACCATTGTGTTACCACGAATGAGAAGATGTTCAAAGACTTACAGAAAGTAGTGCTGGGACTAAAGCTAAGTTCCTTTGCAGTAACTTCAGTCTTCAGGAGGTTTAAATCCTGAAGTTCACTGATGTTACGGAATCCTTTCATCATCTACTCAGAGTAGTACCTGAATTATATGCCTTAACATGCACTCAGGGCAGTGGTGGTCTTGTGGTAAAGGTGCTGGATCACTGATCCTCAGGTTGGGGGTTCACGCCCCACTCTCCACATGTTGTCACTGTCCCCACCCAGTGCAGTTAACTGGGTTATCAAAGGCCGGCCATGTCTCTCACTGTCAAGGGTGGGACGTTCATGTAAAAGAACCATTGCTGACTTTTGCCAAGAGTAGCTGCATAGCCGCCAGAGTGTTTCCGCCCTGCAATGGTCTGGGGAACTGTCCAGGGTGTAGTCTGCAGTCGACCAGAGTCAGCTGGCATGGGCGCCAGCCACCCCGTGGCCCTAATTAGGATTAAGCGGTTACAGAAAATGAATGGATGAACACTTACTCACTTATTCATTTGATGCTGGTCTGGCCTACCAGACTATCATAGGTTAATACACACACACACACACACACACACACACACACACACACACACATTTACACCTTGGTTCAATTTGGAACAGCCAAATACTTTCTTTAAAAACATGCACATCAGACTAATTGGCTGTTCCAAATCACCCCTCGGTGTGAGTGTGAGTGTGAATGGTTTTTGTGAGTGTTGGCTCTGTGATGGCCTGGTGAGCAGTCCAGGGTGTACCTCGCCTTGAACCGGAGTTGGATGAGATGGATGCCACTCTCACAGCCAGTCGTATTGGAATTCAGCAGCTTAGAAAATGAATGAATGAAATAATTTTACTTGATAGTTAATATTTTCTAATATGTCAAGTGGGGCAGTGGTGACCTGGTGGTACAGGGCGCTGGATCGCTGATGCCAAGGTTGGGGGTTCAAGCCTTCGAGCCTCACTCTTAATGGGTTGTCACTGTCGTCGTCCCCCCCCCCCCCCCCGTGCAGATAACTGGGTTATCAAAGGCCGGCCGTGTCTCTCACTGTCCATGGTGGGAGGTTCATGTAAAAGAAGCATTGCTGACTTTTGTCAAGAGGAGCTGCATAGCCATCAGCGATGGCCTGGTGAGCTGTCCAGGGTGTACTTTGCCCTCGCTCAGAGTCGGCTGAGATGGGCGCCAGCCTCCCTGCAACCCTAATTAGGATTAAGCGGTTCAGAAAATGAATGAATGAGTATCAAGTGAATTTCTTAACTTCGATGAAACATGTTAGCTCCTGTTACCTGTCAATCTACTGTCGAGACCACTTATTGGTCAGGGTGGTTCGGGGAAGCTGGAGACAATCACAGGTGACTGCAGTTGAGAGTTGGGCGCACACCTTGAACAGGTCAACAGTCTATCCCAGGGCTAACACAGACATAAACAAGCATTCACACTCACATTCGCCGCTAAGGGCAATTTACAATGGCCACCTGACCCGCATTTGATCTCTGGGAAGAAACCAGAACTCCACACAGAAAGTCGCTTGTCAAACATTAAATTCGAACCCAGAACTTTGACACTGTGAGGAGACATTACTATCCACTGAGTCAACGTAACACCAGGTCCTGTTACCACTTTTACGGCAGCTATAAAGAAGCATTCTCTCTTCAACAAACCAAACAGAGAAAAATCCCTGTCGACTTTCCTGTGGTGGAAAACTTTCCGCACTCTATTGCCACGAAAATGGTTGTTAGGGGCGTGTATATAAATGTGACTGTCTCAACGGTGTACATCATTAGATTCAGAGTGTGCTGTAACCAGTGTCACATGTAACATGTCACATGTTATGACTCAGCTGTAAGGAGGTCTGGAAACTTCGAGATTGACCTGGTTGCGCAAGCGCCATGGTGGTGGGTCAGGTGACTCAGAAACTTCGTGAATAGAACTTTATAGAACTTTGGGGAGGTTATATTAAGGACCAGGGTGCCGACTGGCTCCAGCCTCTTCCTGTCTCGTGCAGCCTCTTCCAGTCTCTTTGGCGCGCAGATCCTCTAAAGAAACGCATCACGGCGGCTCATGTCATCCAAGACGGCTCATGGAAACTTCACCAAAGTTTCGACGTTCGGGACTTCATCGCCAAAGTCCATCGTCCATGTTCAGCCACAGCCAACGCGAGGATTTTAATCATTTGTTTCTGTCTAACACCGGATTACAAGCCTTTCCCCGCTGGCGCGTGCGCGCCGCTTCTAAGTGTACCTTGCTGCAGGTGCTTGTTGACTATGGGACCCTTTGTTTAATTTGTATTTCGTTTAGTTCTGAGATGTAACTATTATTTTGCCTTGCCTTGTTTATATTATTAAATTGTATATACTAGTAGTTTATGTCGTGGTCTGTCGTGCGTTACTGGTTTCTTGGGTCAATTTACTTCGAAATTCTATACATAACTAAATTGGGGGCTCGTCCGATAGAATCCATTAGGCATACGTAACATGGTGGAGTACAAAGCATACGGTACAACAAGCGAGGAAAACATAACATAACATCGGAACAGGACATACGCTTGGCGTGATCTCCAGGGAGAACGACTAGGCATGAAACCCACGCTTTTACGTCTAAAACCGGACGCCGTTGCTACAGAATTCCTTGATAAAAAGTCAGTGGACGATAATAGATGAGAGCAGGGCCTCACCAGTAGGAACCAGTCAAAGGTAAGAACCTTCCATATACGGAGAGTTTTATGACCTAAAATGATGTTCGCTCATTCACCAGCACAACAAGTTCACGTCACTTCCAAGAAAAATGTTTGTTCTGCGCTGGAACAACCCCTGCTAGTAATCCACAGTACACGCGCGTTGTTCCGTAAGCATGCCCAGTACCGCTTAAGGAAAGGTTCATAGGGTTTCGTTATTCTTACATAAACTTACATAGTCAGCATAAGCGTTGATCTCAAGTGCAAACATAAACACTGCTTTTTAAAAATCCATTTTGATAAAAAAATTATCATATCGTTTGTATTCATAAGATGATGTGTTAGCAAGTCATGACATTTGATAGCTCAGCAACGCTGACCTTTGTAGCTCAGTAAAGGCTACTTACAGCATTGTTATTATTATTATTATCATCAGTTCAGTTAATTTTATGTACTCGCTTAATCCTAATTTGGGTCGCGGGGAGGCTGGTGCCCATCCCAGCCAACTTTGGGTGAGGGCAGAGTACACCCTGGACAGCTCGCCAGGCCATCGCAGGGCGGAAACACGCTGACGGCTTTGCAGCTACTCTTGTTGAAAGTCAGCAATGGTTCTTTTACATGCCTCACACCATAGACAGTGAGAGACATGGCCGGCCTTTGATAACCTAGTTAGCTGCACTGGGGGTATTATTATTATTATTATTATTATTATTATTATTATTATTATTATTGTAATGTTTATTTTGTATCTTTCTTCCCACATATTGGTGGTTCTGATTTTCTCAGAATAAACACGTCGTAACCATCACGCGCCCTGATAGATAGCTGATGTGTCACAGGGGAGAAAATAGAGGAAAGAAAATATCACAGGCTCCTATATCACTCGCCTCAGGTCTCTTGTTAACATCAAAATTGACAAAAGCTTACTTTATGACAGCTGCTGCCTGGTGGAATAATACTTTATTTATGTTTATGTCGGTTCTCATCAAGCGCATTTGTAAATTACACCTCCGTTGTGACTGTGTGAACTGTGTTTGATGAAGGTGTGTGAACTTATCCCAGAAATGTGGTGAGAATTTATAAACTTGACCGTCGCATCCTTTGAAACATACTGTACATTCTTTAAATGACATCACTAACAGGTAGTGATGTCAGCTTCCTGATTCAAACAAATATCAAACAAAACGGTGGCCAGTGGTGGCCTAGTGGTACAGGTCGCTGGATTGCTGATCCTAAGGTTGGGGGTTTGAGTCCCACTTTCCACAAGGTTGCCACTGTGTCGTCGTCCCCCCCCCGCAGTGCAGCTAACTGGGTTATCAAAGGTCGGCCATGTCTCGCACTGTCTATGGTGTGAGGTTCATGTAAAAGAACCATTGCTGACTTTCAACGAGAGTCGCTGCATAGCCGGCAGCGTGTTTCCGCCCTACGATGGCCTGGAGAGCCATCCAGAGTGTACTCTGCCCTCGCCCGGAGTCGGCTGGGATGGGCGCCGGTTTCTCCTCGACTCTAATTACAGAAAATGAACTGATGATATCAAACAAAACGAATCACAACAGTTGTACTAGTAATAAAACCAGTGTTTTAATGAAAGCGCCGGAAATTTAAATCTGAGGATGGTAATCTGGGACGCGAGAAAAATTCCAAAGTAGCATTTAGCTCTGGCTGAGCTCTTTCCCATCCATGGAGGTTCTTACGAAAGCAAGCCCACCAGTCCTCATGCTCTGACTGCAGGTTTGTGTATGGATGGATGAGCAGGATGAGATGGGAGAATTTGATTGGATATTTTCCAGTGGACTTTGATGTAATGTTTTTTTTTTTATAGGATGACTGTGGCTAGAAATGATTTCCTTTTTCTGATCTTTTTCATATCTCATAAGTTATTGATTGCTCTCGATATGTAAAGATTGCATTTCAATCAGTATTTAAGTTTGTGTTTATAGCTGAAGATTTCCCAAGCCCAGCTTTAACTTAAAAAAGATGAACAGCGCATCTGCTTTCCTGTCAGCGATCATACTGCAACATGAAAGAAAAACGAAACCAAGCCAATGCTTTGTATGGCTAATGCTACATTGAGACCATTCATATCAAAGGTTTTCATGCTTCACCTCCCATCTTGCCTCTATGTAGCCTTTAATCAGTGCCAACATGATATGTGGGTTTTTTAATCCCATAAAGAAAAGATGAAAGTGACCGTCCTGAAGTGTAATTTTATAGCAGGTAGTTGTTAAAGCAGCATAATGCTCCTGTCACTCCTCTTCCATTCAGCAACATCTTCTGGCTTTTAGTACAACTACACAATATGTTTTACATATCAACATGACATGAGCTGGCTGCTAACCGGCTGCTGTGCTGCTTGGCAGCGTGAGTGAAACACTTCAGCAATAGTAACAAGAATCGTGCCAGAAATCATGTTTTTAAATTTGCCCGAAGTGCCGATTGGAGAACTGGTGGCTGCTCCTGTTATGGGTTCAACCATTAGCTTAACGCTTAAAAAAAGAAATGTTTACAATATGAGCATAACCAGCCGTAGTCTCGACAGGATTAAAAACCAGATAATAGAGGCTATGCTTTAAAAACAAGTAATGCAGCCATGAGGTGGGGGTGGGGCTGGGGGTGGGGCTGGGGGGCACTAACCAGTGTCTCTCCCCCTCATGGCGGTCCCAAGCCCGGAGGAATGCAGAGGGTTGTATCAGGAAGGGCATCCGACGTAAAACCAATGCCAAACATTTATGATGCAAATAAAGAAGTATTACCCCCATACCGGATCGGTCGAGGCCCGGGTTAACAACGACCGCCATCAGTGCTGTCAATCAACAGGGTGCTGATGGAAATTGGACTACTGTTGAAAGAAGACATGAAGGTCGTTGGAGTCAGAAAAGAAGATGCGGAGGACAGGGTGAGGTGGAGGCGGATGATTTGCTGTGGCGACCCCTGAAGGGAGCAGCCGAAAGTAGAAGAAGAAGAAGAAGCTTTAAAAATAAGTATTTTTGTTGCTAATATACAGCCATTTTTTTTTTTTTTTTTTTTTTTTTGAGACGTGCTCAGATCAGTGTTCTGGGAATGAAGAAGAGCTTCAGGAAACAAGAACCATGCAGGTCTGGAACAAGTCACTGTTTTGCATTTCCACTGCCTCGCACTGACCGTGACCTTTATGTAAACTGACAGACGTGATGAAAGATTCGTGCCGACGCTCTTGATTTCAGCTCGTCCAAAATGTACAGTGACACAGCAAGTCTGAATATGCTAAACAAGACAAAACGTGTAAATAAAGATCCAAATTGTTCTTCAAATGGATCCGCTTACAATGTTACCTGTTGGGCAAAGGTTTCCAGTTGTGTGTTTTGACTGCAATGGATTGCCAAGCTGTTTCGGGTGGACTCTGACTTCACCCAGAGTGCCTTCAGGAATTGGAACAAATCACAGACATGCTGAACTACTGACTCAGTTTGTTCAGGGTCAATAGAAAATATCTACGAATTGGAAGAGAAATTGAAAACAATCAGCACTGTGTCCCTCTCTCTCTCTCTCTCTCTCTCTCTCTCTCTTTCTCTCTCTTTCTTTCTCTACGTCTGCATCCAATCACGAGGAATGGATGTCGATCCCTGAAGCTTGAATGATGCTCATACAGGGATTGTCATGGTTGTGAGCGCAGTCCGCCAGGCCACATACGGACTCACTCACACCTACGGGCAATTTGGAACAGCCAATTAACATACCGTGCATGCTTTTGGACCGTGGGAGGAAACTGGAGTACCCGGAGGAAACCCATGCAAGCACAGGGAGAACATGCAAACTCCACACAGAAACATCGAGGCTGGGAATGAAACCCAGGCCTTCTTGCTGTGAGGCAGACATGCTAACCACTACGCCACCTTGACACACACACACACTCACACACACACACACACACACACACACACACACACACACACACACACACATACTCCAAAAGGTTCCTGAAAAGGTTCCTGCTGGGAATCCTGGAATTCTCTCCTTTAACTCTGTTTCAAGCCTAATGACCTAATGGTCATTTCATATTAAATACAAGATACGGAGAGTGTGTGCATGCAGACGTGTGTGTGTGTGTGTGTGTGTGTGTGTGTGTGTGTGTGTGTGTGTGTGTGTATGCACATGCATTTTACTAGCATTATTTGCATACTTTTCTCTGGTCAAGCTTCGGACACTGTCCACCTCCAGTATTGAGGACCAGTTTATTTGCATATTTGTGAAAACCTTATCTTCAGCAATCCACACAACCATTACAGCATTGGCTACTGCATAATAATAATAATAATAATAATGAGAAAACTGAAAGGAAAACACACACACCCTCCCAAAAAAAAAAAAAAAAAAAGAAGAAAAAAAATACACACAAATGAACAAAAACAATACTGCTAATGAACTGTGAAAAAAAAACCTGTTCATCATTTTGAAATGTGAAGCGAATGAAAACGTAGTGACTTTACAAAAGACGTGCACCGCTGTCCAACAGTCAACCAATGGAGTCCTCAGTATAGGCCTCATCTCTCCATTTGTACTCCATCACAGAAGAGCGTCCACCCAGCATTCCTCTCTATCTTCAAATAACAGATAATAGACACAATGGTGGAAAGTGAGGTTCTTAAAGTGAATAAAAGCTTTGAGTGCTGAAAGGCTGGGGATTGTTAAGGATCATACTCCAGGAGTGGGATTTCTTCCCTGGCGCTTGGCGAGGGATATCCCGGACCTAAATGCTTCTCTCTATATATACATCAAAGAGCCGACGCAAATAAAAGCAAGCTTGTCGGGGGGCGAACAAACTGCCTCTTTTGTGCTGTCTCCCAGCCAAATTCAAGCAGCACAAAGCAACTGGATGTAATACACTGCAAAAGAAGCCTTCGCCATTTAGATGACATG
This sequence comes from Plotosus lineatus, assembly GCA_024760905.1. Classification (NCBI taxonomy): domain Eukaryota; kingdom Metazoa; phylum Chordata; class Actinopteri; order Siluriformes; family Plotosidae; genus Plotosus; species Plotosus lineatus. The sequence goes on from CM045748.1 coordinate 11,015,055, forward strand.
CCTTGCTCTGGCGCTTGGCTGCGCACCTTTGTGTGGCCTGAGCTGGGACAGAGAGATAATATTACTGCATCAAAATCCTTTCAGCAACTCTCAGGCTTAGGGCTATAGGGTCCAGTTTCAGTCCTCCCTCCCTCCCTCTCTCTCTCTCTCTCTCTGTGTATCTCTCTCCCTCTCTCTCTCTCTCTCTCTCTCTCTCTCTTGCTCTCTCTCTCTCTCTCTCTCTCTCTCTCTGTATCTCTGTCTCTCTTTCTCTCTGTATCTCTCGCTCTCTCTCTCTCACACACACACACACACACACACACACACACACACACACACACACACACACACACACACACACACACACACAGTACATTTCTTTTATTCTTCAATTAAACAAAGTGAAGTTGGTGTGATCTGATAAAACAGAGACACTCAAACAGAGCCCTGAAACCTGCAGACTGGAGATCAGATCTTCTGCTATTCATAACACCAACAATAAAATAACAGACATCAACTCATCAGTGTTTTCTTTTAATTCTACAAAATGTTCTTTCAAAAGAAGTATCACCTTTATTTTATCTCGCTTAACAATCTCAGTCAGACGTTTATTACAATTTATTAAAATAATAAAATTGTCAAAAAATGTTAGAAATGGAAAAAAGCTCATAATAATAATAATAATAATAATAATAATAATAATAATAATAATAATAAAATTCTGCTTACAAACACCATTTCTTTAAAACATGGGACTATTATTAGTTGGATTCCTGTACAACTCTACAAAAGACCAGGCTGAACAGGTCCTAATAAATTTATATATTTACCATTGGGCAGGGTTGGTCTAGTGGTATAGGGCGCAGGATCGCTGATCCTAAGGTTGGGGGTTTCAGTCCCCACAAGGTTGTCACTGCCCCCCCCAGTGCAGCTAACTGGGTTATCAAAGGCAGGCCATGTCTGTCACTGTCTATGGTGAGAGGCATGTAAAAGAACCATTGCTGACTTTCATAAAGAATAGCTGCAACGCCGTCAGCGTGTTTCTGGGGACAAGTAGTAAGCGTTCCCGTGTCCCGGTTAATCTTCTCAACTTGCCAATTGCTACACTACCCTACAGGGATAAGACATGATGATGATTTACCATTGTGTTGAAGGAGAGTAAACAGCAGCCATTAGTTGCAAATTGTACCAATTATCACAAAAACCACAAAACATCAATAAAGGTCATGATTAGGCTTCACTTGTGCATTTCTGTTTTTCAAACTCAAGCACGTTCTCACATTAACAGTTTCTGAGTGATGATAGAAGCTCAACAGTCATCATTCGCCAGTGAAAAAAATTATAAATTTTACACAGATTTTGAGTCTAAGTCAGAAATACAGGCTAATCATCTTATAATTATAATTATTTCTGTTCTTTTTCTGTAAACGCTTAATCCTAATTAGGGTCTCGCTCACCAATATGTAAATATGTGGACGAATCTACGTCAACAGCACGGACGATGGTCATTGAACAGTGAATGCTCAAGATGGCGCTTCCTGGAGGGCGACGTCGCGGAGTTCTCGGAGTCAAATTGTTTCTTTTTTTGTATTAAATGTTGTTTTTGTTTGTTTATTTGTTTTACACTATGCTCGTCTGTGACCGTGTGACCTTACTACAGCTACGAGAGCGCAGTCCTTTTGGACATTTTGAACTGAGCAGGCTCATCTCCTATCCTGAGCTAATATGCCCAGGTAACAATAAGCCCAGGTGGAGACGCGGCAGACAAGAAGAGGCAGAACGATGACTCCGGTGCTTGGTTAGCGGTGGAAGGTTAGCACTCCCGGTCATACTGCTGGAAAATGTTCAGTCTCTGTGCAACAAGACGGACGAGCTTCATGCTCAGATTGCAGCGCAGAGGGATCTACAGGACTGCTCCATGCTGTGTTTCCATGAAACATGGCTTGAGGAGAGTACACCCGACGAGGCAACTACACCGGCCAGCTACACGGCCTTCAGAGAGGACTGGAGCGCAGCGGCTAGCAACAAGAACCACGGCGGAAGAACGGCGGATTCTCGTTAAATAAACCTGGTGTACTGACTGTCGATTATCTCTAAACCTTGCTCTGAGAACGGACAACATCGAACTTTGAAGTTGCGCCATTTTGTTTACCCAGAGAACTCTTCATTTTTTTCCCAACAAAACAATGGGCATATATATATATATATATATATATATATATATATATATATATATATATATATATATATATATATCTATATATATATCTTCTTCTTTTCCTTTCGGCTGTTCCCTTCAGGGGTCGCCCAGCAAATGATCTGCCTCCATCTCTCCCTGTCCTCTGCATCTTCTACTCTTACTCCAACGACCTTCATGTCCGCCTTCACCGCATCCATAAATCTTCTCTTTGGTCTTCCTCTGGGCCTTTTGCCTGGTAGTTCCAACCTCAGCATCCTACGACCAATATACTCACTATCCCTCCTCTGTACATGTCCAAACCATCTCAATCTAGCCTCTCTGACTTTGTCTCCAAAACATCTAACATGTGCTGTCCCTCTGATGTACTCATTTCTGATCCTATCCATCCTCGTTACTCCCAAAGAGAACCTCAACATTTTCATCTCTGCTACCTCCAACTCTGACTCCTGTCTTTTTCCCAGGGCCACTGTCTCTAAACCATACAACATTGCTGGCCTCACCACCGTCTTGTACACTTTTCCCTTCATTCTTGCCGATACTCTCCTATCACACATCACACCGGACACTTTTCTCCATCCATTCCAACCTGCCTGCACGCCGCTTCTTCACCTTTTTTCCACACTCTC
>CM045748.1:11022859-11040359 GCA_024760905.1 Plotosus lineatus
GAAACAGTGCATCTGGTGAAAGTTTCAGTTGGGCATGAAGATGCATAGACAGAAAGAGAATATCACTATAATGATGAACATCATCATGAAACACTTTTTTTCCCACACTTTTATCCTTGCAATAGTTCACATGCTGCAACATCGTACGACGATAAACTCGCTTTCATGCTACAAAGATTTTTCTTCACATTCTTTGCAGCTGATCCTCCTGCAACTGAGTTTGTCATTCATTCATTCATTTATTTTCTGAACCACTTAATCCTAATTAGGGTCATCGGGAGGCTGGCGCCCATCTCAGCCGACTCCAGGAAAGGGCAGAGTACACTCTGGACAGCTCGCCAGGCCATCGCAGGGCAGAAACACGCTGACGGCTTTGCAGCTCCTCTTCACGAAAGTCAGCAATGGTTCTTTTACATGAACCTCACACCATAGACAGTGAGAGACATGGCTGGCCTTTGATAACCCAGTTAGCTCCACTGGGGGGGTGGGGGGGGGCAGCAGTGACAACCCATTGAGAATGGGACTCGAACTCCCAACCTTAGGATCCGTGATCCAGCACCTTTACCACCAGGCCACCACTGCCCCGATTGAGTTTGAATATATCAAATTGTTTGTACATTGCTGTTCATTCATTTTCTGAACCACTTAATCCTAATGGTTACGGGAAGGCTGGCGCCCATTTTGGCCAAACTCTGGGCGAGGGCAGGGCACACCCTGAATGGATCACCAGGTCATCACAGAGCAGCCGTTAAATGTTATGACAGCGTCATAACTCCATCCATCCATCCATCCATCCATTCATCCATCCATCCATTCATACCAGTAATCCATCACAGCTAAATTTTGGTAAAAGTTGGAGTACAATCTTGACAGCTCTCGCTGTTTGACCAACTTGGCATATCATGGGCTATGGGGGAAACCTGACCACCCAGAGGAAGGTAAGGTAGGTAAAGTCTGTTGGATTTTTACACCCGAGCCATAGTGGCTCATCAGGCCGGTGCTTATCCCCGGTTTCCATAGCGTGAAGCGACGAGAAGTTCAACTCCCCCTGTGGATGGGACGCTAGTCCATCACAGGTTCCCTTCCCAGTATATTTCACTGGTACCCATTTATACTGCTGGGTGAACATAGGCACACTTGTGGTTGAGACCTTGCCCAGGGGTCTTAACACAGTGAGGGTCTCGGTGGGATTTGAACTCACAACCTCCCGATCATGAGCGCATCACCACTACGCCACTACGACTAACCACTACGCCACCGAGTGGAAAACTCACCGAGAGGAAACCCATTTCGAAAGGTCCTCGTTTCAGCAAGATTCAAACCCAGAACTTTTTTGCTGTTGAGTCGCATCATCCCATGCTTTTCAATACCTTATTTATTTTATTTAAAATAATGTCACAGGTAATTTTTTTAATAACACACAATGAATTATTATAAATGCAACACAGTCTTTGGTTTGTTTCTGTAGGTCCCCTTGTAGTAATGTTTACAAGGTACTTTTTGATATCCATCAGACATCTTTCTGAGATCTGTTTGATAATTTGGCTTTACTTTTCGGAGAAACAGATTTATAATGCTGTGTCGTGATAGACTAAAGTGTAATGTCGGATGTTGAACCCATGGCTATCGCTCTAATTTAACATTCCCTTACTCATCAACAATTACACACGGCTAAATCACAGTATCTTCAAACAAAAGTTCAGCTGTGATGAAGTGTACAACAGATGGCAATATACTTTTTCTGCATCAGCATGATGCGTGTGAGCCATCAACAAATTGTTTTTACCCAAATCCATGGCAAAAATTCAGCATGAAATGGTTTGCTTTTTTCAAAAATGGTTCCAACTACCAGAAACTTTATTGTAAAGCTACAGTTGACAACTAGCCTTAGAATGGGTGGGTTTAAATAAAACTTCTTTTCAGATATGTATATAAATTATAAAATGTTCAATAATACTGCATTGTATTTTGTTAGATGACTATTTTCGTTGTTGTTGTTGTTTTAACTGTTTAGGTGTTCGAAATAAACTGAAACTGGACCCTCCCCCAGTGCAGCTAACTGGGTTATCAAAGGCCGGCCATGTCTGTCACTTTCTATGGTATGAAGTTCACGTGAAAGAACGATTGCTGACTTCCGGCAAGAGTATCTGCATAGCCGTCAGCGAGTTTCTGCCCTGCGATGGCCTGGCGAGCTGTCCAGGGTGTACTCTGCCCTTGCCCCGAGTTGGCTGAGACGGGAGCTGGTCTCCCCGTGACCCTAATTAGGATTAAGCGGTTCAGAAAATGAATGAATGAATGAACGGGAATTTTGTGGAATATTCATTTAGAGCTTTCCATGATCAGTATTCTAAATAAGGAACCATTTTACTGATTTCAGAAGTGTACAAGAAGAGCTTCTCAGTCTGGTCTCACAAGTTGGAGGAATCTGAACAGTAATTCAGGAAGAATTTAATTGTACATGAACTGTATGGCTAGGAATAGTTAGGAGTGTTAGGAAAAAATAAATAAATAAAACTTTATTGAAATAAAAAAAAAAATCCAACGGCATAGTTTTTATTGCACTTACACATGATATTGTGATATTTAAATTCATTGAGCAAGTTGATCAACAATATGAAATACCTAATTATGTCTCAGGCTTCTGATGTTATAGCCACAAATGCAATTGCAACCAGAAGTCAGTAAAGTTACACAATTTGATATATAATATCAGTAAATATCCACCATTCCGTTGCTTAAAACCTCATATTTTCCACCAGGAACGATGTTAGAAGTTGAAAATAAAACCCGGGTGAAATACACACTATATAGTAAGTAATGCATACACAGGGACAATAGATTTTGGGATGCCTTCTTTGTGGTCAACATGGTGGCAAGCTTGCAAATTCATAAACATTTGCACAATTTAACTGAAGTGAAAAATCAGGGTTGGGTTATACTCTTTACTGTATATACTTTTTAGAGGTTCCTGTTCATTAGTGTATAGCCAGCGTGTTTTATCTTCCATTATCAGTTCAATAATTCGTCTATTATAGTGTCACATGTTCTACATCTTGTTTTGGTTCTGTGTTTGATTAGAATGAGAACAGCCAGACCGCATGACCAGGGGAATAATCTTGTGCATGCACAATAACCTGGCAGCGAAACACACAAAGTGGAAAAGTTTGAGATGAAATGTTAGCAAACTGGAAATTGCTCATGATTTCAAGAACAATAGAAAAATATAGAACTGATCGCTAACATCTTTGTGCCCAGTGCAGGGGTCGCTGGCACTGATGGACAGGATAAGAAAATGGTCTCATGGCCAATTCCATTTTATTTCCAGGAGACAATGCTGTATTTTACGTTTAATTAATACACCTGGCGACTGAATGGCCTCTTCAATTCTTAGAAAGTAATAATATTAATAAAAACATTGCATTTTATTTTGCTTGAATACTTGTAATTTTTACATCGGGGCAGTGGTGGTCTAGTGGGATAGGGCGCTGGATCGCTGATCCAAAGGTTGGGGGTTCGAGTCCCACTCTCCACAAGGTTGTCACTGTCCCCCCCCAGTGCAGCTAACTGGGTTATCAAAGGCGGGCCATGTCTGTCACTGTCTATGGTGTGAGGCATGTAAAAGAACCATTGCTGACTTTCGTAAAGAGTAGCTGCAAAGTCGTCAGTGTGTTTCTGTCCCTTGCTAAAAAGGGTTGTGACAGGAAGGGCATCCGACATAAAAACCTCTGCCAAATCAAACGTGCGAATCAGATGATTCGCTGTGGTGACTCCCGAGTAAAAGGGAAAAAGCCGAAAGGAAGACAGACTTGTAATTTTTACATCACGCTGAAGGTTTTTCGGGAATTTGGAAACTCGTCTATTTGAATAGAAAAATAGTATATTTGGAATATTTGGACCACTTTATAATAATAATAAAGAGAGATTTTTATAGGACACAATATGTGACACGATGGCTTGGGAGCATGCAAATAGAGTGCCTTTAGTTTAACCATAAAAGGTGATCCTTTCTGCCCAGTTGATCTGAGTGAGAGTCGACGACTTAATAACTTCGCATGTTAAGGGGGTGGGGGGGGAACCCATACAGTAGATATAATGGGGGGAATTACACTATAGAAAAAGTATTTGTTGTCTTAATTTAAAAAAGTGAGTAGCATGATTTCCTCAAAAAAATCGGAGTTTACTGAAACTCATGTCGTAAAATAATAAGCGAGTTTTAGTGTACTAACTTTCCATGTAGGTATCAGTGAACTCCCAGGTTACTTACTTTTTTAAGTTTAAACAAGAAAATATTTAAAAATTGTAGCTAATGGGTACTTTTTGAGATCTGCGAAAAAATTTCGTAAGATAGTAGTAGCATGTAGAGTAGTAGCTAGCAGTCGCATTCAAATTAAATAAAAACAAACCACATACAACCATTATCCGTAAATGTAGCACCCCAAAAAACAACAACCTTAATTTTTGTCTTCTAGATTCAAACATGGATAATAATGGAGGATCCTTTCGAAACTTCCGTCCTGCCATGTTAAAGGTCATGATGAAGCTCCTGTAACTTTGATTTTCACTTTGATTCTATGACGAATCTCTCAGAAGATTCGTTCACCATGTAACCTGAGTATGACACATTATTTCTGTTGTTCAAAAGTTCCATGTTAAGCACCACTGCCTGTTGTCATTCACCTCACCAATGAGGTTGCTACGGCATTTCATCACATTGGTTTGAATATATTTGAATGGCAGATGCATTGTTCTCGTTCTCTCTATCCAGTTCTCGTCTGCTTTCGATTTATAAAAACTGGAGTGAAATCGTAAAATCACATTCTTTTCACCAAATTCAGAAATCACACCATCGCAAAGAGTCTACACGTCTACATTACAACGTGTTGCATTTTATGGAGTAAACCATAAGCAGAATTTCTACTTTGCTGTGTGTATTTGTGTAGTAATGAATAAAACCAAGTTGGAAATGAATACGCACAGCGATAGGTCACCGATATTTTTTTCACTTACCTTCACGTTGCGAAGAGTTGGGTGCCGGACCCGAGGTCCCATTTGATTGTGTATGATTTCCACCCCTGCTTCAGGTCCGCAGATTTCTCCCTGCACACGGAATTCGGATATCCGGCTGAGTTGTGGAGAGGGTGCAGCAGGGCGCCAGCTCATCTACTGGAGACCCTGCTTTACATTTCAAATCGGAGCTCATCCAGAGATTTCCATACCATCCATTTGAATATTTTCCACTCAGAGAGGATGGCAATAAACACAGCATAGGGCAGTAGTAGACTCTGAAAAAAAGTGCTCATAGAGTTGCTCTGAATATCCATATGTTACATCAGTCAGTGAAGCTGCTGTACAGACACATATAAAGCTGTGATGTATTTAAAACTGCCTGCAGGAATAACAACAAGAAACAGATTTGTTATGTGTTTCACAAAGAGAGGAAAAGCAGCAGAAAATATGCATCCCTGATAAACAAGCAACTGATATCTGCGTCACAGGTTCGGATCGTGATATGCCATGAGCCTTGTTTTTACTGAAAAGGCTCCAATCGAGTCCTGACCTCCTTTCACCTTTTGTGGCCCTTCATGTTCGCAGAAAAAAAGGGAAGCCATTTCTCACCTCTGTGTTCGACTTATGACGTTCTGTGGTGTTCACACAACAGAACTGTATCAGAATAAATCGATTGCGTTCGGAGCACAGCGATTGTTCTTATTGTTACGTATGGAATTTAGAAAAGGTAAAGTGAAACCTCACTGATGGGGCCAGGGGCAGTGGTGGTCTAGTGGTATAGGGCGCTGGATCGCTGATCCAAAGGTTGGGCGTTCGAGTCCCACTCTCCACAAGGTTGTCACTGTCCCCCCCCCCAGTGCGGCTAACTGGGTTATCAAAGGCCGGGCCATGTCTCTCACTGTCTATGGTGTGAGGCATGTAAAAGAACCATTGCTGACTTTCGTAAAGAGTAACTGCAAAGTCGTCAGCGTGTTTCTGTCCCTTGCTAAACAAGGGTTGTGACAGGAAGGGCATCCGACGTAAAAACCTCTGCCAAATCAAACGTGCGAATCAAGATGATTCGCTGTGGCGTCTCCCGAGTAAAAGGGAAAAAGCCAAAAGGAAGACAGACAAAGTGAAACCAGCAAAACAAGACAAACCACAACTTGCTAATATTATTAAATTGTATATATTTATGTTGTGGTTTTTGTTTCGCAAAATGAGAATAGTCACCAAGCAGCTGCAGTATGGTAAATTTAGAGACGGCGCGAGCGCTGGCGGTCAAAAGCTTGGGAAACGAATGAAGATAATCCTCGCGTTAGTTGTGGATGAACGCGGATGATGGACTTGGGTGATGAAGTCTTGAATGACGAAACTTGGATGAAGCGCGTCGGATGACCCGCCTTAGATGATTCTCCTTAGATGATCCCCGTGAGCCGGTCGGCAACGGGTCCTTATATAGATTCTCTAAAGTTCGGGAAAGTTCCTTTTTCTCATATGTTCTAATCACCTGATCCGTCACAGGGCGCAAGCACAACTAGGTCCATCTCAAAGTTTCTGTAATATGCTGGAAGGTTCCAGACCCAATTAAACCATGAAGGTAGAACAACTGTAACCCGAAACAGCTGAGCAATATCATGCGCCACCATTTACAGCACACCAACTGAATATAATTACAGACAACAGTTATACAGTCATTATATTTATATTTACATTTATACATTTATTATTTACATGCCCATAACATTATAATTATTTTGTTTGATAAGTGTTCTCTGAAAGGTGCAGGGTAAAAAATGGGGACGTATTAGGTTTATAAGAAAAAAAAGGGTATTATTTCAATCAGGTAACACTAAAATCAGTCTCGGATGGATGAGGAACTTCACTTCACTCGCAGAAGCATCACAGAAATTGTTTCGTGGCTCCTCCTATTTGCATGGGTAGGAGATAGGGATACGTTCATTCATTCATTTTTTTAATTCGCTTAATCCTGAAGAGTGTAACGGGGAGGCTAGCACCCATCTCAGCCGACTCTGGGCGAGGGCGGGGTACATGCTGGACAGCTCGCCAGGCCATCATAGAGCCAGTACGCATACAACCATCCACACTCACACCTAGAGGTGATTTGGATCAGCCAATCAGCTTCCAGTGCAGAGTACCCCTAGGAAACCCACGCAAACACAGGAAGAACATGCAAACGCCAAACAGAAGTAACCGAGGCAGGGAATCGAACTCAGGACCTTCTTGCTGTGAGGTGGATGTGCGAACCACTACGCCGCTGTGAAAACTATGTTTTCATTCAAATTTCCTTTTACGTCATGCATCGTGAGTGGCATGGTAGCATTGTGCTTGGCACATCCATCAAACAAAACAGTAAGAAGGTTCTGGGTTCAAGTCCCTGTGCTTGCCTAGAGTTCCTCCTACAATCTATTCACATTCGTATTATATCAACTGGCCGTTCCAAACAGTATAAGTTGTGTGAGTGTGAATGTTAATGATGGTGTGTGTGTGTGTGTGTGTGTGTGTTTGTGTGTGTTGGCTCTATAATGGACTTGCGAGCTGTTCAGGCTGTACCCTGCATTCACCCAGCATTGGCTACGATAGACTCTAGCCTCCCCAAGACCCTAGTACGAAAGCAGTTATGTGGTTCATCACATGAGTGAATGAATGATGTGCAGTTTTAGTGTCACACAATGATGATGATGATGATGATGATGATGATGATGATGATGATGATGATGATTTCCTTTCGGCTTTTTCCCTTTTTCAGGGGTCACCACAGCAAATGATTGGCACGTTTGATTTGGCATAGGTTTCTACGTCAGATGCCCTTCCTGACACAACCCTTTTAGCAAGGGACAAACAATATCATCATCATCAGTTCATTTTCTGTAACCGCTTCATCCTAATTAGGGTCGCGGGGAGGCTGGTGCCCATCCCAGCCAACTCAGGGCGAGGGCAGAGTACACCCTGGACAGCTCGCCAGGCCATCACAGGGCGGAAACACGCTGACGGCTTTGCAGCCTACTCTTGTCGAAAGTCAGCAATGGTTCTTTTACATGCCTCACACCATAGACAGTGAGATACATGGCCGGCCTTTGATAACCCAGTTAGCTGCACTGGGGGGGGGGGGGGGGCAGTGACAACCCTGTGGAGAGTGGGACTCGAACCCCCAACCTTTGGATCAGCGATCCGGCACCTTATACCACTAGACCACCACTGCCCCCTCGGGACAAACAATATCAGTGTGTAAATACAAAAACGTCAGGAAACGACGTGTGTTCACGTTTATGAAATAAAACATCTCAAGAGTTACTGTTGTAGAAAAATAATCAACAGTGGGGTGGTCAGATTTCCCTTTTGGTCCCCCATCTGTATTTGGGTCGAACCATAAGGATACAAACTATATATATATATGTCATGGCACATCTGGGTCCATTTAGATCTTCATCTTCAAGAAGGACGGGCTTCCAAGTTAAGGACTCCAGGACTCGAGCATTAGCCCACCAGGGCAGACCACAGGACTCAGGAAGCAGAAGGATCAGGATCACCAGCATCCCAGAAGGAGAACATGTACCTCAACAAAAAAAACCACACACACACACACACACACACACACACACACACACACACACACACAGATAGAGAGAGCAAGAGAGAGACAAAGAGAGGGGGGGTTGTCAGGTTCTCATAATCATTTAATGGAAATAGAAGAATGGCTGTAGCAGCATAACTAAAAGAGAGAGAGAACTAGAAGGAAGAGAGACATAAGGGCTCCCTGTGACGTTGGGCAATCAGCCACCCCACTGTCCATTCCCCCAAAGAAAAGTTCATGATGTCATTAATTACACATTCTTTCAGTTTAGCTTATTTTCCAACCTACTTTATCCATTAGAAGGGCCTTGGGGAGGGAGGAACCTATTTCAGTCAACACTCCAGGCGTAGGCGGAGTACACCCTGAACAGCCTGCTAGAAAACTGCCAACACATACTTAGCCATTCATACTCACAGTCACAGTGAGGGAAGTTTGAAACAGCCAGTTATATTACAAATCTAAAAAAAAAAAGTAAAATCTTACATCCAGCCAACATTTTTTTATCTATGTATTCAGCAAATTTAATAATATTGTTTTGAGATGTTTTTTGTGTGTGTGTGCATGTGTGTAATTATCTTACTGTGCTGGCAGATTATTTAACTTGGTTGATTTCTGTATCTTCTCGAATAAATCATAATTTCTTATACAGGGATCCCTCACTTTCCGTGATTAATTGGGACCGAGATCCCCATGTGACTATTGAAATCTGCGAAGTAGGATCATCCCCCCCACGACTGACGTATACATACATTTATATGTGTATATGATATCAGTAAATACATATCCAATGCTATAAATGCTTATAATAACAATTAAACATTTCAAAAACCATAAGATGTAAATCAAATATAAATACACACATACAGATGGTATTGCATGAGAAAAAGACGACACACATAAATGCGCATGTGCGCAGATGCGTGTGTGCACACACACACACACACACACACACACAGATGCATCAATGTAAGCGGTTTTGATGCGAGGTTTTGGGTTGTTTTTTGTATTGTGTTCGTTTAGGGGGGGGTTGAATAATTGGCCTTGTTTTTGTGGCATTTTCCATAACTTTTTCTGTATTCTTCCTTAATTTCCTTATTTTTTAATTCGATAAATATTTATTTATTTATTTTTTAAACACCAAGATGCACTGAAGCCGCATTAATTGAAGCGTGAAGTAGCGAGGGATCCCTGTGTATAGAAGTTCATTTTGGCAATGTAGCCGAAAGTGCTTGTTTTTGGACTGTGGGGGGGGGAAAAACTGGAATACCCAGAGTAAACCACCGCCAGCATGGGAAGAACATGCAAACTCTACTCAAAACCAGCCGGAATTTTATCATAATGGTTGCCATGTCCATTTCACAGCTAAGAAGTTCTGGGTTCGCGTCCCAAGCTTGGGTGTATCTGTGTGGAGTTTGTTCTCCCCATGCTTGACTGGGTTTCCTTCCAAAATCCAAACACAGACGCTCCCTGACTTACGTTTTTAATTGGTTCCGGACGGCCGAACGTAAGTTGAAAGTGAACGTAAGTTGTTACAGTGACGTATGACGTGTGACGCTCATACTGTACTACAGTATACATCCATAAATACCATTACCGTATCTCATAAAACACCCCTAAATCAATTCTTATAAACATAACATTGTAAAATAATATCAGATATATCAAATAATATCAACATTAATTTCAAATAAGTCACTGATTTATACCAAGTCACTTTACATGAAGCTTAAAACAGCCAATCAACGCTTACAATATATGAAGCGCTCAAAACCGAAAGTAGTGTACTTGCGAAAGTAGTGTACTTGCTGAGAGAGTTCTTTCTTATGTGTAAGTAAGTAAACTTTATTCAAGAGATGCATACAAAGATCAAGTAAAAATCCTAATGAATATTAATATAAAAATAAGTATACACTCTCAGGATTCTGCTAAAAGATAATAAATATCTGTAATTGTTCTGTAATTTGTGCATTCGGTTTTCATTCATATTGCAACTTAACTGAGTATGTATGGTAGATTGTGCCGATCTGAGCAGATAGTTAATTCATCTCTGTGTATGAGACTTGCACCCATGCTAGTAGGTTTACGCTTCTGACCAACCAGATTTGATTAGGGTTACAAAAGTCCGCAAAACAGTGTAAACACAAAGATCACAGAGACGACGTCTTAACACAAGGGTAACACGCTATATAACTGAGATATATATATTTATATACATATATATATATATATATATATATATATATATATATATATATATATATATATATATATATATATATACACACACACAGTCTGTAGTTTGTAAACAATGAATGCAGTGTCATTGCGTCATTACGTCAGCGTACTACGTAGGTACGTCTAAACTCAAAATTTGACTTTTTAAAAAAAAAAAAAAACAACAACAACGTAAAGTCGAAAAAAAAAAACCGTAAAACGGATGAGCGTAAGTCGGGGAGCGTCTGTACATGCACATTAGGCTAACTGGCTATTCCAAATTAGCCCTATGTGCAAGCGTTTTGTGTGTGTGTGTGCGTGTGTGTGTGTGTGTGTTTATTATTCTGCGATGGTCTAGTCAGTTGTGCAAGGTGCCCTCTGCTTTCCCCATGTGCTGGCTTGAGATAGGCTCCATCATTTGCCTCCCAGTGACCCTCGTAAGCGGATTGGCGAATGAGTGTGAGTGAGTACTCAAAAACAACCTCAATGAGCATAGGGCTTAAACCCAAGCCCTTCTTATTGTGAGGCGGACATGCCAACCACAGTGTCGCCTGATGTTCTGTCATGTTTTTAAGAAACTGGCAATTATTGAAAAAAGATCTATTTAAAAAAAAAAAAACATTATATGCAGTTATTTAAAAAGTCGGCATCATTACATGTACATGTACACAGTATGTATATTCACTCATTCATTTTCTGAACCGATTAAAACTAATTAGTGTTACAGGCAGGCTGGTGCCCATCCCAGCCAACTATGGGCAAGGGTAGAGTACACCCTGAACAGCTCACCAGGCCTTCGGAGGGAAGAAACACGCTGACGGCTATGCAGCGACTCTTGACAAAAGTCAGCAATGGTTCTTTTACGTGAACCTCACACCATAGACAGTGAGAGACACGGCCGGCCTTTGATAACCCAGTTATCTGCACTGGGGGTGCAGCAGTGACAACCGTTGACAGTGGGGCTTGACCTTGGGATCAGTAATCCAGCACCTTACCACCGGGCCAGCACCGCCCACATTCTGTACAGTTATTTACTAATGAATGTGCAGCATGTGAGGCTTTATAGTGCAGTATTATCATCCCTCTTTGATAATGGTGCAATGAATAGTTATGAATGAATTCAAATGCTTTGATATAAAAATGTGATTTCCCCGGTTCCCACCCTTCAAAATCTAAAACGTGGATGAATGCGATGCCTTATACACCCTGGACACACTGTTTTGTGAAAGCTTTTTAATCCTCTAGGTTTTCATCCTTGGTTTGACTTAAAGAAACCACTCTTACTGGTCTTCAAAGGACATGCAGCTCATCAGGATGTTTTATGCAAGAGTCACCAAGGGCAGATATGAGTCAACATCTATTTCTGGTTTAGTTTCACATGGTAGTACAAATCAAATCACACTTTGCACATTATCTTCAACCTGTCAAGCATTCAGTACTCTCTTTAGCACAATTTTCCCTTTTGTTTTTCGTTTTCGTTTCATTATACCATCCACCCTGCCTGGAAAATCAGCTAATAACACTTCCAACTGTTGCACGCAATTTGCTCATGCAAACAATCTTTTTAAAGGCGTGACATCATCCGTTGCGCAGACGCAGTTCGGACTGGAAAGTTATCCTTTACATAGGTCACAGCAAAGTTATACATCCATTACACCCCGAGTCAATCTTAGCATTCTTTTCACTCTCCTTGCTAAAACAATAAAGAATAAGTGACTCATTACGATTGACCTTCACTATTATTACGAATAAATGACAGATTAATAATATTTCTCTATAGATTGTAGTTGTGTCTCTGAACTTCACCATACCGCCTCTCTCGCTGTTCCATGTATCTCAAAGTCTTATATTTTAAAATATTCCCAAAAAAAGGAAAACACAGAAATATAAAGGGGGCAGTTATGGTCTAGTGGTATAGGGCGCTGGATCCCTCATACTAAGGTTGGGGGTTCGAGGCCCCCCCCAGTGCAGATAACTGGGTTATCGAAGGCCGGCCATGTCTCTCACGGTCTATGGTGGGAGGTTCATATAAAAGAACCATTGCTGACTTTCGTAAAGAGTGGCTGCAAAGCCGTCGGCGTGTTTCGTGCGATGGCCTGGCGAGCTGTTCATGGTATACTCTGCCCTCGCCCGGAGTCGGCTGGGATGGGCGCCAGCCTCCTCGCAACCCTAATTAGGATTAGACGGTTATAGAAAATGATCTGAACTGAACAGATGCACATCCGCGCACACAGATGCGCACCTCAGATAATAATGTAAGTAGTTTAGATGGGAGGTTTTGGGTTGTTTTATGTTTTTCTTCGTTTCGGGGTTTTATTTGCATAATTGGCCGTGTTTTGTGACATTTTCCTTAACTTTTCACCCTATTCTCCCTTAATTTCCTTATTTTTTAATTCTATTAAAAAATATATATATATATATATATATATATATATATATACTAGTCCTTCTCAAAAAATTAGCATATTGTGATAAAGTTCATTATTTTCTGTAATGTACTGATAAAAATTAAACTTTCATATATTTTAGATTCATTGCACACCAACTGAAATATTTCAGGTCTTTTATTGTTTTAATACTGATGATTTTGTCATACAGCTCATGAAAATCCAAAATTCCTATCTCAAAAAATTAGCATATTTCATCTGACCAATAAAAAAAGTGCTTTGAATACAATAAAAAGTCAACCTTCAAATAATTATGTTCAGTTATGCACTCAATACTTGGCCGGGAATCCTTTTGCAGAAATGACTGCTTCAGTGTGGCGTGGCAAGAAGTATTACCCCCATACCGGATCAGTCGAGGCCCGGGTTAACAACGACCGCCATCAGTGCTGTCAATCAACAGGGTGCTGATGGAAATTGGACTACTGTTGGTCGAAGACATTGAAGAAGGAGAGGTTGGAGGCGTGTCCGTAGGCAGAGAGAGAAGAGGAAAGGCATGAGTCTAGGACTGAGAGTAGAGACTTTGAATGTTGGAACTATGCAAAGAAAAGGGAGAGAGCTGGCTGACATGATGCAGAGGAGGAAGGTGGACATACTGTGTGTTCAGGAGACCAGGTGGAAAGGTAGCAAAGCTAAAAGTTTAGGAGCAGGGTTTAAGCTATTTTATCATGGTGTGGATGGGAAGAGAAATGGAGGAGGAGTCATCTTGAAGGAGGGGTTTGTCAAGAATGTTCTAGAAGTGAAAAGAGTGTCAGACAGAGTGATGAGTCTCAAGTTAGAAATTGAAGGTGTGATGCTCAATGTTGTTAGTGCTTATGCCCCACAGGCAGGATGTGAGCGAGAAGAGAAGGAGAGATTCTGGAGTGAGTTAGATGAAGTGATGCAGAGAACCCCCAGAGGTGAAAGAGTGCTCATTGGTGCAGACTTCAATGGACATGTTGGTGCAGGCAACAGAGGGGACGAGGAAGTGATGGGCAGGTTTGGTATCCAGGACAGGAACGCAGAAGGACAGATGTTGATAGATTTGAGAAGGACTAGTGTGTGTATAAATATATATATATATATATATATATATATATATATAAAAACACAATGCACTGAAGTGGTGGCTTAGTGGTTAAAGTGACGGGATACTGAACCAAAGATCGGAAGTTCAATTCCCACTGTCACGACTTATGGGCCCTTGAGCAAGGCCCCTAACTCTCAACTGCTCAGTTAAGTATAAATGACATCTCCAAGTTACTTTGGATAAGAGTGGCTGCCAAATGCTGTGAATGTCCGACAGTCTTTCACTGTTAAATGTGCCGACTGCTGGGGAATTTTACTGTAATATGTTGCGGACTTTATTTTATATAGTATTTTGATGTTAGTTTTAAGACTAAATTAGGTATTTTTTGGTCAAAACATTTCTTCTTAGAGTAAACTGTGAAGTCAAATTCCATTCTTTACTGTATAATGAACAATACCAGTACTCATTTAACGTAGTTGTAAAAAAATGTTTTAGTGTAATTGTAATGCTGAATTCTGGCAACCACGGCTGCCACTATTTTACCGTAAAAGGCATATATCATTTTTACAGTGTTTTTTTTTCCTTCCGTAGTATGAAGACATGCATATTAGACTAACTGACTGTGGGTCCTGCAATGAACTGGGGAGTTGTCCAATCAACCCTGCCTTCTCCAGAAGTCGGCAGAGATAGGTTCCAGACTCCACCCTAGGAGGATTAACCGGTTCAGCAAATGAGTGAATTAATGAATTACTGAGAGAAGCCAATGCCAGACTCCCTGCAAACAAGTCACAGGACTAAAATGAAGTTTAGAATAGAATTAACAAAAATATGCTTAAGTGGCACCACTGGAACTTCTAATGATTTATTTTAAACTCATTCATTCATTATCCGTACCGCCCATTGAGTTTAGGGTCCACCGCAACTGGAGGGTCGCCTGCAGTCAGATGGGAGATGGGATCAGGAGAGAGCTGGAGTCGATCAGCTAACTCCTGGCTATGGAGGATGGGTGCGTGTGCGTGTGTGTGTGTGTGTGTGTGTGTGTGTGTGTGTGTGTGTGTGTGTGTGTGTGTGAACAGCTTTCCAGTCCATTGCAGGGCCAGCACAGAAAATCAACCACTTAAATTCATACCTAGAGGCAATCCAGAAAAGCTAGTTAGCCTAATGCGCATGTCTTTGGATACGGAGAACATGCAAACTCCACAGAGGAACATCCTCACCGACCACAGAGCCTGAACCCAGAACCCGAGAGGCAAGAGTGCTGACCACGACCCCCTGACTTAGTCCTAATTTCATTTAATTAATAATTTACTTTCAATCTATTTTTACAACAGGTGTGCTCTTTTAAGGTTACTTCTTCAGTCAGAATCTATCTATCTATCTATCTATCTATCTATCTATCTATCTAGTATTTAATGTTATGAAAATAAGGGAAATAAATTACCTTTTTGCCTCCTGTGAGACAGCAGTCAGACATCACTAACCTGATTAATCAGTGTTTTTGGTCGAAATTATATTTCTACATGTCAAATAATTGACTATCAGTTGTAGTAGAGCAATAGAATCCAACAGAACCAACAGTCGTGACATGCTGCTGATTCTGTGTAATTAAATCACTAATTTAAAGGTCTGTGTTCAAATTAATATCAGTGTGGTGTTCAATTAGTGACATCATTCATTCTTTGAAAAATTGGAGCCAATTATTGTTCTTATTTAAGGAAGCACGGAGCAAATGCTGTACATGCTGGTTATAGAACATTTCTCAGGAAAATTGTTCATTCCAGACATTGTTCAGAAGAACAGCGGACCTTGATTATAAAGTTGACTGGAGAGCGGGAAGCATATAAAGAAGAGCAGAGAATGAGAGGCTGCTCAGCTAAAATCATCCCGAATGCTTTAAAATGACAACAAAACCTGAAAGACGCGGAAGAAAAACTACTATTCGAATGGATGCAGAGCCAAAATGGCGAGAACTCAACCACCAATCAGCTCCAGGAAGGTCAAAGAAGGTGTAAAGTTACCTGTGAGTCCTGTTACAATTATAAGACGCGTATGTGAAGCCGAGATATCGACAAGAAGCCCCGCAAAGTCCCACTGCTGAAAAAAAAAAAACGTGCTGAAGAGGTTACAAGTTACCAAAGAGCACATCGACCGGCCTAAAGAGAATTTTATGGGCTGATGAAAGTAAGATTGTCCTTTTTTTGGTTTAGTGGCCCCGTAGACGAGCCTTAAACACTGAATTCAAGCCACAGTACACTATGAGGACAGTGAAGCCTGGTGGCGTAAGCATCATGACGTATAGATGTTTCTCAGACTACGGTGTCGGTGCCTATTTATCACATCCCAGGGATCCTGGATCAGTTTGAATACAACAGAACACTTGAAGAGGTGGTGCTGCCTTATGCTGAAGAGGAAATGTCCTTGAAATGGGTTCCAACAAGAACCAATGACCCCAAACACACCTGTAAACCTGTAAAATATCTTGGTTCTAGACGAACAAGTTTGTCGTTATGGACCGATGGCCCGATCCTGGACCTTAATCTAGTAGAAAACCTGTGGGGTGACATCAAAACTGTAGTTTCTGAGGCAAAACCAAGAAATTCAGAAGATCTGTGGAGTGTAGTCCAATCATCCTGGGCTGATCCACCTGCTCACAGGTAACAGAAGCTGGTCGACTCCACAACACAGATGTGCAGCAGGTCTCAGAAACAGTGATTATACAAATAAATATTATTTCAGAGATTCAAAGGAAACAAAATCTTACACCATTTCTCAGTTTATACGCTGAATGTTTGAGTTTGTAATATTCACTTTTCTTCAATTTCATTAAAGGAATAACACAAATTTGATATATTTTTCTTTATATTTGATTGGGAATAGAATGTGCCATGTTCCCAATGCATCTGTATGTATAGAAATAAAAGAAATTGTCAGGATTTTGAGCTTTATTTACTTTTTTAAATATACTGCTATGATGTTGAACACAACTGGAAGGGTCTAATATCATGCAATTTCTCATCGACTCAGTTATTTCACTTTTTTAAACTAGTTATTAAACTGCTTTTAAACTGTTTATTATTGCCATAGGATATTAAAATGAAAATTAAAAAAAAGCATTTTGGAGTATTTAATTCCTCACTGGAGGAACAGTGCAGAATTATATTTGTATACAGTCTTCTTCTTCCTCTTCTTCTTTTCCTTTCGGCATATGTGTAAAAAGTCCACGGTTGTTTTCGAAGAATGCTGCAGGTTATT